>OX401413.1:33718122-34318122 GCA_947846245.1 Cerastoderma edule | reverse complement strand
TGTAAATGAAAATAATCCATCTGTATAACTTAGGAAGAAACCATTGTTTTAATAGGAGAAATTGCTGATCAATGGTGCCTTTTGCCACAGTAGTTTATGACTGCTTCCGCTTCAGGTAAGATTAAAAAATGTATAAAAGAATAAGTTAACCCATTAACAAACACATTATCAAACAATAATGACATATGACCAGTTTGTTGCAGACAACTCTGGAAAACATTGTCGGAGGAGAAATTGCTCTTAACAAGCAATTTCTCCTTTTCCCACGATGTTTTCTGCCCCATCAGAAGATCATTTTCTATTTCATCACATTTTAAAATGTCATCTGCAAACTCTTTCAATAAATGTGACTGTTGAAAATTTGGCATTTGGTAAAGAGTTAACACCTATAAACTATCCTGGCAAATAACACACATTTCTGCAAACAATGATAAGTCTAACCTTAAATGCAATAACAACACTGTGAAAAATCTGGCATTTGATCAAAGTGAGCAAGCAAATCAGCCTTTACATCATGTTTTCTGAATGGAAATGCAGTAAAAATGGAAATTGCTATTTGTTATATGAAAAAACAATGATGTTTATGCTGTTTAGCAAAGAGTAATTCTAGCTGAAGTCCTCATAAGAAGATTTTTTATTTTGAAAAAAACTGTACCTCACATTTCAAGAAACTGATTTGACAAATGGTGAATAAGCTTTTTATAAACTACTTCATCATATGTCCCAAAGGGTTCTTTCAAATGTCATTAAGTCAATGTTATGTCATTCTTTATAAATGGCCTCATTTTCCCTCTCAATTTGGACCGGTCATTTCAAATGATGGGAATTAAAGCATTGGTCAAAAAACATCATCTGACCATTGCTAGCACTGGGAATATCAATCATGATAACGGATGCTACCAACAACATGATAGTGATGGAACCACACAATAAACACACATTGAGCATTTTACTTACAACACTTGATTATGTACACAGTTACCTACCCTCTGTAGGGGAAAAACAGATCAACATTACATAGTGTTTTTCAAGGCAAGTTATGAATACCTCAGATCAAAATAAGAGGGTTTATCAAGGCTTAACCCTTTCCCAAACAATAACTGCTTTTGACGACTTTGTTGCAGACGACTTTAGAAACCATTGTGGGAAGAAGAGAAATTGCTCGTAATGAGAAATTTCTCCTATTCCCACAGTGTTTTCTGCCCTATCAGAAGATTGTTTTTCAATTTCCTCACATTTTGAAATGTTGTCTGCAAACTCTTTCAATTTGAGACAGTCGAAAATTTGTTGTTTGGGAAAGGGTTAAACACACTAATTTAGATGCAAGATGATAGAGTTCAATGCAAGACCATAGCCAGTCCTTCTCTTTTTTAAAGAACTTGCGAGAGTCTTGCAATGAACCCCCAATATCAGAAGTTGAAGTATCACAAAAACTCTAGACTTAATCCTATACTGTTAGAGCAAATTTCAATAACTATAATGAGACATTTCTAATCAGTAAACATCATAGTATAAATCATTCCTTTAGTAATACATATCTTGAAAAACAGAAAATTACCAATAATGAAAATGTTTAACAAGTATTTACCCTTTCAAACTTCAAAAATAACAAGACCAACTTCACCATCATAATGTTTAATGTCTAAGGATGATATGATTATAGAATAAAAATGATTTCAAAGCATGAAAAGTCCAATATGCAATTTTAAACAATAAATGAGGGTTCATCGCAAGACTATAGTAAGTGCTTCACAAACGTGAAGCACTTACTATAGTCTTGCGTTGAACCATCAATTCATTTTATTATGTTATAATGAGAAATCACCGATTACAAGCCCTTTTCTCATTTTGTGTTGATAGTTTTTTTTATCAAATCTACTGCAATTACAGCAACATAAATGCATTTATTGTGTATTAATTTAAAATGTAGGCCAATAGGTTAGGGAAAAAAAAAAGGAGTGATAAAAGATTGAATAAATAACATTGTAACAAGAAACATGAAATTTCATTTCTCAAACTCTTTTCAACAAAGACCTATGGTCACATACAGTATTTCATATTGGTACAAAAGCAGCAGAAATTGCTAATATCAATCTTCAATAAACAGTTTCTTTCCAAATGCCCCCTATTGTCATAATTCTAACTTATAATACCAATATATGTATTAACTCAAGACGTAAATGAACACTTTATATCTTCATATCTGGCCAATTTTTACATACATGTGGCATATTGTAACCATATAAAATTGTATAAACACTAATGACAATTATATGATACAGAAAAAAATAACTTTCTTTATTTGTCACAATGGTAAGAAACAATTGCGGCAAAGGAAGTTATTGTTTTGAGCAATTTCTACTTTGGTCACATTGGTTTCCTATACCCTTTTCTGTATGTAAATAAACAGAAACTGAAATAAAACTGAGTCATGGAACAGTTTTTACCTGATCAGTCACATCCTGTTTCAAGCAAAGCAAACCACAATAAGGTGAAACAACAATACAATAATGTCCCTAAAACTCATTTGATTTTACATGTAAATGACACATACTTTTCACATGAATAACTATTACTGCAGAATGTTGCAATAAATTTGAACATGTTAAGAAACTGAAATTGTGGCAATGTTTAAATATGCAACTATAAGGATACATGATGATCTCAATAAAGAAGATAGAATGAATAAGTTGAATGGTTAAATGTGTTGTATTTTGCCAATAATAAACAAATCTAAATGCCATCTTACTATGGATTTATTACTGGAAAAGGAAAAACTGCTTTAGTGCAATGTTATTCCTTTTTCATCATAACTTCGAAAATCATCAGCAGCTGGGCCCCTATGAATTCATATAAATGTTTGTTGAATGGTTAAAATGATATATTTACCATTAAGCTTTCATCATCCATGTTAAAGATAAACTCCAGGTTACTCTCAGACACTACTTTGTTCACTGGCCTCATAAGCTTGTCCACAAACAAATCCCTGAAACACATAGGAAATATAAACATAAACCTATAAAACATATAGGAAATATAAACATAAACCTATAAAACACATAGGAAATATAAACATAAACCTATAAAACATATAGGAAATATAAACATAAACCTATAAAACACATAGGAAATATAAACATAAACCTATAAAACATATAGGAAATATAAACATAAACCTATAAAACACATAGGTAATATAAACATAAACCTATAAAACATATAGGAAATATAAACATAAACCTATAAAACACATAGGAAATATAAACATAAACCTATAAAACACATAGGAAATATAAACATAAACATATAAAACATATAGGAAATATAAACATAAACCTATAAAACACATAGGAAATATAAACATAAACCTATAAAACATATAGGAAATATAAACATAAACCTATAAAACATATAGGAAATATAAACATAAAGCTGTAAAAAAAACCATTGGAAATATATACATAAGTCCCTAAATGATCTGAATAATCCAGTCAGTATTAAAACAAAAATAAAAAGTTCTACAAAATGTCACTTTATTTTTGTTGAGAAATGTCCAGTGGCATGGTGACAGCACTTACTGGCATATGGTACTTGCATAGACAGATTAATACATCATTCACAATACAAATAGTCTGTGAACACTTTTCTTTATACCCAATTATGCAACAAATCGAAATGTGAATTGATTACAGGAGGCAATTCTACAAGATGAAAGAAAATTAAATGAAAATATTTCTTTACCACTCTGGAAAGACAATTAACACTGTTAAAAAATGAGAAACTTCTCAGTATAAATACCAAATTGTCTTACAATAGCTCAAAGCATTGTGCAAAAGGTGTTTTTTAACAGTAATATATTAACAAAAAATAAGGTTCCCTACTGAGCCATTAATATGCAATATACTAGGGACAGGTTAACCCTTTACCAAATGCCAAATTTTCGACTGTCCCAAATTAAAAGAGTTTGTAGACGACATTTCAAAATGATATGATTTGAAAGTAATCTTCTGATAAAGAAGAAAAAGTTATGGGAACATGGAGAAATTGCTCATTACGAGAAATTTCTCCTTTTCCCACAATGTTTTCCGAAGTCGTCTGCAACAAAGGCGTTAAATTTCATCATTGTTTGGTAAAGGGTTAGACAAATTTGTTTTTTGAAGTGGAAATCCCATGTTGAATTCCCCCATAACAAACTTTCTTAGCAAACAAAAATTTTTGTACACTAATCCAAACCGAAAGACTGAGAAGATAACAATTCTAATTGAAAAAGGAAGCTATTGTTTTTCATAAATTGAATATAAATCATTGTGGATAAAACAAAACATGCTTTAATATCATAAGCAATTTCTGATTTTGTCACAATTACCTTTTAAACTTAGGCTGTGAATTAACCCATTACCAAACAATAACGACATTTGACCAGTTTTTTGCAGACGACTCTGGAAAACATGGTTGGAAAAAGAGAAATTGCTCTTAACAGGCAATTTCTCCTTTTCCCACAATGTCTTCTGCCTTATCAGAAGGTTATTATTCAATTTCATCATATTTTGAAATGTCGTCTGCAAACTCTTTCAATTTGGGACGGTTGAACACTTGGTGTTTGGTAAAGGGTTAAGGGGATAGACAGTCATAAATATGTCTGCAGCATTGGTGTCAGTAATATACCCCTTATTGCATAACTACTTACTTGTTTTATCACTCTATCTGAGGTAGATATATGATAAACATACAGAATAATATGACAAAACAAAGAGCTTCTCATCATAAATGATTCCTTTTATCAAGGGTTCAGTGCAAAACTATAGTAAGTGCTTCATGTTTATGAAGCACTTACTATAGACTTGCATTGAACCCTCGTTATGTTACATATGTTACAAAGCCTTATCCATGAGTAACTTACTTCTGTCTACTGCTGTTTCTTTGATTGGAAAATTAAAATAATTCAAAATTGGCAATATGTTACACCTATCCCCTTCCCCCAAAAATATGAAGGAAAAAAATTAGAAAAGACTGGAAAAAGAGAAAAGACCTAACATGATGAAAACAAGAGCTGATTTACATTTTCTTCTCTTGGACTAATAATTACTTTCAAAAATTTGTAGCAAGATGAAAATGGTACATCTGTATGTTAAAAAGAGTTAAAATAAACCCCATATGAGTGTTAAGTAAACAGTGCTTGTGAAGTGCATAGCAATAACACTTTCTATCTACCACATTGATCAAGTCTGATTGGTGCATTAACCATTTTAATGAAACATTAAACCCTTTTACTGAAAAAATTACCGTAGAAATGGAAAAACAGACATAACTTTATTCTTGACAAATGCTAATTTGACCCACACAATATGATATTTTCTTAATAAACCATCAAGAATCTTAAGATAATGATCCATCCTGAGTTATTTCTTTTTATTTCTTTTTCTTGTATTTAAACTCAAAAAACTCCTTTTGTAAATATCTACCAGGGGCCTAGCCAGCAAAACACACATTTGCATGTGCGTAACATCAATTTCAAAAGTAAAAAAAAATGATATTATCATAGGCGTAGGAGCGTTTTCAACATTGGGGCAACTTCAGATGACGACTGGTCTAAGAATAAACCTTCCTAAAATATCTCATGACTAATCATGCATCTTCAAATTCAATATCATTAAATGAATTAAAAGAAAGCGTATGGAAATGTGTATCTTAATTAATACAAAATAACCAAAAGCAAAAGAAAAAAGGAGAGGCCAGGTCTCGATCTCACGCGGATAGCAATTGTTTTTTATCTGAACTTTCAATGACAGCCACCATGCTATCACAGCCACGAGCTCGTCTAAGCTAACCCTTAAAAATGAATTTATATTTAAATACAATATAGGGTGTGACTGCTTAGAGCATGTTTTGCATCACTGTTTTTGTTAGTCGAAACTATTTTCCGTGAGCTGAGTTTTCATTGGATAAACCGGATGTATTCAGATTGCTATTTGCGATGATGACGTCAAAAATGTATTGGTTATTGTTGGTTATTGTTTGAAACAAAAGGCGATTTGGTATTAAATAAAGAACAAAATACACTTTTATATTAATTCTGCTGTTGAATTTCATTTCTTTCATTTTTTCTTTTCAAAAATCTTCATCTTCCATTGTGAATATTGGGGGGGCCAAAGTATACTCTGGCCCCCCAAGTCTGGATATTGGGGGGGCCCTGGCCCCCCTGGCTCCTACGCCTATGATTATGTATTGCCCTAAATCTCCAAATATACGCCATATCTCTCAAGTTTCTCTTCTACCTAAAAAAATGCTGCCCCTTAAATATTCTAAAGTTATGGTATATATTTTTGAAAATGGATCAGTTATCAAAGTGATGCGCCACATTCATTTCAGATGTATATATACACAAGCACAGTTGGCAGTTGTAATTTGTAGATTTGTAGTTGACCAGTCACAAAATCCCCTCAAAATGAAGACTCTAAATATTTTAATTGATGAAACTGTTAAAAAACCTCAGACAGATATTTGCATGTGTTTATGTGGACACTGTGTTCAGTTATATATCTGGACTGGGATTTGAGGTCTGGGCAATTGCTCATTTATACTGTAGAGGTGTCCATGACAGACAATCATATGCATGTGTTCATTTGGACATTGTCATCAACAAATCTAGTCATGAACAAATCTCAGATAAATATCTGAGCCAGTATTTGTTGACTGGGCAATAGCTTACTTATGTTGTGGCGGTGTCCATGAATCATCTGGACACCATTAGGGCTGGGATTGGTACTCGAGTACCCAGGTATGGGCCGGGTACAGGCCACTACCCGGATAGCAAATCACTATCGGTTATCCGCCAGTACTTTTACCTGGGTTATAAATTCACATGAAATGTGTGAATATGCACTCAATGACAAGTGAATCGTGCGTTTCTAAATCCCAAACTAGCAATCAATTATCCCCCAAACAAGTTCTCAACATGTGTACTGTAACGTGTATAGGGTCGCTCTCGGAGTAAAGCCATCATGCGTCACCTATCCAGATACTAACCACTTAGTATGTTGCTTAACTTCGAGAGAAAGCCAACCACTCTACCAAATCTTCCATGGAAGCCGGCTGTAGAAGTGGTATTTATACATAAACCATATTACTGTCACATTTCTCCCACCTTTCTCTTGACTTCGTCCCAAAATCACAAATGTCCCAAAGACATACATGGGCAGATACTGACTTTTTACAATTCAAGAAGGTACTACTGTTACTATAAACACTGCATCAAAGCAGAAACAAGGATCGAGAACATGTGGCGAACAACGAACAATTAAGGGTATGGGAATGGTGGCGATATCAAACCAAATCCCACTGCTGCCACCAATTTTGTAATGTGTATCGGGTCCCTCTCGGAATTATGCCATCGTGGGTCACCCATCCAGGTACTAACCACTTAGTATGTTGCTTAACTTCAAGAGAAAGCCAACCACTCTACCGAATCATCCATGGAAGCAGGCTTCCATAGCGAGACTTTAGAAGTGGTATTTATACATAAACCCTATTACCTTCACAGTACAAATATGTCACATGCACTCTATATACTCTCCAAATAAAAGGCTGCTAGTCAGCTATAGAATATATGAACATTTTTTGTTCTGATCATGGCAGTAAGTCGTAAGTCCTAGAACCATTACTCGCATTTATGCTACCCATCCCAGCTCTAGACACTATTGTAACAAACCGAGCAAATGACCCTCTCAAAAAGACAAACACATGCGATCAGTGCAAAACACTGTCATACACTGAGCAGTTGTGTTGTCTATATATATACCAGAACGTTCTCTCTAACAATGCATCAGGTTCCCTCATTTGCATAAACGTTCAACAAACGTTACACTATCATACTTTTGTGAACACAATGGTAATGCCTTAAACCACTCACCATTCTAAGTTATCTAACCCAAACTCTATCAAGGACTTCAGTTTGTCAATGATAAACTGGTGAGGATCCTCTGGGCACATGACGGCTAATCCAGTTATCAGCGCCTGAAATAATACAAACACCAATATAAACCTTCATTCCTTTAAACCTTATAGTACTGAAACCCACTTCATGCTTATGCAAACAGGTTAGATCCAGGTTAGCTGCCAAAAAAATTGGCATCTGGCCTGTGATCTTACCTGTTTGCTACCCTGAGTATCTTTCCTATTCAAAATTAAGCAGATATTTAAGGTTTGGGAAAGCTGACGACACAAACATCTATTTTAAAAAAAATACCCAGCATTCTAAGGGTTTAATGTTTTAGGGTTGTTTGTATTTGATTCAATCATCCTATTCATCCATATTTCTGTTATATATCTTGGAACCCAGTGCAGCTATCCATTCTCCTGTTATTTCCTCACCAGTACTCTAAAATATCTGTCCAAGCCACAAGGCTTCAAACCTACATAAATATCATTGATCTGAGTGCTAAGAAACAAATAAATCATGTCAAAATAACTTATGCAATCATGTATCAGAAATATTATTGACCAGTCCAAGTCCCACACTTGAGACCCCGACAAATGACTTAGCTTTAAAGGCAGGACAGGTCTGTAAGAGTGCTCATGAGGGAAGTTATCGAATACAGGAAAAGCAAAGGACCAGACTAATAGACTTCTAAATCCATAGCCTATTTTGACTGTACATTGCATCTATCAGGTGGAATTAGTTTGTTATTCTTTACAACTGACTCAAGCGAAAGACTATATGTAAAAACGGTGCTCAGAATAAATGAAGGTAGGTAGCTTAAATCAAAAACACCTAGACAGTGATGTGAATTAAGATGTAAGGTAATTTGCTAATTACTCATGTATAACAAACCATTAGATTTGTTGGTAAGTAAAATGAATAATTACACAATATTTCAGAGCCTGTGCTGGATGAATAGTTGTCCTACAATTGTTTTTTTCTTTTTCCCATTTGCAAACCACTTTGCTTCCTTGATCAATATTGGGGAGAATAAAGTTTCAGTTTTATGACTCTTATTTGTTGAACAGGATAAAAGGGGAATAGTGTAACAAATGTCACATTTTGAACATTTTGCAATGAACCAAAATGTGGTTACGAATTGGTTTGGGTACAAATTGACCTGCTTCCAACCCATTTAAAAGGGCAAATTTGTCCACCAAAGGCAGGGCTTTTTTCCTTCAATTGGAAAGGGGCCCAAGCCTGTTGAATTAGGGAAATTCTATTGCTGAAATTGCTTCATTGGGAAGCCAAAAAGTCAGTATGACTTTGACTTTTTGGGAAAATTGCATGATTTTAATGGAATTTCCAATTGGGAAGGTGCCTTCTATGGGAGTCTATGATATAACGCAAAAAAGCCCTGAAAGATTTTCATTGAGAACCATTTTGTGTAAGGTAGATAGATAAGAAATGAATAATTGGTATGTGGTGGATTATTCTAGCATCCGAAATTTGCTTCTATCCGAATATGTATCAGGTTCCAAAACGACTTCAGGTTATACGCCCAAGTCAATTTACCTCGTACACATCGGGAAGTTTGTTGACCCTCAAATATCTCTTTAGAGAAGGGTCGATGCCCTTCATAGAAGCAGCCATATTTCTGAGGAATATGCGTTTCAATGATCGATGAAATCCAAATAAGTAGACATTGGCGTCTTTTTTGTTTTCATTCGCAACCAGATTCCCCGGATGTGGTTGTTGTTGTCGTCATATTGAAATCCCGGGATGTAGTGTCCGGTACAGTGTGACTCACGAAATCCAATTTGTACACCAACGGGTTTCTCGTAGTCGACTTCCCATATATGGAAAATATAGATTGTATATATTATATTTCGTCGAAGTTATTTATAAAAAAAGAACGTTAGTTAGATAGAAACATATTGGCTGGAAAACCTCACAAACGAGAAAGGTTGTCGTCTGAACAATTTGTTCTTTTCTTGTCTGCTTGAGCAATGGGTTCGTGTAAGTTTTTGATTTCCAAACGTTTCATGAAGGAATGGTTAAAAGATTGTTCAGAGGTGAAATGAACATAACAATTTTCAAAAATGATGTCCAAATGTAGCAAGAAGATGACTCTCTAAAAAATCGTCTGCTTATGTCCCACAGCAGGGTAGAAATGTCGGAAAATCGGACTCGGAGCTACTTTCCTTATTTCAAAGAATAAGGATTTAGGTCCTTGCTTATTTATATAAGCAGCTGCGACAACCAGCGTGAACCAAGTTTAATCATACATAGTATGTCTGTGACAACTGCATGAATCAGGACTCCATGTATAACTGTATTAAAGGCACATAAAAGGAGAATAATGCTATATCAAACTGTTTTATTTGGTAAACTTTTGATCAGATTATGTTAGGTATTGCCGAAAAACCCATTCAGCAAAACTTGAACGTGAAAGTCAACCAGAAATAACTTAGATTAGCAAGTTTAATTATCCAGATTGCCTCATTCTTTACCTCTGACCTTGACCGTTAATACACAAATATTTGAACCGACCAATCGGAATTCTCTATTTTGAATATGTAAACAGACAGGTTGTTGATAAACATGATTTAATTGGAGACAACTAAATTTCAAGCACAAAATAACTAATGTTAAAGGCATCTTTTTAATAGGGTCTAAATGCATTTGTAAATTAATTCTCATGACTTTTATGAACATAATAAAAGAACCCCATATATGTTTTCAGTAATTTATTTGTACTTATCTCCTTTTATGTGCCTTTAAAGGAGAAATGATTAAGGTTGGGCCTATGCGAGTTATAGAACTCATCAACGACCAACCGGAAAGGTATCTAAAGAATGACAGTGCTTGAGACATCAAGTTCATTCCCAATTATTCTCTTATCTGCTTTAACAGTTCGTCTAACAATTTCCTTAATGAAACATGCAGTTAGAGACGGTCGACCGCTTCTTGGATCATCCTGTAATAAATCATTCAGAAGGCAAATAGAAGGCATATGCTTTGCTTCCTTGAGTACAACCTGCGTGGTACCAGCAAGGAAACACAGACAAGAGTGTTCAATGGGCTGGTACGCTCTAACCTGGAGTACTGCTGCACCGTGTGGAATCCCCTACACAAGGCACTCATTAACAATGTGGAGATGGGCCAGAGGAGGGCAGCACGCTTTGTCACAAACAGGTATCACAATATCAGCAGCGTGCCAGATACGCTGATTTCATTTCAATGGAACACCTTTGGGGGAACCCCGTACAAATTTCGATGTTTTTCAACATTGTAATTCATTAGGTAGAAATTGACAAAAGCAACTTCCTTGCAATGCATATTCTAGAACAAGGTCATCTTATGATACACAATTTAAACCCTATTATACAATGTTTGATTATTTCAAAGACAGTTTCTTCTCCAGATGAATTCTTCTACGGAATAAACTACCAGTAACATGGGCTGATCCTTCAAGAGAGGGCTTTCAATCCTTTCATTTCTAAGTAGCCATTCTCCTTCGACTGTGAGTAGCACCGTGTGATGAACCTGAGGTGTGTCAGCGGGGTTCCACACCTTAGTACCGCCACGGAAGCTGGATTGGGTTGCTCTGATGGTGCAAAAGCAGCGTGGGAAATTTCTTCCTTCTTTCGTTTACTTTTGGCATGGTTATCTTATCCGTTTTTCTTCTAATATTTAATTCTCTTCTTTATTTTCACTTTGTCTTTTTGATATTTTTCCTAAACGTACCATTTAGTTATTTATGTCTACAATACCTAAAACAATATCATACATGTATACATGTAAATGAAC
Organism: Cerastoderma edule; assembly: GCA_947846245.1. Classification (NCBI taxonomy): domain Eukaryota; kingdom Metazoa; phylum Mollusca; class Bivalvia; order Cardiida; family Cardiidae; genus Cerastoderma; species Cerastoderma edule. Next base: position 34,306,391 of record OX401413.1, on the reverse strand, counting down.
AGCGTTTACCAATGCTTTAGAGCCATGTTCAACAAATGAGATGTACGCGGGCGTTCAATTGCGGAGCCATTAGTTCATAGTCCTGCGAGACTTTGGTTTTAAGGGACCAACACCTACATGCACATTACTCTTGAACGCACCCAGAAACCCATGATGGGAAATAACTTTTCAGTGTGATTGTCTCCCTTGAAATACGAGGTGTAGACTCAATCGTAATACAAACTAACCATGATGTAAAGATGTAAGGACTGGGCGAAAAAAAATGATAGTGATAATCAATGATGTTTTTCCATGGAATGCAAGCATGTCGCTATCAAAGGAACACTTTTTAAAGGTTTAATTCATATGAAATTAATATGTAGGATTACTTTAACTAACAAATTCACATCATGTATACAGGTTTTACATCATAATTACTATTCATGTTTATTAGTCTTTCTTTTTGTTTGTATTTAGGTTTCTAGCATTATGAACATCCGTTGGTTCCATTACTGTACATTAGATAGCCCAGAGCATTATCGTGTGAGCTTTATGTGATAAATATCTATTTTGGATTGTTTGACTTTTGACATATCAAACCGACTGAGTAGACATTTCACTGTGATTAACATATCATTCTTTTACATGTCTGTCCACTTAGCACACGTCTTTAAACAGGTAACAATGAATCAGTATTAATCTAATTCAAGAGAGGCATCACGCAGCCAATCTTGATTGGTCGAAATTTAAGTCAGGCACTGACAAAAAATATTCACACACACCAATACCATTTTCAATGTTGGCAAACAACCAACCCATTTGGACATGAAAATACGTTCCTCGAGTCGATTGCTACCAAGGCTCCCTGTGCAAGTGCATGAAGGAAAGTTTTGACGTAGTAATTAAGCCAGTCATTTAACGGAGCTTTCCCACAGAATGTGATCTTTGAGTAACAAAGTAACATCATCATCATCATCATCATCATCATCATCATCATCATCATCATCATCATCATCATCATCATCATTGTCCATGTGGTGTACATTGTGTATGTCCAAACCAACGAAGACGCCTTTAAGTGATCACAACAAAGACAGATGTTCTCGAAGCTTTGTCGAGGACGACGGTATTGGTGGCCTTGTCTTTCCATAATATGCCGATGAGTCGTTGGAGACATCTCATGGGGAATGTATTCAGCTTGGATTCTTGACGTGAGTATGTGGTCCATGTCTCTTCCAAAGATCCATAGTTAATCACGCATGTATAGTAAACTTGCATCTTGGTGCCGAGGGCCAAATTATTTTTTTCCCATTTTCTATTTAAACTTTGACATTACTGTTGCTACACTTCCGATTCATCCAATGATCTCAGGATCAAGGGATAGCTTCTCGGAAATTTTGGATCCTAGGTATATGAAATTTTCCAACAACAGCTATTAAAATGTCCTTGATGCATATCGATGGAGGTATTGGGGTATCCTGAGCCATGACTTCTGTTATCTTGATACTGACTGTTATTAAAGCGAATTCCTTGCAAGCACTACAGAAAAAGTCTTGCAGACGTTGTAGGCCGTCATGAGTGTGAACTTGCTAGGTACGCGTCATCAGCGAAGATCAATTCGTTGAAAAGGGCACGGGTGACCTTTGTCTTTGCCCGTAAGCTTGCTTAGCTGTTGAGCTTTTCGTCATGTCTGGTGTGGAATTTGACTCCGTAAGATGAGAACATGGACGCGTAGGAGAGTAGAAGTGAGAAGCAGATGCCGAAGAAAGTTGTCGCTTTTGTACACCGCTGATGATCTTGAAGGGATCTGATATGTCACCATTGGAGCAGACGGTTTCTTGCATAACAGTATGGTAAGATTTGATGGTACTTAGCAGCCTTGGAGGACAGACTATCTTTTCCAGAAGTGTAAAGAGAACACTCCGGCTGACGAGGTCAAAGGTCAAGTCAACAAAAACCAGATAGAGTGTTTGATGGTATTTTCTGCATTTTTCTTAAAATTTGAGGACTATCAATATTATGTCGGCTGTTGATCTGCCCGATCTCAAGCCGTATATGGACTTGTTCTTTGAGTATTTGGAGTATGGTGAATGAAACTCGCACAAACACCTTACCAACTATGCTGAGGAGGGAGAAACCTCGTTAAAGGTTGTAGTCACTGCAATCGCCCTTGTTTTTGTAAATGTCACGATTTTTCCCATGTCTTGAGGGACCATGCTTTCCTTCGAGCACAGACACAGGAGTTCGTGTAGGTGTTGTAATAGTGAATCCTTTCCTTCTTCAAAACTATTGGCGGGGTTGCAATTTTCCCTTGTGCCTTACCAGCTTTGATCGATTTTATCATTTTTGTCAATTTCCACCATAGTTGGTTCTGCATACATGGACACCAGTTTGGCTTCATTGAATTTCTTTAATTTTCAGATGAGCTTGGCTCAAAATAATGGTCAACCCATCTGCTTGCTTTTGTCGGTGTAAGTTTGTCCGTCATTGGACTTATATTGGATATACGAGCTAGTAGCCGTTTGCACATTTCCTAACAGTCTCTATGCACTTGTTTCTAGCCATCCTGACGGCTTGAAGTGCATTCTGGCCTTGATTACTCTTGTAGTCGAGAAATGCATGTCTCTTGGCTTTGTTAACAGATGCTATCTTCGAAAGATTTGCATTATACCAATCGTTCCTTCTTTCCATATGACTCAATTGCTGACTTGTGGATGGCAGAGGTCAGGAACGACCATCTTGGTGATTCAGCAGTTTTGTCAGGATGCAGCGGTGGGATAAGTTTGAGAAAGGCATTGGTTGTCTCAGCATCTCTAGTTTTAGCGATATTGATTTTCGGCTGGCCTTTTTGTTTGGCCCTGTGTAGCGACAGCGCACATAGTAGGAGAGTGATCGGTGTTAAAACTCTGCGCCGTGGTAGAACCTTGTGCTGTGGGTGGACTGCAAATAGCCCCTTCTTATCATGTAAGGATCAGATCACGTTGATTTTTATGCCGCTGATGGGATCTTGGGTGCATCCAAGACGAAGTATGAGTTAATTTTGAAAGTAAGTATTTGTTATGCAGTGCACTCTGGTGCAGCAAAGTTCCAGTAGTCTTTGGCCGTTGTCGTTGATACGCCATATTCCATGGTGGCCGAAACACGCGGGCCAATCGTCATGTTCCGAACCAACCCGAGCATTGAAGTCGCCAAGCAATCATTCATTCTCAGTCACTAGTAGTTTTCTAATTAGTTGATTAAGATTGTTATTGGATTGGCCCTTGGTATCCAGGCTAACATTACGGTTCGTGGGTAAGTATGTAGCCAGAAAATCTACTGGTTCGTTGCTGGTATTTAGACGAAGATGTAGCAATTTTCATTTCCTGCAGTTGGTGGTTCTATCATGGCTAGAAGTGTTGTTCTCAATGCAACTCCTACACCTGGCTCCCTTCTGTCATCTTGTCATTTTCCTTGCCAAAAAAAGTGTACTCTTTTTCTTTAAGCGTGTCCTTCTTCGCGAGTCTTGTCTCTTGCAGAACAGCTAGATCTCTTTTCAGTGTGCAGAGTTCAGCATATATGATATTCGTCCTGCGATCGTCATTGATCTTTAGTAGATCATCGGTAAAACCTGACATCATAGTTCTGACGTTCAAGCTTGCGATACAAAGTGTTGAAGACTTCCTCTTGCTTGATGTTCTGGTAGGTACCATACTAAACAGTCTGCTTGTTAAGCACAAGCCCACCTCTGTCTTCCGTGTTGTGACTTTATCCGTCGACAAAATCAGAGTGTCCTTTCCATTTCTCTCAAATTCTGGGCGTGCATTTGGAGACCCTGAGTTGCCCAATCTGTCGAGTCCCCCTCTCGACATCGCCGATGTATTTCAGAGGAGAACAGGATACTACTTCTGACACCGGGTTCGTTGCAGAAGCTGTCGATATAAATGTCTAGGTGACAAACTAACAGCCTGCAGGGCTTCATTCCAAGTAATTTTGTATCGGACTGGCCCTTGCCTTAGAAGAACTGCCTGATCAGGCTAACGAGCCTCTCTACCTGTATTTGGAGTCAGACTTTGCCTTCTCCTAGACTGTTTGCCCACGAAGGCTACCAAGTACAGTCTCTCCGTATTCAAACCCATACGTGGGAGTCTATTTGTGGGTATCAGGACGTCACCACAGGCCAATGGGCCATGCATACCTCACGTATGTGGGAAAACCTCCTCACAGTTCAGCCGGAGGTCGCAAGGCGTTCAGTGTACAGGCATTACCACGAGAAGGCACTGTGTAGGGCTTGACTATAAAGATGCACTTTGCTCCCTTTGACCTTAGCTAGGCTCTCCAGCTGATCGTTGATGTTGGACAATTTATCTTTTTGTCACAGTGATTTCTAGAAAATTATGCATCATATGCGTCAAAACGAGTAAAGCTTTAATGTAAGTGATGTACCTGACAGATATAAATATATCTGACTTACTCACGAAATGAGAATAGTATCAGCACTTAGTGACATTGGCAGTATATCTGTTGCGTAACCACATTTTCTTAGTCACGATTCTTTCTATGATATATTTCCTTTTGTACTCATATGACATTGAGTAATGATATATATAAACACTTGAACTTGCACCCAATTGGTACAATGAACTTGAGGAAGAAACCTTCAGCTCTCTTGTGCTCAGAGATCTGAGTAAACATATTATCATAACCAACCAAAAACTTGATACTTAAAGCACATTATTCAATTTCTGTGCACAATTTGAACATGAGAACCTTTGTATGGCGCTTGGAATTTAGTAAAATGATGAAATGATGCTCTCAATACTGTAATCATTATTTGCATCGGTGAAAATCAATACTGATAGCGCGTATATCGAACATCTAAAAGATGAAAATGGATTTAAGAAATGATTTGCAAATTGTTATTCAGGTGATTTTTAGTAAGGTACCTTGAATATAGTACCTTGCAAGAGGGGGACTCTCCCTACAAGGTCCCGTATTTTGCTATTTAAAAAGAAGCACACCACTTTGAAATAAGTCACCAGACTTTAATCACCAAAGCGTCGAAATAGACGAAAAGTACATCATCGTTCGAGACACAGGATGTGACCGCTTGTTGGTGCTACCTATCATTCAATACCAATAAACAACAGTATAAACCCCTGACCAACTAGGCAAATTCGTGTATCATCTCTTTAAACGCATCTTAACTCGTGTTTGGTTCAGTAGTTCTAATCATTTGCCCTGCTTTACATATTTCGTCTGATTTAACTATACGTGTTCAAATCCATTTTTCAGGCTCTAATTACTATACAGTTTAATGATTAACTAGCCATTGAGGCAGACGGATTTAGAGCCGAGAAGCTTTGGGATGACACTGTTCTTCCACACCTTTGACATGGAAGGACATATACTTCCTCATTTAAATGAATGAAACACACCGGTTTTGTTTTACGAAGATGACTCATTTAAATGAATGAGAAAGTCATTTCCTTTTACTTTGGCAGATGTGCTACTTTCTGAATCTATATTTTTCACAGCGTGATTCATGCATTAGCGACATCGACTTCTCCTCGAACATGATTGGCTATCGGTTGAGACCAACACATTCCCACGTTTTTCCATTGACGTGGGTATAAAAGACTGTGACATTTAGCAGATTTATCAGTTGTATTTCAGACAGCCAGACAGAAGAAATTTGAGATCGCAACCCTTTTAAAAGAAATTAATGAAGATATTTAGAAGTTAACCATTGGAGAAAAATGAACGGACTTGATGATAGCGTGTTAACGGTTGGTAGACGTCTATCTAAAGAGATCAGCACCACGGCACAACGGGTGAATCGTTACCTAGAAGACACAGACTTGCAAGAGGAGGTAGCGAAACGATTAAAAAGAATACAAGAAAGGCTATTGTCTTGTCCATCTCAGCGGCTGATGGACAGGTCAAACCAACACAACCAGTCGTCGGTACATGGGTATCCAAGGCGAATGTCAACGTATTCTGATATCTCCCGTTTCTCACCACTACAAGATGCGAAAGGCTCTCCGTTTGAACAAAGAAGGTGGAAAGAGGAGAGCAAAGAAGCCAGGCATAAGGTGGACTACAGGGAGATGGCCAACCGTCGGTATTCATCCATTTCACGTGGTGAAAGCTCGGTGAGCGGGACAAGTTCCACTTCTTCCGGCTTTGATGGCGGTTTGATGTCGCCATCCATTTTGAACACAATCCCTGTTGGACGTCTTGTAGACTGTGAAGACGAGGGCAAGGAGGGAAGACTTTTCGTCAGTACAGAGTACTCCTCAAGTGAAAAACATCTGTTTGTGTCCGTCACACAATGCGGAAATGTGACTCGGGTAGACAAAGCCAATGGACTACATGTGTGCTTCAGCCAAATCATGGACGACGTGGCCTCCAAGAAAGTTAGTCGGAGCCTCGAGAAAACTTCTAATACGAACGATTTTAGTAAAACATATACTTACACCGTACGATTCGATTCTTACGACCATATGGTGAATTCTGGTATTACAGTCAGACTGAAACTGAAATCTTACAACGCCTTTAAAGCCAAGAAAACCCTAAAAACCATGGACATCTCTCTTGTCGATGTAGAGGAAGACCCTGTTTGGTTATCGGAGACATTGTTTTTCTGAGTTTTACATGTATATGTGTTAGATTTTCTTATTTTCTCGTATCGACGTTTTTATAGAGGGTCGGGTCCAAGATGCAATGCTACAATGAACACATGTTTGCATATCCGAGCGCCAACAATGGTTTTATTACAATGTTCGAAACCATTATATTAAAATGAGAAATTTTTCGTCATGGGCCATTTCTATTTGTTTTTGTTATATTATTGTTTTCAATTATTAATACCGATGCGTTTAAAGGTGTAAGCACACAAAAATGCATATAGTCTTTATCTTTGATGTGTGTGCATTATCTCACCTGTCAGTTAGTGTGCTTTTGATATAAGCATATATTCTGTAATTATTGTACTTAACATGTAATAAAATGTTGACCTTTCGATTTCTTCTATCATGTTAAATAAAACTTGAAATATGACAAAAAAAAATAGACTAACAGTTGTTTTATTTTAAGAAAAACTATTCAACATTTCCACCAATTGAATTGTCAGAACACAAACATATGCAAATGTGTCTTTTTTTAACAGAAAGCAAAAAATCTCACGCACAAAAATCTTTCTCTTTATATTTGGAAGAAAAACTCGTGACAGATTTATTTCTCTTAAGATGTAATTTGTCTGCTCGGTACCGTGGTTTTGATAAATATTAGGCGGTAAAATATTGAGGAGTTTTGGCGCAATGCGTTCTTAGAAAGAGTAATAGATGAAGCGTTTTGATGCCATTTGTCTTCTCGATACACTGGTTTCCGGTATCAGATTAAATAATTGAGTTTCTGTATGTTAGAGTGGTCGAGAATTGTTCGCCAAGTACACAACCAAGAACACGAATAAAATATTTGGTTTTGTGTAATGGCGAAATAAATTAACTTCCATGATACAGCATGACACAAAACATCGAAAATCGACATCCTCTTTATTTGACCGATCATCATTTGTTTCGTATGATCTTTCCAAAACTATGTGACATTGTTTATCTTTATTAAATTTTGTTATTCGCTAGATACGCCTTATCCCACACGACTCGAAGTAAATACGGGACAGATACTTCGATGTAATATTCCGTATTATTCAGTGAGTGAAAAGTAAGAAATCTCCACTCCCTTGATCAAAAACAATGTTCAAACATCTGACCTAAAACTGGCTTCAGTGTCGTGTACTTCTACCCCTTTTACCACAATTGTGTTGAATGGAAACCAGTGAGGGTTCTGCACGACCCAGTGGTTGAGGTGGCGATCTGAGAACTCGGGGTTACAGGTTTGAGCCCCACTAATAATCTTGCTTCGTAAGAATGACCTTTAGTAAGACATTCCAGAGCCCTAGCGTAGTACTGCTAAAAATGAAAGTCGTTCCACTATCAAAAGATTGTTACCAAGGCGTAAAACACTATCTAAACCATCGTCTTAACCTGTGCTTTGGCATAGCAAAACCCGGGTTTGCAAACAAACGTCCACACCCGAGAGATAATCTATGTATCATCGTGTGTCTTTTCCTAATACATGTATGGATTTGGATCTTGAAATGTGTTCAGTCCATAATCACACATTTCTCTACAGTCGATTAAACAGACAAACGTCAGCTCAGAGACCAACAGCAGGAAGCAAATGTTAAGATTCCACACCTATAAGCTAATGGAGCAAAACGTTCTCCAAATCAAATAGATTTGGGTTTTACACATCACACAGATCGTAATCAGCCATTGGGATTTTGTGACTTTAATCCTTATTTAACGAGCAATTGCATACATCTGTACGATGAAATTATCAGGTGTTTTCGTTTACAGCTGTTTCCTTTTAACCGAAAGTTGGAATTTCCTCTCAATTAGCGCCTATAGTGAATATGAATTGACCCAAAACCAAAGATTAACATTGATTGAATAAGCCCGATGTGAAATATGAAAAGAAAAGCATGAGTTTAACAAAGTAAATAATAAAAAAGGGTTAGATTCACCATTGTGGCATGACGTTAAAAAGATGATTGTTGTACTAGGAACAGTAGTACAGTACTTCAATGTTTTTCTTTGAAAGATCAACAGTATACGAATGTGTTGCATAGTATTCCTTTTTCATTTATTTCAACGAGCCAATTTTATTATAAATGATAAAAGGTTTGTTTGTCCTCACTTAGTACTTGACAAAGCAATTGGTATCATTTATTACAAAGATGAAAATAATGTTTACTCTTTATTGACCAATGTTATGATAAAAAGAATTCGCTACAATCACAGACAACCTCTGATGCATTAAATTTTCTTTCGTCTTTTCTGTTTAACGTTCGTGTAGAACATACATTTCTTATTTTCAATAATGCAATTGACAATGTGAATTATCTAGCCAGCAGAATAAGAACCTCGGATCCTTGGTCTAAAAGAGATATCGTAACAACTGCCATATCTAAGCTGTGAAAGTTACTATAATGCTCTTTAAAGGTCAGCTATATAAAGATGTGAGTGCATGGTTACGATATGGCGACGCATCTTGAAGGGCATGTTAATGGCAGAAATTCAAATAGTACATAACTTACTTATTAGCCATTTTAAAGTAATGTATGATGAAATAACATAATCTTGTTTGTAGCCATCACGATTGACAAAGAAATTATATTTCACGGACGGAATTAGAACCATTGACCCTGCGTGACCACTCTTTTACCAAAGCTGATATATTGACTATTATGCCGTTTAAAGACCAGCTATCTGAAAGTACAAGAATACACTTTTCCCATATTATGTTATAAAAGGGATGATATCGTTATCTTCTCGACCTTCTTAAAGAAATTATCACGTGTATGCAGAAATGCATTATTTGTAGTTATATTCTAGTTATCTTAAAAAAGTAAAAGAATAAAGTTAAGAATATCATTAAACTATATTCAAATGAAATCAACAGCGAATCTTTTTTTCAAATAAAAGTCGACAGTATTGAATAGTTTGTAAGACACTGTAATCCCTCCCTCACAATGTTTCAATCCAATAATTGACGTCTTCATCTTAAAAACAGTGTCTAAAGATTCTCTTTATCAAACCCCATGCTTACCTTAGAATTATCTTGATGACATTTTAGGCAGGTAACTAAACATTTTCAAAACCAAATAGGGATACTTAATCAATACATTTCTTTTATCGCTTTCATTTCGCTGTATTCTTTATGTCATCAGGCATTTTTGAAAGCTTTCATAAAACATAATTATATATGCAGGTCACCTTGTCTTTGTCAAACGTCTTTGATCAATTCTAATGAAGGATTTTAACTTAAGGATTATGACCTCCAATAAGAATGTTGCATATTTCAACACTGAATGGTAGAAACTTTATGAAACCTATTCACATCGAAATTCTTCACATATGAAAAGGTTTTACCGAGAGCCTTTTTCATTATAACCCAAATTAGGGGATATGATTAATGCAATAGTTAACATTAAAGCCAATGGGAAATTCAGTCTTTCTGTCATGATGATAACCCTGTTCGATTATTGAGAAAACATTCATGGTAGAAAGACGCATTACATGATTCTGATCAAGTTTCAACAAGAAATCAAAACTTTACCTTAGACAACAGGAGAAAATCAACTTTATCATTTTTCAGGGGAGAGAACTCATCAAGAGGAGGTAATAACAACGTTAAATATGAAAAATTATGAATGCTATTAAAGTCAATTTATGTATAGCAATATTGGAAAATGTTTGACTAGCAGGGATCATAAACCATAAGTTAAAACCATAAGTTATTCGATTGGCATGGTATACCCTTTGATGGTTACATCGTCTTATTTTCTACAGTTTTAAAAAAGTATAATAATCCTTTCATAGAGTTTTCTTAATTTGTGATGTTGTTTAAAGTTTTTATTGTGAATTCAAAAATAAAAAAGAAAATGCAGTTGACCATTTCTTTTTTTGGGTGTAAAATGACAGTTTCTGTTGTAACCATTTGGGACAAAACTGTGAAAGTGACCGTACAACCTTCAAAGCTAAAAAATGATTCCTGGAAGGTTTATAAACACAACAAATATGTAATCATTCATTCAGTACTTAAGACTTCAATTTTATATTAAATTATAACAATCTGAACAATTTTTGTAATCCAAATCATTTTTTTATATATTTTTGTATTCGACAAAAAGCAATAAAAAAATATATGTATATTACAATAATGAAGATATTAAATCAATCCTTGCACAGTATTTTCTTATTTTTCAGTATGTGAAGTAAAATTTAATCTTGAAATGCAAAATGCAAAAAGAATTATATGTTAAGGTGTTAGGTTTTTTTTTGTTAAATGGCAGTTTCCATGGTAACTGTAACATTTATAAGAATATCTAGAATAGCTTTAAACTTTAAGAATATAAGCTGGGGGCTTTATATGCATTAGAAATATTAAATAATGTTAACAACTTTTAATAGTTTTGGGGATAAAAAGATCTTTCTTTGAAAAGCTTTACATACAGTATTTCATTCGAATAAATACGTTTATCCGACTAATATACAAGTATACCTTCTGTAGATATTTGTTATCTCCCTCGGATGCGCAGGTGAAGTGCGCAGAAAAAACTACGGAGAACGTCAGTGTACTGGAGTACACTATTTGTGAGCGTTTGATACTATACTTCGACTAAAATAATTTGCTCCATATTTTCCTTATTTGATTCTTTAGTTCTTACTCACATTATAATGATGTGGATTTCGATTGTTGTACAACTATTGTATTAAGTACAACTCGATCTTGGATGAGACCCGTACATGATCCCATTACTGCACTACGTAATGCACATTCTCCTTCGCAGTGATCTGCCTTTTCATTTTGGTTAGGAGCTCTCTGCTATCACAGAAAAAATCCTTCCTGATCTGGAAGGATTGCATTTTGTTCATTATAAATGTTGAATCGAAATCTGATAACAGCATTTTTTCAATTTTAGAAGTTGAATTTCTTTGGCCCAATTGTTACAAAAAAAGTAATTGCAAAATATATTTATATGTAAAAAAAACTCACAGAAGTTCCTGAATTCGTAATCAAACCAGTTTGTAAATTATTTTTCTTTGGTTCGCAAGAAGGTGTCATAACAGCCAACACATGAAACGTTTATTCGATACAATGAAGCAATAAAGTACATAGGGTCATGCTCTCAAAGTAACGGACATTAAATGTGTATTTTCGTTATAAAAAGATCGTCTCGAGGAAGATTCTTTATTGCACATTTTGAAAACAAATTACATTGTCATGACTGAAAATACTGACGAAATTGTCAAAGTAATGCATGTATTTGATTCACCATTCATTTTCAAAGCATGGCATGTTCAGTTTAATCATAAAGAACCCATTTCTTTGGAGTCTGCGCTATTCTAGTTTGGATCACATGACTGTATCTGTCTTCACGTGATGTCTATGGTGGCAGTGCAACTGTACTGTAGTGTAACAAATGGAAGTATACCTGCGAGGAGTTTGCGTAATGCGATGATGTAAATCTCACTTCAAGTAAAAAAGGAATTGATGTCGAAAGCTTAATGTTGAGCATGATCGATGTTAATTGATATATAGCTCCCTTATAAGAGGTGTATCGGATACTTATGTGGACTCACAAATAATTCATTCGTGTCTTTAAGGTTTTTGTTTTTTGTCAGTCCCTTTGAACATGAAAGATCGCAAGTGAAAGGCACACAGTCGTACGGACGGATTTTTAGTAATATAAATATAACGATGGCATTGAGACGTAGCGAAGCACAATATATGTCCAAATGTTGAACAAAAGCTTTGTTCACGAATCATTATTGAGACTACTTCGCAAGATACTTTTAATGTGACGGCATCAGCAATAACGTCGACAAACTGATTTTTGCTTTGGCCCTGAAATATTAAAACATTTTTTTTCTATGTATACAATAATTTGTTGCTTCGTAAAATACTTTAACCATTAATTGACCTTTGAACTATTTGCATGCGAAATTTAGGTAAATTTCGCCAAATAAAGTGAACGGGGGTTGATTTGTGATATTTCCAAAATAGAAAACTTTGTTGATGTGATGTTAAAGTTGTTGTCCTCAAATTGTTGACCGGAACATTGGAATGGTCTATTGCAGGTACATATGAAATGATTCAGGAACATACAAACTACTATTGTGACAGTAATAGGGTTTATATATAAATATTACTTCTACAGTCTCGATGTAGAAGCCGGCTTCTGTGGGTGATTTGGTAGAGTAGTTGGCTTTCTCTCGCAGTTAGGCAACGTACTAAGTGGTTAGCACCTTGATATCACCATCATTCCCGTACCCTTAGTAGTTCGTCGCATGTTCTCGACCATTGTCTCTGCTATGTAGTAGTGTTATTATTGGCAGTAGTACCTCCTTGAATTGTAAAAAGGCGGTACCTACCCATGAATGTCCATGTGACATTTGTGACTTCGGGACGAAGTCAAGAGAAAGGTGGGAGAAATGTAAGAGTAACAGGGTTTATGTATAAATACTACTTTTACAGTCTCGCTGTAGCAGCCGGCTTTTTTTGGTGATTCGGTGGAGTGGTTGGCTTTCTCTCGTAGATAAGCAACGTAGTAAGTGGTTAGTTCCTGGATGGGTGACCCTAGATGGCTTTACTCCGAGAGGGACCCAATTCACGTTACACTATAATTGAAGAATAATTCATGTCTTTGCTTGTTAATAACCCATCATTCAAAATAAGCATATATAATATACAGTTATAAAAGCATCTGATATAGTTTTTTTTATTCTTTATTTGAAAATGAGTCTCGATTGAGCATTCATGCCATGCTGTTTGGTGTAACTTTAAATTTAGCCAGTTAAATGGACATAGAGGCGTTTGTAAACAACCGGAATGTGCCTACCTGTCTATAATATATAGTTGTATTTCCTTATCAACACATAGTGTTTGTTAACTACACAACGTTCAAATTTAATCATGAAAACAAAAACATCCAAATGCAGGAAATACGTCCATTTAGATCAACAATTTAAGCATTTGAATGAAAGAGGTGGTCCTTTTCAATCATAGGATATGCTAATTGTTTCAGTTATGTTTTCACAGTGTGCTTCATAAATTAGCGACATGGAGTTGTCCTCGAACATGATTGGCCAGTCGCCTGAGATCAACATAAACCCACGAGAGTATAAATGACTGTGACATCAAGGAAATGTATCAGTTGTGCGCCAGACGGAAGAGAATTTAGATCGCAATAGTTCTTAAAGGGAGTTTTGAATATATAATTCTAAAGTTAACAATCGGGGGGAAATGAATGGACTTGATGATAGCGTGTTAATGGTTGGAAGACGTCTGTCTAAAGAGATCAGCATCACGGCACAACGAGTGAGTCGTTATCTAGAAGACACAGACTTGCAAGAGGAGGTAGCGAAACGACTGAAAAGCATGCACCAGAGGATATTGTCTTGTCCATCTCAGAGAGCAATGGACAGGTCAAACCAACGCAACCAGTCGTCGGTACATGACTATCCTAGGCGAATGTCAATGTTTTCTGTCAGCTCGCTTTCCTCACCGCTACGAGATGTCGTTAATTCTCCGTTCGAACAAAGGAAGTGGAAAGAGGAGAGCAAAGACGTAAAATATAAGGTGGACTACAGGGAGATGGCCAACCGTCGGTATTCCTCCATTTCACGTGGTGAAAGCTCAGTGAGCGGTACAAGTTCCACTTCTTCCGGCTTTGATGGCGGTTTGAGGTCGCCACCCATTTTGAACACAATTCCTGCTGGACGTCTTGTAGATTGTGAAGCTGAGGGCAAGGAGGGGAAGCTTTTCGTCAGTACAGAGTTCTCCTCGAGTGAAAAACATCTGTTTGTGTCGGTAACGCAACGCGGAAATGTGACCGGGGCAGACAAAGCCAATGGACTACGTGTGTGCTTCAGCCAAATCTTAGATAATATTGCCTCTAAGAAGGTTTGTCGGAGTCTGGAGAAAACTTCTAATACGAACGATTTTAGTAAGACATATACTTACACCGTACGATTCGATTCTTACGAGCAAATGGTGAATTCTGGTATTACAGTCAGACTGAAACTGAAATCTTACAACGCCTTTAAAGCCAAGAAAACCCTTAAAACAATGGACATCTCCCTTGTCGATGTAGAGGAAGACCCGGTTTGGTTATCGGAGACATTGTTTTTCTGAGATTTACATGTTTACATGTTACCACCCTCTTTTCTCACACCCTCGTTTGGAATAGAATGATGGGTTCAAAGAAACAATGCAACAACCAACGAAAGTTGCAATGTTTGAGTCCAGTGTTAATGTATTGATTAGAAACTATTGTAACGAAATGAGAAATTATTCGTTTATTTTTGTTACACAAGTTTCTTTAAACACAGTTGTTGGTGCGTTTGAAGATATTAAAACGAAAAAATACATGCAGTTTGTATATTTGATCAAACACATATGCATCACGTGTGGACATTATCTCACTTGTCAGTTGGGGTGCTTTCGATATATATTTATAATGTATCTATTGTTTTTAAAATGTAATAAAATGTAGACATATCTATACCTTCTTTTTATTGTTTATTAATTTTTACATATTGAATATAACTGATTTGAAGTCGTTTTTTATGAAAATTAATGAAAATTTCAACCCATTGAAATATCAGAACTCATACACTGCCACTTTCAACTTTTCAACTTTAAGAAAAAGATGAAAATAAATCTTGAAATAAAACGTAGATATTTTCGTTTCTTCTTTCATTTTGAATAATCGAAAATAACAGTATTCAGTCATAACAATTCCGATATTTAACCAGTTTGATGCATATGTCTCTGGAAAACATTGTTGGAAAAGGAAGAAATTGGTCTTTCCTATTTGAAGATTACTTTTCAATTTCATCACATTTTGAAATGTCAGGGTTAACCTGATGAAATATTTCGACCTATTGAAATACCAGACACTATACAATTTCTTAGGACGCAGTTGTCTTGCCGGTACATTTGTTTAAAGTATCGGACAACATGATTGATCCCTGTATATTGAAAGGGTCTGGAATTGATTGCCTAATTTACACGATCATGAACATATATCAAATATTTGACTTTGTAAAAGGCAAAACAAATTGATTTTCATGATATAGCATATATTAGTATAAAAAACCTAGAAAATCGATTCATTGGCTTGTTTGACCTCTCATAATTATTTCGTGTGGAAACTTTTGTTAATTGTAAAAGTCCGGCACTGTTTATGTTGGTTTGCTTGCACTATCCTCGTTTGTGTTGCAGTGACATGTAACAAAGCCATGCCCAAACTCCGCGGCAAAACTAAAAAATTGTAATCCATTAGTGCTTTATTTATAAACAAAACATTTTTTTTTCAACTTAACTGGTCAGAAATCAATACAATAAGATATTGTTACTAAATCAACTAAGATATCCGGTAATCTCTTAACAAAACAGCATCATTTGAATTTCATCCAAATTTGGATGAAATATCTTGTGGTGGCAGTGGTCGATGCAGCGTAGCAAGGGGAGATCACTGTGAGGAGTTTGAGCCGTGCCCCTTGATATCTCAACCAGTGTTGGTCTATATGACCTGAAACTGGCTTTTAAATCGTGTATGACTACCCCCTATTTCCTCAAGTGTCAAGAACGGACAACATTGCCTACCATCGTTTCCTAACTTCGTAACTTAAGTGACGCCCGTTTTAAAGGTGCATCGACAGAGATTGCCATGGCAACGGGCTACTCTTATTTAGACATTAGGTGCATGGCTATTTATGTTCAACCGTACCGCAAATAATTAACACACCAGTATCGAAAACATTGTTCAACAACATCTTTCAATGCAAACGTTAGCCTAGAAATAAGTTCATAACAAAACCACCCGTGTCCTTAACTGTTTAGAATTCGCCGATATTACCCGGAAATAGGTAATTTCGTTTGGACAAACAGTGGTATTTGAATAATGTGATATTATTTCATTTATTAGAGAGCCATGTTGTTCAAATGGTCCAATTCTTTGAAAACACATGTAAAACCCAAGGTATGAAATCATCGGCGGCGATATGTCTCAACTCATTTAGTTTAGAACACAATTATAAAATTGGTATCATTCATAATAAAGACAAAATTGTGGTTTATGCTCTGATGGCTAAAACTTTGAAAATAAGCTTCAGTTCGTATAAAATCACAGGGATTTTCCAACTCAGCAAGTTTCTTTCGCGAAGTAAACGCATGCGCAAGGGACCTGTCTCTCAAAGGTTCAAGTGAGGCAGTAGATTTCTTCTAGACCTAAATATATGAATTAAATGAGTAACTGACGAAGGCTTTAGATTAAACGCAAACTTCGTCGCATTCTTTGACACATGTCTATTTCATTTACAAATAGAAAGTTGCCTTTATGGTTCAAGGGTTACGGCAGTTTTGTATATTTAGACGTAAATTTACGAAACGTTTTAAGACAGGCCTCATCACTTAGACAAGGCATCGAGGTATTTCATTATCTAATACTAATTGTCAGATATATTGCTTTATCTGTGTTAGACAGCTTGGGTTTCCGAGTTTACATTGAAAGTTCTGAAATCAATTTAGCTAGGATGATTGAATGTTATAAGTGGGGTTTTTAAGATACTCTCTCAGAGATATGTGCTTTATGAGTAAATAAATGTTACAAATTTGATATTCACCATCCTTGTCATTAAACCAAAGACGTTTTCATTTTTTTCTTATAGGTTGCTAGAACCCCGTGTTTTCATAAATTTATGTGAAGTAAGCCTGTCTGTTTTCCACTGGGAAAGCCGGTTTATTAATCCCCCCCCCCCCCGCGCCTTACTATCTACACAGCAACAATAACAACATAGTAGCAAAGGGAAATAATCCTGCGTGGAATCCTTTACATACAATGCAGAAAGTGTCAGTATTTTTTTTTATCATTTTCCTTATCAAATTGAGCAAGATTCAATATATAAATGTTTTCGCTGTTTGTTTTCCTCCTTGCTCGACCCATTTTCGTCTGACAGAGATAATGTATGCGACCATGTACATGTGCGAGAAACTTTTCCAAAAGCCCACGTGACTACGGTATCTAAAAATATCGGCCCTTACCCATAATTAAGATCGTTGTTTACAAAATAAACCCGTTTAAACGGTCTTAAATATCTGCAATATTAATGTTCTGGATCATCTTTGTAAAGTTATGATCAGGGTTGGGAAGCTGTCAAACATATAGTTCTATGCTTCTTTAGAGATTTGTGTTGTTATTTTTTACCGAAGAAGACAAGATATTTTAAAAAGGTAGAATCTGGATCTTTGATGGTCTCTTTAAGCAGGGGAAAGTAACATTAAAATTGTAAGTTCGTTGATTTCTTTAATGGTTTCCACTTGCATTGAAAATCCTTCACCGTTCGATCATTTAATATTATGATTAAGATCAATCACGTAATCTCTTATCAGCTTGTTGTTTTTGTTGTTGTTGTTGTTTTTGTCACGAAAATAAGACAAAATTTCACGGCCGGCATGTTTATATTCTCAACGGGTGTATATTGTATTCGAGACCCATCAATGATGAAATTTAGAAAGTGTCCTTCATTCTAGTGACGTAGAGATTATACAGTGGACATGGACAAACAGAAGAATGGAAGAATCTGAATATGATATAGTCTTGATAGGCAAGTTTTGATATAATTATAGACAAACCATGATAGTGTTGCTGAATCAATTGAAACTTCGTCTCGAGTTATTATATGTAGTACTGTCTGTGTGACTTAATATTCCCGGTGGTCTAGTTAAGTCTGCCTTTTGTATTTGTGGAGGTTTCATGCCGTTTTGAACACCAATTCAGTCAGAAAGCAGATATGGCTTTACGTCGATTTAAAAAGTAAGCTTGTATTTGTTAAGAAATCGCTTTGGTTGGATACAAGATTACATATAGAATAATGCTTTTATCATAATAGTCAACAAGAATTGAAGATTTACTTAAAGCAGATTTCAACTAATATATTGGACACTTTTCTGTATGCACTTTTCATTGAATTTTTCGATTTTCGTGTTCGACATGTTCATTCCATGATAAACGTCTACAACATGATGGCCGAAATGGGCACATATCAGTTTGATGAAGTACATGTATTGTTTATTCACAAGGTCATTCCATCGGGACAGCTGTTTCTTGGTAAAAATGACTTATGTGTGGTACAATTGTATGACTTTGCTGAATGTGCTTGTTTATCATGGCAGTTCTTTTTATAGAACTAAACCCCTATCAATCGCATAAATATATTTACTGTCCGAACAAGTATTTGCTAATTTGTTCGGGTTCCAGACATATTTAGAAGGAACACCGCGCAGGGTCATATGCAGTTTTTGTTTTCATACTCTATTTATATTTCGACATAACATACTTAAATACTGATCAATTAATCTTAGTACAATACCCCGCCAGGTAAACCATTTACTCCATAATACGTCACTTACCTGTTCCTACTTCGGAAGACTGTGTGAACTTCTAAGGAAAAGGGGGTATTGTCTTTAATGTAGCAAAGTCTCCTTGAATCATGGTGTTTCTACCCAAAATCACAGACATCTTATTATTATCCTTTTCGGTTGTCCTGTGCTGTTTCCAAGTTGGACTAGATACAGATTGCCAAAATGTGAAGTAAACTAAAGATTTCCCTTTTCAATTCTTGTCAACATCCCAATATCGAAACCCCGTTTGTAAACATGTTCTTTGACGTCATAGTGGTGACTTGCTTGATTCTAAATATGTTGTTTATGTGAAACTACGTGATTTTTCAAGCTTGTGTCGATTGTGTACTTAAAGACCTCTTTCCTCACAAATTATATAAACATAGTTCATCTTTGCTACATATTTAGTACTTATTTGGTTTTTGGGTACCACTGTCTGTTCGATTTGCTTTTCCTCAAATAAAAGCCATCATAGGCTTACAGTTACATGTATATGAATCCTTTATCTATTTTCGAATGTAGAATTGCAGAGCTATGTAATCAATCTTTGATTGGAGGGAATTTAAAGATCCTCAGTTTAATTTGAAAATCAAAATTTTCCTGCTAACCTATTTCTCGCTTCTAAGTTTTAAAGGACTCAATGAACACAAACATATATTAGAGAAAACTTTGCCTTATACTATGTTGATTCTCAAGATAAATTCATCCTTTTGTTACAATGGTTTCTACCCATTGTCATGCTTTTTGTCATATATTAATTCTTTCAGATTGGACATGAAACAAGATCACATATCGGTGAATATGTTAAAACAGACACATATACATGTAATAGAACACAGAACTGTTCTTTTTTAATTGAAAGGTCTTGGATATCTGATCTAATCTTGTTATACATACATGCATTCGCTGGACTGGGAATCACGTGATCAAAAGTGATAGAGACCGTGTAAAAAATAGCGACTTGGTGGTATCCTTTCATATAGCGATTACGCAATGTAGAGCAAAGTACCCGCCTAACAATCCGATTTTCCCCACCGCTTGGTTTAATGGTGCCAGATAAATGGTTTCTTCAAACACTCGGCCACAGTGTTCGAACCTTACCGATCGCAGTTGGATAGGTTCCACGAACAGTAGAATATTTTTTTGGAACCATTCTTGCTCGTTTATCATTTATACTCTTACATAAAACAGTTGCTGTTTTAAAACAGACTATGTCATATAGTACAATGTTTAATGCCGAGTCTGAGCTTGAAAGAGTCTTTTTTGTGACAGCCCTGTCACTTATCGTAGACAGATGTTTTATTGGCAGAACCCTTTCAACGATGGGCAAAGAGTCTATTCGATTAGAGTTATCAGAGAACCAACTTATAATGCTCTGTATGTTGATATTTTCTATGACTTTCATCAACGCCCATTCATTACGTTCTTTTTTCAAAAACAGATATGCTTTAGTGTTCATGATGTTATTATCTATATGTCTGTCATATACTATCCTTATTGTTTTAACAGGTGGAATGTTATATCAGACCCTTTCCATAGACCGTGGCCAAACTGCACGATATAGTCGTGCATACATTGGCTCTACTTTATCTCTCAATACTACCAACACAGTTGCCAAAAAACTCATTTGGTCATTATGTTTACAACTAAGATTCCGTCATTTACGGTTGTTAATATATTCTATAGTCAAATGTAGTGTCTTAGCAAAATGTCTAGCATTTTACTTATGTTACCTATTATTCACTAGTTGTATATGGTTGAACTGTAACAATTTGCTTTATTGGATAAATTGTAGTTTCGTTGTAAGCCTTATAAATCTATTATATGAGTTTATCGCCCAATGCGATACAAAACCCCGTGAATCACACGAAAATAGAACAAGAGAGCACAGCTACCCCAGTCATGCATATGATTTACACAATGTACTCTCACAATTAACATTGTTTCTACCAATGTACTTCCGTCTGGTTAAAAATACATTTTATTGTTTACTTATGAATTGCGATAGCTATTTAAATATCAGGAAGTTTGCACATTATTATTATTTGCTTTTATACATTATGGCAACATACATGTATCTTTTATTCACCCAATCGAACAACCATGCAAATATTTTTAAAGTCAATTCAAACTGTCTTGCTTCAGCAATGAGACTTACCAATGGAATCCTTTCTACAGTCTCATACAAAGCTTGTGTCGAGTGGAAACAAACAATACCTTCCATTATAAGACTATATTTCACATATGTGTTTGAAATAATTTTACCTGTGAGAGCCCTGTCACTTATAGTAAGTTGGGGTTTCCTAAGTAAAACTCTTTCAGAAAAAGGTACGAAATTCATTCGATTGGTACTATCGGAAAACCAATTATTGTTGTTCTATATCGTAACTTCTTTTTATAGTGTTAACCATTATCCATTCAATAAGTTCATTTATTTGAAACCGACATGGTCTAGTGTACAGGATGTAATTATTGATATGTTTGTCACATGCTATTATTGTTTGAACTTGCTGTATGATATGTCTTACCTGTTTATAAACTGTGTCCATTTTGCACGACATGCTCGTGCAAGCCTTAACTCAATTATATCTCACAATACTATTTACTTGTTAAAAGGCCTCTTTGACGATCAACCCTTTATGACATTATATTCGGAGTTGACATTCTGCTATTTGCAGTTAATCTTAGATTCAAATGTTTATTACAGCTCTGAACCTAAAGCCGTTAAGTTATTTCCGCTTTACATAATGCTTACCAAATGTTTATGGTCAATATATTTCAAGATGCTTTTTTATTGGATAAATGATAGAGTCACTGTAAGTTTTTTATTTATTGAATGTATCGGACAATTGAATCAAACGCCACGTGAATTACATGAAACTACAACAAATAAAGAATACAGCTGTAGCAGCTTTGCAAATGGTCTAAAAACTGTATTGTCCCATGTAGCATTGCTTCTACTGCTGTGCATTTATCATGTAAAATTTGTTCGCTACTATTGCTTCATAAATTACTGTGGCTGTTCAAAAGTCGCGAAATTAACAAAATACTTATGTATGTTCTGTATATTATGTCTTAATATTATCACTATTAGATATTATAGGATGAATACATACAACATGCAAAAACATCAAGACAAACATGTCTCTTCATCATGCAAACACACAAACAAACACTGTACAAATCGCACGAACTCGTCTTCTTTACTAAGGTATAAAAACTCAAACAATGCAGGTCTTCCCACTAGCAAACATGACAACGTATGACATCATCCACCTAGCTTCTCTTAATGTTAATGGATTAAGAGAAAATTTGAAAAGGGAAAGGCTTAAAGTATGGATCAAACAACAGAAGATTGACATAGTCTTCATACAAGAAACGCATTTTACCAACGACATAATAACGAAAGTCAACAAGCAATTCAGTGAATGGAACACATACCATTCTATTGGTACAAACTACAGCTGTGGATGTACAATCCTATTATCAAAGAAATTGCATTTTAAATGTAAACTCCAAGCATTAGATTCAAGCGGGAGATTTATTATCTTAAATATCAATTTAAACAATGAAGAGTATACACTTGTTAACATATATGCCCCTAATATGGCAAATCGAAGAAACGACTTCTTTAACCTCATTAACAACAATGTGAAAGAATTAACACAAAGTCTCCTCATAATAGGCGGAGATTTCAATGATATACTTAATCTTAACGACAGAATAACCATAAGCTCCAATGCAAAAAAAGTGCCTGTATCAAACTTGTCAAAAATCATGCAATCACAAAAACTAAAAGATATATGGAAAATAAGAAACCCGAACAAATATCAGTTTACATGGAAACGTCAAAATTCAACAGAAAAAAGCAGAATAGACTTCTGGCTTATCCAAGAAAATCTTATGCCTTCAGTATACAGTTGCGACATCAGACCAGCACAAATTAAAAGCACAGATCATTTAGCAATCTCTCTCAAATTAAAAATGTTCAATAACAAGGGTAATGGATACTGGAAAATAAATAATTCTCTATTAAAAGACAAAACTTACATTAAAGAGATAAAAAACTTGATTGCCAGTCTTTCGTCACAGCAAAATCTTAACAATAAATACGACCCCCAAGTATGGTGGGAATTTTTGAAATGCCACATCAAACAAACAACCATAAACTACTCAGTAAAGAAATCTAGAAACACAAAAAATAGACTTAAAAATCTTGAGCAAAACCTTAAAACACTACTTGATAACAATAGCAATAACACAGATGAAATAAAAAGATTAGAAGATGAAATACAAGATATATACGAAAAAAAAGCCAAAGGTGCACAGATCAGATCACGTATACAAATCGTTGATGAGGGTGAAACCAATCTAAAATATTTTTTAAACCTAGAAAAGTCAAGACAATCTCGAAAAGTAATTAACTCCCTTACTGTAAACAACAAACGGTTGGTCACTCTACCAGAAATTTTAAAGGAAGAAGTCAATTTTTTCAAAACTCTTTATAAATCAAACGGTATAAAAGAAGAAGATATTGACACATACTTATCAAACATTTATTTGGAAGCTAAATTAGACGACTATTCTTCAAAATTATGCGACGGTGTTCTGACATCAAATGAACTTAGGGAAGCAGTTTCTGACATGAAACACAATAAGAGTCCAGGTAGTGATGGCCTCTCTGTTGAATTTTATAAGGTCTTCTGGTCACACCTTGAGACACCTTTTACGGAATCATTGAATTATGGTTATAGACACGGTTACTTATCTAATACTCAAAAACACAGCATTTTATCACTAATATTCAAGAAAGGCGACCCAGAAAATATAGAAAACTGGCGCCCGATCTCCTTATTAAACGTCGATTATAAGATAGCAGCGCGTGCCTTAGCAAAACGTTTACAAACAGTTCTTCCCAAATTAATTAACACCGATCAGCAAGGTTATTTAAAAAACAGATTCATAGGTTATAATATAAGACATATACAGGATATAATTGACTACACCGATGAACTAAATATAGAAGGTGCTCTACTATTTTTAGATTTTAGAAAAGCTTTTGATACAGTGGAATGGAACTTTATCTTTAAAGTATTACACCATTTTGGTTTCGGAAATTCTTTCATTCAATGGGTTAAAACCATTTATAATAATATTACGGCTAATGTTCTTAACAATGGTTTTATGTCACAAAAATTTATTTTAAGTCGCTCAATTAGACAGGGCTGTCCTTTGTCATCTCTACTATTCATTCTTGTAGCAGAAATTATGTCAACAAAAATAAGAACATGTAATGAAATTAAAGGCATTGGAATCAATAACGGAAACATAAAACAAATGAAAATCACCCAGTTAGCTGATGATACAACTCTCTTCCTCAAAAATGAAAACGAAATTGGAATCGCACTAGATATCATTGATGAATATGGAACCTACTCTGGCCTCAAACTGAATAAATCCAAAACCGAGGCTATGCTAATAGGAAGATCAAAAAAGTCGAAACAACATGATTTAAATATAATAAAATGGACTACAGAAATTAAAGCGCTAGGTGTTTACTTTGGAATAAATAAAACAATATGCCAAGAAAAGAATTGGGAATCAAAATTTGAAAAATGCAGACAGCTTATAAACAAATGGAAACTAAGAAATCTCTCCTTCCTAGGCAAAATTAAAATAATAAAAATGTTACTTCTTCCCCAATTTACATATCTCTTCCACTCTCTATATGTAACGGATCAAATTATAAACTCTATAAATAAAATGTTTTTTGAATTTCTTTGGAATGGCTCAAGAGAAAAAATTAAACGCACGACACTGATAGGCCACAAATATGAAGGCGGAATAGACATGATTGACATTAGAGCTTTTGTTAAAACACTTAAATTCAACTGGATCAAAAGACTCTTATCAAACCATTCAAACCCAAGTTGGCAAGAAATTCCAAGGTTTTATTATGACCAATTCGGCAAAAATCTCTTGATATTTTATAGTGATTGCGAATCTATCAATAACCTTCCAAAAACTAAATACAAGCTGCCATCCTTTTATCATCAACTATTAAAAACATGGCTAGAATTTAACAGAACCATATTAAACAATAAGAAATGTAACACTTTGTTTGATCTCCGAAAACAAGTCATCTGGGGGAATAAATTCATAAAAAATTCTTCAAATAAAACTCTGTTATTTCACAGATGGATAGATTCAGATATTCTATTTCTAGATAACATCCTATCTGAAAATGGCACTTTCTGCGAAACAAAAGTCCTACAAAATTTAAAAGACAAGAGAAACTGGTTGAGCGAATTCAATATCATAGCATCATCAATTCCACGCTCATGGAAAGAAATTATTAAGAATAATGCCCCTTTAAAATCAAAAGTAAAAACTGAACTTAAACTACTGGGATCAAGTACTTTCAACATAAATAAACTTTCAAACAAGCAGATATATAACACGTACATGAAGAAATCCTTCGAAAAACCATTTATTCACTCCTTTTGGAAAACTAGGTTTAATACAAACATCCCCTGGTCATGCGTGTATGAATCAATCCATAACAATAGTCCTCATAACAAAATCACACAATTTAGGTATAAACTTATACACAATATAATCGCAACAAAAGAAAATCTCAAGAAATGGAAAATAGACAATTCAGACCAATGCAATGTCTGTAATTGCACTGAAACATATGAGCATTTCTTTATCACATGTAAAAGCATCGCAAATATTATTCAAATCTTTAAAAACATATTTATATCAATGCGATACGGACACAATATCATCAACCTTCAGTCATTCATACTAGGTTACAAAACAAATTTTAAACAACATGAAAGTACCAATTTCTTGTTAAATATAATGTCATTTACACTGTATAAAACATATTATATGTCAGAAAAACGAACTAAAAGTATAGATGTAATGACTGTCTTTAAAAGAGAATGCAATGTTGCTTTATCTATATTAGAGGAAAATGGCACAAAACAAGTCACAAAGCAGATGCTTCAAAAAGTTGTTAACCAGTTCTAATGCATTTGCGTTCGTCAACTTTTTACCGACTTCTCGGTCGGCCAGCTGTTCTCCTATTTATCACACGTTTTATATAATACAGATTGACTTCGCTCATCTTGCTCTAACAAGGTACCTTGAAATCCCTTCTTCAGCACATAAACAAAATCCCATCTCTCCTTCTAAATTTCGCTTTCGCTTTAGATCGAGAAATAATGGGCCACACATAAATCGACATCCGCACAAAGACTCATCTCACTGCCCCATACAATAATCAACAAATACACATACACCCACTTCACTACCCCATACAATAATTAACAAATACACATACACATACCACACTGCCCCATACAAAAATCCAAAAATACACATACACACTCCCACTGCACCAACTCTTTTATAATCAACCCAGGCAATTTTTCCTCTACTCGCCTAAAACAAAACAAACAAACGAAAAACCACAACTAATAAGGATGGCACAATTTGATATTTATAATAATTTTATCTAATATGTTACTTTTCTTTTTCATGAAGACAATTTCATGATATAACGATAATAATAATTGACTCATATTTGTGATATCTCTATGTCTTGTTTATAAAATGAAATCTGCTCTTTCATATTTCATCAATAAAACTGTTATGTAACAAAAAGATTGAAAAAAAAGGATAAAAGAAAGAACAATTACCGTGGACAGAAGAGAAACTGCTCATAATGAACAATTCCTCCTTTGATCATGATGACTTCCTTTCTTTTTTTTTTTCTTTTTTTTTACGCAATAGACATTCGTAGGTGTAAGCATGATATATTTCTAATACCGGAAATTGTTCTTTAACCAATGTATATTCTCGTTCAACCTTCATTATGTAACTGCTTAAATCGATTTTATTTTATATAACCTGTATATGAATGCATGATATAAATTCCTCCAAATTATGTTAAAAAGAACTTTGTAAACCACATAACTGAATAAAAAAAAAAAAAAAAGAGATTTCATTGGATAAACCCGATGTATTCAGATTGCCATTTGCGATGATGACGTCAAAAAAGAATATTTTATATCTTAAACTCCTTAATTCGCTTTAAACCGCTCGATTTGACCAAAAATGGTTGCAGAATGTATATATACAATCGAAGAATCGAAGACAATAACTTTCACAATGTTTTCCGCGAACCTTACGAATTTCTGATGATCGTGCTGCACTAAATACGAAATGGATAGGGACCAGGTACAGGCAAAACTTGGATAGGTCACAGGAACAATTTGCAATCAGGATGTACACAATGCGTTTTGATCCAAATAAATCGAATGCGCATACTCTCGCAGACAAGTTCAACCATGTTTACTTATATATATGTAAATACCTTGATGTACTTGATGTTATTGTAAGATACTTATATGACTAGAAACTTTAAAGTTTACGTCATTAAAATTATCTATCTATCATGTCAGTATACATGATTGTAAGACGATCGAAAGGGATGATTGGTGGTGATTTCTCAACGAGCAGGGTGTTTCCTAGATATTGCTACTATATTCGAAGAATAATTCATGTTTTTGTTTGTTACGAAATAACTCATAATTCAAAATAAGCATATATTATACAGTATACCTTTATAAAAGCATCTGAAATAGTTTTGTATTCTTTATCTGATAATGAGCCTCGATTAAGCATTCATGCCATGCTGTTTGGTGAAACTTTAAATTTAGCCAGGTTAAGAATGGACATAGAGGCGTTTGTACACAGCCGGAATGTGCCTTCCTATTCATATGTAGTTGTGCTTCTGTGTTTGTTTACTACAAAACGTTCAAATTTAATCATAAACAAAAACTCTGTGGAGCTAAAGAAGATATCTCAAACATCCAAATGCAGGAAATACGTCCATTTAGATCAACAAATTATGCATTCGAATGAAAGAGGTGGTCCTTTTCCATCGAAATATTTGCTAATTGTTTCAGTTATGTTTTCACAGTGTGCTTCATAAATTAGCGACATGGAGTTGTCCTCGAACATGATTGGCCAATCGCCTGAGATCAACACAAACCCACGTGAGTATAGAGGACTGTGTCATTACGCAGATGTATCAGTTGTGTTCCAGACCGAACCAATTTGAGATCGCAATCCTTTTAAAGATTTTTTAATATATTTATGCAAATACAATTCTAAAGTTAAAATTTTTTGGGAAAATGAATGGACTTGATGATAGCGTGTTAATGGTTGGTAGACGTCTGTCTAAAGGGATCAGCATCACGGCACAACGAGTGACTCGTTATCTAGAAGACACAGACTTGCAAGAGGAGGTAGCGAAACGACTGAAAAGCATGCACCAGAGGATATTGTCTTGTCCATCTCAGAGAACAATGGACAGGTCAAACCAACGCAACCAGTCGTCGGTACATGACTATCCTAGGCGAATGTCAATGTTTTCTGTCAGCTCGCTTTCCTCACCGCTACGAGATGTCGTTAATTCTCCGTTCGAACAAAGGAAGTGGAAAGAGGAGAGCAAAGACGTAAGATATAAGGTGGACTACAGGGAGATGGCCAACCGTCGGTATTCATCCATTTCACGTGGTGAAAGCTCAGTGAGCGGTACAAGTTCCACTTCTTCCGGCTTTGATGGCGGTTTGAGGTCGCCATCCATTTTGAACACAATTCCTGCTGGACGTCTTGTAGATTGTGAAGCTGAGGGCAAGGAGGGGAAGCTTTTCGTCAGTACAGAGTTCTCCTCGAGTGAAAAACATCTGTTTGTGTCGGTAACGCAACGCGGAAATGTGACCGGGGCAGACAAAGCCAATGGACTACGTGTGTGCTTCAGCCAAATCTTAGATAATATTGCCTCTAAGAAGGTTTGTCGGAGTCTGGAGAAAACTTCTAATACGAACGATTTTAGTAAGACATATACTTACACCGTACGATTCGATTCTTACGAGCAAATGGTGAATTCCGGTATTACAGTCAGACTGAAACTAAAATCTTACAACGCCTTTAAAGCCAAGAAAACCCTTAAAACAATGGACATCTCCCTTGTCGATGTAGAGGAAGACCCGGTTTGGTTATCGGAGACATTGTTTTTCTGAGATTTACATGTTTATATGTTACCACCCTCTTTTCTCACACCCTCGTTTGGAATAGAATGGTGGGTTCAAAGAAACAATGCAACAACCAACGAAAATTGCAATGTTTGAGTCCAGTGTTAATGTATTGATTAGAAACTATTGTAACGAAATGAGAAATTATTCGTTTATTTTTGTTATACAAGTTTCTTTAAACACAGTTGTTGGTGCGTTTGAAGATATTAAACGAAGAAATACATACAGTTTGTATCTTTGATCAAACACATATGCATCACGTGTGGACATTATCTCACTTGTCAGTTGGGGTGCTTTCGATATATATTATAATGTATCTATTGTTTTTAAAATGTAATAAAATGTAGACATATCTATACCTTCTTTTTATTGTTTATTAATTTTTACATATTGAATACAACTGATTTGAAATCGTTTTTTATGAAAATTAATGAAAATTTCAACCCATTGAAATATCAGAACTCATACACCGCCACTTTCAACTTTTCAACTTTAAGAAAAAGATGAAAATAAATCTTCAAATAAAACGTAGATATTTTCGTTTCTTCTTTTCATTTTGAATAATCGAAAATAACAGTATTCAGTCATAACAATTCCGATATTTAACCAGTTTGATGCATATGTCTCTGGAAAACATTGTTGGAAAAGGAAGAAATTGGTCTTTCCTATTTGAAGATTACTTTTCAATTTCATCTCATTTTGAAATGTCAGGGTTTACCTGATGAAGTATTTCGACCTATTGAAATACCAGACACTATAAGATTTCTTAGGACGCAGTTGTCTTGCCGGTACATTTGTTTAAAGTATCGGACAACATGATTGATCCCTGTATATTGAAAGGGTCTGGAATTGATTGCCTAATTTACACGATCATGAACATATATCAAATATTTTACTTTGCAAAAGGCGAAACAAATTGATTTTCATGATATACAATGATCTATATATGACATGAAACTGGCTTTTAAATCGTGTATGACTGCCCCCGATTTCCCCAAGTGTCATGAACGGACAACATTGATAGCCATCGTATCCTAACTTCCCAACTTTGGTAACCCCCGACTCGGGCACGTTCCCCGACCTTCACCAATGGTGCGGACAATATGTACCACCGTGTTCCTTTCTTAGTAACATGTATGAATCTTGAAATGTCGCTCTTCAATGGACAACATGTTTACAGCTGCTTTAAAGGGGGTCTGTATCATAGGATGAGGATTTGATATGTATTCTACGGGTAAAATCTCACCACAGATCACTTTGCGGGGATCATCATATTTTGCATGTGTTAACCTTATTTCGGTAATGAGAAACCATCGAATTGAGTAAGTTTACCATGAGAGTGCAGCTAATTTCACTTTCAAACGGAGTTACTTCACTTGTAATATAATGATAAGCATCTGTTTTCCAAGAATATGATGCATTTGTGTTTACAGTCATGACAATTAGGAAAAGATAAGTCACTGTTTTCAATCATCATAATGTTTAACCTCTTTCATCTATATAAATGAACAATAATGTATACCGACTTGCATCATATACATAGAAATAAAACAGTGTAAATATATAGCCAATGACGTTAAGTCTGTTAAGTGCAGTCCCATAAATGGGACAGGGCATGAGTGGGTACAGGTTGTTTCCATAGTATCTATAATGTATGCAACTGTTAATCTTTTTGAAATCTCAATTTAAATGACGTCGTATCTAGGCTGGAAATGGACGAATTGTTACAGAATGCCAATGTGTATATTGAGCAATTAGATGTCAATACAGACACTTATGTAGACAGAGTTGAGGATCTCTTCAGTGAGGCAATTTCCTTTTCAATGTCAAGGAACCCTTTTGAGGAAATCATAAAATGTCTAAACCTTAGTGATAATGCACAACCTGATCTTGAAGACAAATTAAGGAAAGTGCGTACATTGGCATCTGATATCATTCATGATTAAATCACCAAATTTGAGCTTTGACGAATCACTATGGATTGCATGGTGTTAAGCAACTTATACGAGGTTAGTCTATTCGATTTGGCTACAAAATGCTGACGACCCCAGTATGGGACCCATATATGGGACGGCTAAATTTTGTACAAAAGTGAACTGAATTAATAATTTTCAACTCAAAATGACCCATTTTTGTTCATGTTATACAGCGTTAAAGTCAAAAGAAATACTTTTGCGAGACAAATTAGGCATAAATGGGTTAAGACTTCATTGACGCACACGCATTGCAAAATCTGTTTTAACCTTTTAATGTATGTTTTTATGGCTTATACATCTTGTATCGTTTAATTATACATATCTTTAATATAAGATCTTATTTGTCCGTTGGCAGCCCTTTCTTCTTTTTTACCGAAACCAGGAGTGTTTATCATTTAGTGCCTAAAGTGGATAGTTTTCAAAAGCTGAAGATATAAATTGAAAGATCTCGATGTAAAATAATTAAATTCTAACTGGAAGTATGATTAAACAGTGCAAAAGGTTAAGATTCATTAACCACAAAAATGGCGTGGCGTTAAAAAAGTGTTTGTTGTACTAGAAACAGTTCTTCAATGTAATCGTTTACTGGATTTAATTTTAAAAGTGTATCGACATAGATTGCCATGACAATGGGTTACTCTTATTTAGGAATTTGGTGCATAACTATTTATGATCAGTCATACCGCAAACAATTTACACACCAGTGTTGTGAAAATTAGTCAACCACATCGTTCAATGCGAAAACGTTAACCTAGAAATACGTTCATAACAAAAAACACCCATGTTCTTAATTGTTTGGGACTTGCCGATATTATCCGGAAGTAGGTAATTTCTTTTGGACAAACAGTGGTATTTGAACAATATGATGTTATTTCATTTATAAAGAGAGCCATGTTCAAATGATTCGTTTGTTTGAAAACACTTGTAAAACCAAAATTTTGATATCAAAGCAGGCGAGTATGTCTTATCTAGTGTTGGACAAAATAATAACATTGGTATCATTTATACTTAAAACAAATTAAAGTTTATGCTGATGCTTCTAGACGAAAATATATGGAGACAAAGAGTAACTCGCAAAGGCGTTAAATTAAACGTGAACTTGATCGCACTCTTAAACGCATGCCTTTACTTACGAACGCTTTGAGACAGGCCCAAGGACTTACACAAGGCATCGAGGTACGCCATTATTTGGTTTTTAATGTCAGAGCTATTGATTGATCTGTCTCAGAAAGTTTGGGTCTCCTGGTCTGCATTGACAGTTCTGAAATCAATGTGTCTATGAAGGGTGAATGGTATGGGTGGGTTTTTAATCAGGGGAATTAAAAGGGTATGTTTATTGATTTTATTTACTTGTGTAACGTTCGTTGAATGTTTATGCAAATCAGGAACCTAATGCATTGTTTGACAGAACATGCTGGTATACATAAAGAC
Organism: Cerastoderma edule; assembly: GCA_947846245.1. Taxonomy (NCBI): domain Eukaryota; kingdom Metazoa; phylum Mollusca; class Bivalvia; order Cardiida; family Cardiidae; genus Cerastoderma; species Cerastoderma edule. Next base: position 34,273,879 of record OX401413.1, on the reverse strand, counting down.
AACACAACCGTTTAGTGTACGACAGTGTTTTTCACTGATCGGATGTGTTTGCGTCTTTGAGAGGATCATTTGCTCTGCTCGTTACATTGGTGACAGTGGTGGGATTAAGACCTCTCCTTCTATAGGAGTTGCCTTCCCCATGTTTTTCCCAAGGGCCAAGACTCGGGACGAGTCTTCTCGGAAGTGGGAGTTATGTTACGTTCGTTGAACTTTTATGCAAATTAGGAACCTAATGCATTGTTTGATAGAACATGCTGGTATACATAAAGGCAACACAACCGTTCAGTGTACGACAGTGTTTTTCACTGATCGGATGTATTTGCGTCTTTGAGAGGTTTATTTGCTCGGTTCGTTACACTTGCATTAAAAAACCTTCACCGTTCGATTATTTCATTATGATTAAGATTAGTCACAAAAATTATTATCAGCTTGTTGTTGATGTTTTTAACACGACGACAAAATACAATTTCACGGACGACATGTATACATCCTCAACGGAAATTTACAATTTGACATTCATTCGAGAAGTCTTTGGGTGACGTTTATCACCGTAGAGATCGTAAAGCGGACGTGGACAAACAGAATTATGAAAGAATATCAATATGATAAAGTCTTGATAGGCATTTTATGAAATAATTATTGACAAACCATGATAGTGTTGCTGAATCAATTGAAACTTCGTCTCGAATTGTTATGTTTACAACTGCCTGTGTGACTTTATTTAGTGATCTAGTTAAGTCTGTCTTTTGTTATTGTTGAGGTTTCATTACGTTTTAAAAAGAAGTTAGATAAGAAAGCAGATATTGTTTTTTGTCGATTTGTAAAGTACGCCTTTGTTTGATAAGAAATCGCTTTGATTGCATCCAAGACTACATACAGAATAATAGTGAACAATAAGTGAAGCTTTGCCAGGTCTAAGCAAATCACAACTTCTAGATATGACCCTTTTTGTTTGCACATTACATTGATGTTTTCGATTTTTATACGGATATGTTCATCGACGGAATAAACGTCTACAACATGTTTGTCGAAATGTGCACATGTCAATTTGATGAAGCATTGTATTGTTTATTCACAAGACCATTCCATCAGAACAGCTGCTTCGTGGTTAAAATGACATTTTGTTTGGTACAATTGTTCGAATTTGCTGAATGTTCTTGTTTATCAAAGCAGTTCCTTTTCTAAAATTTAACAACTATCAAATAACCTTGTTCACAATCCGAAGAAGTATGTGCTAATATGTCCGTTTCCCAAACTTATTTAGAAGGAACACCGCTCAGGGCCAAATGCAATTTTTGTTTTCATATTCATTTCATATTTCTATTTCAACTATTCATTCTAAATATGTAAGCAAGTCGTCTCAGTACAATAACCCTCCATGTTACCCATTTACTCCATAATACGTCACTTATCTGATTCTATTGCAGAATTATCTATGAACTTATTAGGAAAAAAGGGAATTGTCTGTCATGAAGCAAAGTCTCATTCAGTCATGGTGTTTTCTACCCAATATCAACAAGACGACCTTTAATTATCTTTACCTGTGTTCTCTTCTGTTTCCAATTGGACTAGAAAAAGATTGCCAAAATGGAAAGAAGAATAAAGATTTCCCTTTTTAACTCATGTCATTCCCCTGATATCGAAGCCCAGTTTGTAAACATTTTCTATGACGTCACTGTGGTGACTTGCTTGATTCTCATCATATTGTTTATGAAAATACGCGATATTTCAACCTTGGCTGGAGTGTGTACTTGAGGACCTTGTCATCACAAATGTAAACAGATTTAAACTTTGCTACTTATTTGGTACTTATTTGGTTATTGAATACCACTGCCGGTTTAGATTGCTTTTTATCGAATAAAAGACAAGAAAGGTTAACAGTTACATGTATATGAATCTTTTATTTTATTATCGAAATGAGAATCACAGAGGCTCTAATCCATTTCGTGATAACATATTCTCAATTTAACCTTTCCTTAAACATGAAGATTTTACTTACATGTGTATAATATGTGCTAGATCAAATTAGGTTTGTAATTCTAAAAAAGTGTTTCATTTGTTTAAGCTGTCTCTATTCGATCATTCTCCCTATTTTTCAACTGTAAGTTCAAAATGACTCTCTTAATACACATGCGTATACTAGTTATAGAAGTTTGATCAAACAGTGTGCCAAAAAAAGTTGATTCTCAAAATCAAATCATCCTTTTTCACAATGTTTCCTATCATGTATCATGTTTTTAACGTCATATGTTGTTTCTTTGAGTTTGTACATGTAAAAGAACACACAACTGTTCTTTTTTCCTTGATTGGTAACGGGTATAAGATCTGATCTGATCTTGTTATACATAAATGCATTCAAATGGGTACATATTCCATAATCTTCGCAGACCATGCTTATCAAGGAGTGTGCATGTTTCCCAGTCTTTACAAGTCACTGTTTAGATCTCTGTCTGTTTTCTATTCTTGACATATGTGCTTATACTAGGAAGACCCAATACACGGTCACGATGCGCTTTCACTTTAGGAGTGTTGTCCAACAGTTGGGGCGCCGTTAAGAGCGGTGTGTCGAATACGGTCACACATGCCAGGTCCGCAACACTTAACTGAAAATAGAGATGGAGTCTTGTAAAGATAAAATTATCTACTTTGTAAATCCTTCTTTCGTATGACAACTTTTTTCGTTCTTAGTATACATTGTACAACGATCGGTGCCGGAACTAGTCGCTTTACACCGAATGTTTCCGGCCAAAATGGCGAATTGTGGGTATTCTTCCTAAAGCTGTTTGTAATGATCTTGTATTATTCGGAATCGTGCACAGAGATATTGATCTAAAATGATAGGAGTATATCTCATTTTAGTTAGAGTTATCCAATCAAAAACATAGCGACACTATTTCTATAAAACACGTACTCTTTTTATTCATTGGATCTTACATTGGCCAACATATGGGGTTATATAAGGGTAGTTTGCACGCAATATCTCGAAATATATCAAGCAGGTCCTATGTTGAAGGTACACAATAGAAACGATGCCAACTTTATAATTGCCTACAGTATAGATTTGAAGAGAACATACGAAGGTTTAAAGGGAAATGCTCCTCAACAGTATTGCTACTTTACCTTGTTGCCAACAAAATATGTTCCTCCATTTGCTACCAGGGCCTTCTCAAACAAACCCAGAAATCTTGGTAATACCTCTTCCTTTATCTTCGCTGCGATTTCTTTCTGTTTAAATAGATGCAACAAATATAAATCACATTATAACGGGAAAAGTCTTCGAATTTATGTATACATGTGCTTGTTAAACCACGACAAGGTTTGATTTTTTAATATTTTTGATATATGGAAACATGGCCAGTGGCTGTCGATGTGCAATGAACCTGTGAGAATTTCTTCCAACCATTTCGTCAGAATTAACTCATTGATTGATCTGGATCTTTTTAATATGGTTACGACAGCAGCCTAGTAAAAATGCATGCTAACGCAGTGTTTGTCTTATAGGAAATACAGCGTATTCTATTCTTATTTAAGTTTTTGTGATCTATCAGTGTTAATACTTGATAAAGTTTTACGTGATCTTAAATACAACATTGCACACGGTTAACCTTTCGTAAGGGGATCTGCCATGAATAAGATTTTGTATCCTATTGTTTTTCATTACGATTTAAAAAAGTGTTTTATCAAATGATTAAATGCTTTTCTATCGTTATACTTCTTAATACACTGACTAAAGTGTTATTTCATATCAAAACATAACATGAGATGAACCAGAGATAGGTTTATCAAAGAGGAATAATGTAGTTCTGTTGTAAGCTTCTTTACTGTTCGTCCTTTGTTGCGGACAGGCTTTATAAAGTCGTAGTAACATCTATGTGTTCTTCTATATGTTTTAACATATTTTTTCATCATATGTATAAAACTCAATTAACGTAAGATTTTGTTGCTGTCTTCTCCTTTATAAAAGAGGGTAGACGCTTTTTCATGGGAGGTCATGTGGGGTGCTATTGCATACCTGTCATGCCAATAAGCATGTTTATAATTCACTAGACCAGAGTTCAACTTCATTAAATGACTATATACATATTCATAAAAATGGCCGTTTGACTCCATTTCACATTTCTTCTCAGTTTTTGTCATTTTATTTTATTCTGAAATATAGAAAAACAGTATAAAAGCATGTATATTTCTTAATCTACCGGAAATAGATGATACGGTCTATATAAATGTATATATATGTTTTCATATATCTATAAAATGGCGAATAAAATATTTCTTTACACTGTTAAGCATTTTGTTTTGGCGACGTTCTGGCTTTAACTTTAGTTACCTTCTTGTTTTCATCTGGTTCCCGTCGGACCTTCACTAACTCCGATAACAAATCTTCTGCCAGGCCCATAATTTGGTCACATAGTGCTTCTTCCCAGCTGTTAGCCCCTGCTAGACCTAGGTTGAATAAATAATCATTTATTTTATTTTTTTTTTCTTTACGTTATACTTTTTTATTTTACGTTGTGACGAAAACTTGAAGCTTATTGAATTGTTTTTCGATTACTGTTTCCATTATATCCTTGCTCTTAACTGTGGATTATTACTAGTTAGAATGATCCAGACATATATGTCATTCAAAACAGTTACAGCTTGGCTAATCCGAGTTCGATTAGGTATTTTCATCGGTGAACCGTTTTACTTATCACTTTATGCTAGGAATGTGCATATGCAAAACACGAATCCTTATTATTTCAATATTGGGTCAACATTGCAAAGTAAAACATCATTGGTATGGTATCGTCTCTCCGAGACACTTTAAATGACCTGTCACAATGCAAAATAGTACTTTTATTTTTTGTTTTTATCCAATAACGCCTATCATATGGCCAGTCGGATGTGGTTTTAGCGAGTATCAGCAGTTTTTACTGTCGATGACCTAATAAAAACCGAAATGTTCGAAGGCGTTATCGGATGAATAACAACTAAGTTAGAAGGAAGAAGTAATTGTTTGAAAAATCGAAGCGATGGTTCGGTGACCATTCTTTCTCAAATCTGACCACGTGATTCCCCATTCTATAAGCCTTCTGCAAGGTTTTAAATTCAAAAAGGTTGAAGCTGATATAACCGTTTCTCCTAATCAAGACGCAAATAAAGGTTCGAACCTACCGAACTCTCTGGCGAGGTACCTGGCAATAGCGCCCCCTTGAGCGAGTGGCTTTCCGTCCACTTGAAGAAATGGAACCTGTCCGAACGGCGTGGCTTATAGGAAAAACAAATATATGAGTAAGTAATTGTTATAAAACAGAATATAATGATAGTGATAGTCAATAATGATTAAAATTTAAGGGCTAGGCCCCCAAATTGTAAAAATAAAAGTAATTCATATAATAATGAATTAAAGAAGAAAGTCCTCGATTTTATGATTATGATAATATCAGTGATTTTCATGAACATTCCAATGGAAATAACAATTGCAGCAGCACTGATCGAAATTGTGATAATGATGACTAAAACATGTTTTTCGCGTCTTTGTAATGCTTGAATAGTATTTAACACAAAATGATGATAATATGGACTGTTGCTCTTAAAATGAATCATATAACGAGCAATTTCTCAACATTCCACAGTTGTTTGTGTTAAAGATATCTAATTATTGCAGGTGCATTTTCATGAGTATGAATACAGTCATGGATAAAGCTTAAGACTATACCCATACGTATAACGTCTTTGTAACATAACCTTCACGACATAGGACGACTCCTTGAAACTCCTGCTTGCATCTGCGGTGGTTTAACATATAATACCCTCAAACAAAAAGACCAGGATTTACGAAATCAACCTTAGAAGTGATCACCTTTTCATAAAAGTTGTTTGTATCTAGATTCCTCACGATGATGGATCCAACTAGTACTATCAAAGTTTATCTTGAACTGTTGTTTTTTCTGTCAAAAAGGTACTTCTATCATTCAGGAACCGATATAAAAATGCCCAAAATGATAGTTCATGATGCGAAATCTTTGGTTTTACACAGCCTTGGTTTCAAACCTGCAACCATCAACATGAGGGGAGAACACGATACCCAAGAACCATCATAGTCTTCGAAATAGTGTTGACACTCTAAGGAACAGTCATGAAACAATACCAACTTACTGGGTTTTATGGACGGCCAATTTTCCCGCTCAAGCCGGTAGTCTTCGAACTCTTTACCAGCAGCTGCAAACACATAGCGTGCCAGCTCGGCTCGACCCCTCACGTCAAAATAGGTTAATTTGTACGACGGCATAATCTGTCTTTTTCTGGGAAAAGAGGAGATAACTCTTATGAGCTAAGATGTTTGGTAACGCTGCAGGAAATACATAAATCCGAAGTAGATCTAGATTTGTTGATACATATAGTGTTTACGAACCCATAAATACAAGCAGTCTTAAAGATATGAGAAGTTTTTGCATGCGGTATTGACTAACAAACAAGTCAATCGTTTGTATATCTTTAAGCCTTTTATGAGTTACTAACATATGTGGAGTGTGGCGACAGTTGGGTTTTCATGAGAGCTAAGTTCTCGGCTGATGTAAAACCATATAAAAAAAGATTCGCCAGCTGATTTTATGGACATGAATGATTGCAAGGACATAAATGTTAGCTTGGTTATCTGACCAATTTGAATATTTTCTTAATATTAAACCATGATATACTTTCTGTTATAAAAAAAGTAATAATAATGCAAACAAATACATTTTGTATTTACGTTAAAAAATGTTTAAAAAGATCTAAACTTATTTATGATGAATGGGTATGAGAAATGCTAATTCTGTTTCTACCTTTTCATTGATAAGATCATAAGAATGGACTTTTTTGCTTCAATTCGGTAAATATTCTAAAATGTTTTAAAGTCAAAAAAGCCATTTAAAAAGATAAACACTTTAACAAACATTCCATGGTTAGATAGAAAATACACTGTTTCCCTTTTCGCTCACACAAAGTCCTCATCGGACGATCTTTTTTTAACCCATTGCTTTTTAAACTAAATGCCAAGAAAAAGAAAACATTTTTAATTACACATGCAAACCATCTTCGAATTCTATTTCGATGAAAATGCTGTATAATCTTTTCGATTTTCGTTTCGGTAAAATCGTGCTGTTTTGGTACGAGTTTTGGTAATAGCATGCTTTATAGTTAGAATGCAACCGTTCTTTGCCTTTTCCCCTGCAGGCGACGTTAGACGCTAAACGGCTTCTAAGCAACCGATCTGAGGTTCAAGTATTATTAAAGAAGTTCTTTTCTAATTAAATTATTTAAAGGTCACTGTCTTATGCATATTCTCTTTGATATCTTCTCTATTGATTCTCTTAACCTTTCATTCCTGTTACTCAATAGAATTGTCTTGACGAGACGATTATTATGAGATCCAACTATTCATGATTTGTGCGATAGTTTTTTAAATGCTCCGTATACAAGAACAATTGTGTGCTTTTTTCTAGATCGCTGCAACGATTCAACCATCCTGAATGCATAGCTTATTGTCATTTTGACATTCGGTTTTAACAACATCGACTGAAAGCATCTCAAACCGGGAAAAAGGCTAAGTATGGAGAGACCATAACGACGACATAACGTCATTAACAGTTGACAACTGAAAGCCTTTTGAGGGTAAGTAAACTGTGATGCACATGGCCTTTAACAGCCCTTTACCAAACACCTAATTTTCGACTGTTCCAAATTTAAAGAGTTTGCAGACGACATTTCAAAATGTGATGAAATTAAAAAAACAATCTTATGATAGGGCAGAAAACATTGCTCGTTATGAGCAATGTCTCCATTTCCCATAATGTTTTCCTGAGTTGTCTGCAACTAACTGGTCAAATATCGTTATTGTTTGGTAAAGGGTATGACTTTCCTTGATACTAACAGATAAGAAACGAACGTCAATGGACATAAGGATTTTTGTTTTGTTTTTCACAAGCTCTTTTGTAGGATTTTAGGGCCTGACCAATTTGAATGAATTGGCAGACACCAACGTATGAGGAAATTTGAAAAAAAAAACAAGAAAAAAAAAGAGAGAGAAAAAAAAAAAGCAAACTAGTTCCTTGTAATTTAGGGATCAAAATTTTAAAAACAGAAAAAACCACTTCTATCGAACAAATTATTTGATCACAATTGTTTCATAAGTCGTATGTTACCGGTGCAATGAAATGCACTTTAACAAGTATAAAGTAAATGTCAATTGCCTATGTCTTTCTGGGGGTGTTTTCTTACCGTTGGTAAGACGGTACCAAAATAACATGTTTATACCTACGTACACGGTCATTCCTGGACTGAAATTATTACCGCATTACCTTTAAAAGACTACGTTCAAACATGAACAGAGCGAAATTTCTCTTTTCAAAACATAAGACAGCTTAAAGTTATTTGAGAACGATAGAGGTCCCTTCTTTAAACATAATTTATTGCCCAACATGTACAAATTCATGATATAGAAATTTAGTATAAATCAGTAACATATCTCCCCTTCTAGTATAGTTGAAGTATCGCATGACAATATTATGTTCTCTTCAAAGATACTACCCATGGTTATCAGTTTTGATTTGTGCAAATATTTTCCTTAAGCTGTATAGTACAACTAAACGGTACCCAGGTCTATACCAGAAGGTTTATAAAACAACGGGCAAATTCTTCTTCAAACACATTACTACATGTAGTTTCTTCCTTTATCAAGAAATATTAGTAAATAATGATTTATATGTGTGCTTGCCCCGAATATTGAGTAGAAGATATATGAAACGATGAGCAAATTCTTCTGTAAACAAAATAGTTTTTATCCAGTGATAAAAAATAAATTGTTCACAATGTATGAGCGACGTCTTAATTCACTTTCATGGTCGTAGTTTGTGTTGGGGCTGCTCTGTTGCCAAATGGTTTGAGAACCGTACTTGAACTCGTTATGTTCCTCTCGGTGTTGGTATGGACTAAAATACAGATATATTTCTATTTGAATTAAACTTGATCAATCCCCATGGCCGCCCCAAGACAGAATTAGAAGCAATATGAACTCATGAGGTTTATCCAATGAAAACATATCTGACAAATAAGGAAGCTGCCGTCATATTTTTCTTGCAAGACTTTTTTCGTTGTGCGTTTGCTTTCAAATTTAAATCTTAAATCTAAAATCTACACAGGCTATTAATTTGATTAAGGAAACAAATATATATAACATCTTTTAATTTCATTATCATGTATGAGTTATCGACCAAAAATAAAGATTTAAATGATGTTCAACACTTCCATATACATTGAACTACTCAACGCTCCTAGAAAATGTGTTATCAGCCGGGACAAAAAAAACCCAAATATTAACCATACACTTATATACGAGCTGAAATTCTCAGATCACTGAAATACCCCAGAAGTTACAATTGCATTAGAAGGTCGTGGCGTCAGACAAACGTAAACATGCAAAATATATGAATTGTGAGAACCCTTCCATGTAAACATCGCTAGGGTTGCTTAGTGTCCGGAGTGACCTCTTCTGTTGTCATAGTTACTCTGATGATTGACGAATCTGCTCAGGTCGTAATGACCATGAGTCACACAACATTATGTATTCTAGAATTGGGCGGGGATAAGCTTGAAAATTATTTCTTTTACTGTTATACTTTTTCACATCATAGGAGACTTTCGACCCAAAATACAAACAAAAACGTAACAACATCATGGCAAATCATTCTATACTATAGACGTCTATGGTGGGAACCCTGGTCCAGTGGTAGGACGTCGGCTTCGGGATCGGATCGGGACTTTAAACCCTACCTTTTCGTTTTTTAAACAGTTAAAAGTAGCTTAAGAACCAGGGTACTGTTTTACTTAACAATTTACACTTAAGATTTACGTAACTATTCCTCTTATTTCAATATTTGGAGATGCAATATTGCAAAGTAACGCATCATTGGAATCGTCTCTCCGAGACGCTTCAAATGACGTGTCACATTGCAATATTGTACTTTCATCGAAGATACCATCCAGTTATGACTTACGCCAATATTCCCTTTAGTTGTTTAGTAAAACTGTACCCAGATGGACAAGCTGATGTCATCACCGATGTTAAGACCCTCACAGACGTAGGAACATACAGGGGGTGGGGGATAATGCAAGCATATATCACATAAACTAATCTCAAACGGGTCTCAAAGATGCCAAACTGAAGATGAAATAGGTATGCTAGGAAAATATAGTACCGATTAGCATCATGTTAGCATTAGAAAAAAGAATGCACAGGAACGGAAATTAATGGAAGGAAAGCAAAAAACATAAGAATCAACGACATTAAACCAATCACATTAAGTAGAAATAGAAATTATCCTTTTTCCCAAATCACTACTTCGTAAGTAGGATATGGGGTTACGAAGAAGATAAACACGTTCGAATGGGCAACAAACAAGTTTTGGCCATGATGAGCTATTTGAACAAGCACGACCTTTCGTTCAACCTCGAACAAAGCTTTGACTTTCAGTATATAAACAGTGTTGTTATTTGCATCTGGAAACTAGAGACACACCAAAAAACCTTGAAATGAAGAAACATGTTTTCATAAACACATGCCTGAGACAAACCTTTTGAATGAGTTGGCCTTTAATCAAACTAGGAGCTTATACATTCGTTAAACAAACCTTTCGAATGAGATGGCCTTAAATCAAACTAGGAGCTTATACATTGCATTAAACAAACCTTTCGAATGAGTTGGCCTTAAATCAAACTAAGAGCATAAATACATTGCATTAAACAAACCTTTGGAATGAGTTGGCCTTAAATCAAACTAAGAGCATAAATACATTGCATTAAAGGAACATAAAAGGAGAAAAGTACAAATAAATTACTTAAAAATATATGGAATTCTTTTATTATTTTCATAAAAATCATGAGAATTAATTTACGGATGCATTGAGACCTTATTGAATAGCCTCCTTTAACATAAGTTATTTTGTGCATGAAATATAGTAGTCTCCAATTCAATCATGTTTATCAACAACCTGTTTGTTTACATATTCAAAATAACGAATTCTGATTGGTCGGTTCAAACATTTGTGTATCAACTGTCAAGGTCAGGGGTAAAAATCACACAATTGAACTGGTTAATCTGGGTTATTTCTTGTTGGCTTTCACGTTTAAGTTGTGCTGATGGGGATTTTTGGTGATAACTATTTGAATCTGACCAAAAGTTTACCAATTAATATAGTTTGATATAGCATTAATCTCCTTGTATGTGCCTTTAAACAAACCCTATTGAAGAATTGATAAAGAAGCGGAAACGGAAATTTTGATGACAAGGAACCAATGAAAACTTAGCCCGGAACTGCATGGATTGGAACAAGTAAAAGATGTCGTCCGCTGGTCAAATTGAGGCGATGGCGTCGTGTATAACTCCAGGGTTCCTGTCATTATATCCAACAGTCTACGTCATCAGTAACGACAGACCCTTGTACTTCAATGCATCACAGCGCAATAGTTTTTAAGTATAACCCGAGGAATTGATTGTGATGTGTGATGACTACCAAACAGGTTAATTTAACGTTTGAATCAATATCCAGCTAGCAAATAGAAACATGTACAGGAGTATTTCGTAGAAGAACAACATCTTTGACAACGCGCGCCTGACAAACACAATGCAGTTTGAATGCAAACTCGGATGATCCAAGCTATAACTGTGTAGAATGAAATATCTACGTCTGGATCATTCGGACTATTTGAGTGCTTGCTTGTGACATCATGTCACAATGACAACAACAACAATAACAACAACAATGTCTCTATTTATAGATTGATTTACCCACGAACCTTTAAGCGGACTTACACAGGTTAGTGCACATCTGTTGAGCACTATGGGGAGCCAGTTTGTATGAGGGAACCGGAAAATGTGGCCTGAAATCGTGACTGGTAGTATGATGTTGTAGCGGCTCCTTTTCCAAAGGGGAAGGTTGAAAAGGATAACAGAAGGTAATAATCCCCCGGCTAACTTACAGATGTCGTCTATACGAGCGTACGAGTTTAAACAGAATGAAAAATAGAAGTAGAAAATTAGAAATACTTACACACGTTTGTCTATCCACGCTTTAACGTTAACTATGTGACAGTAAATCTCTGACCTCTAAAACATGCGGTTTGGTTTTATACGTTACGATTATCTCCCGGTACGAAGGAGATAACAGCTCTACGTTCATGATGAATGATCACATAACAGCTCGTTCATTGGTACCCGGGTACAAAATCTTCTTCTCATATGAACTGGGATACCAGCTAGTGTTCGTTCGCTTGAATAGTGTACCTTAAATAAACAGTTGTTCATTTAAGGTAACATGTGTTCTAGATACCTAGTTGGACGTGACCTTAAACAAATACACACACCTGGGACGTTGTGACTGTTCCAAATTGAAAGGAAACGCAGCAAACAGTTGTGAAAGATCGTGTTTCTTTTCGTTTGTTTGGTAGAAACAATGTGTCAAAAGAAGGCATTACTCATTTCGAGCAAGTTCCTCTTTTATTACAATTGTAACATTTCCATTTGAATTCATACATGTTTACACTAGGAAAAGAGTGTGTGTTAAATAAAAAAAATCAATAAAACACGTTGTTGGTTAACTTAAACATGCTTCATCTAACAAAATCATACGTTGAGACAATACTTTGAATAACGAAGTGACAACTTGATTTATGAGCATTTACTCCTGTTTCAAATTACGCATGAAACAAGCCGCAGTGAAATCTCTTCACACTTTGTATCCGGTCAGCAAGACCTGGTCTCAAAAGTCACTCTCTATATTCAGCATGCATACGATGTTAATAGCGAAATATTAAGCTCAATATCCACAAACTATAGAAATGTCGTTCTGATATATACATGTATATTTGACTTAAACAGCGTCCAAAACTGTTATTGCTGATAAGCCACAATTATGTCGGGTACAATGAAACCAATAAAGCATAACGTATTCGTCTCTCACTGCTGAATAAATATGTACCAGTAGACACATGTCAGCAGCTTTTTTTTCTAACATCCCATTAGGAAAGACTGGGATACTTGCAAATGTCCCAAACTACCCTCCTTTACTACTCGTCCCTTTTGAAAGGTGCTTTTTGACAGAAACGAAAATTAGGAATTCCAAATACAGTGTCATTGAAACAGTATAGCTTTTGTAAAGTTGTAGTAATTCAGGAAGCGCCATTTTGTATAAAAGTGTACAATCTGTATGCAGTAGATCTCAAAAGCGATGTCAAGCTTCTAGATTAAAAAAAACATGTATATTCACTGCACACACTTAACACTTTCCCAAACAACAAATTTTCGACTGTCCAAAATTGAAAGAGTTTGCAGACGACATTTCAAAATGTGATGAAATTGGAAAATAATCTTCTGATAGGGCAGAAAACATTTTGTTGGAAAAGGAAAAATTGCTAGTCACGAGCAATTTCTCCTTTTCCCACAATGTTATCTAAAGTCGCCTGCAACAAATGTCGTTATTGTTTGGGAAATGGTTAAAAGAATTAAGACAAATACAAGTTTGCTTCCAATGACTATTCTTAAAATGTTCATAACCTGTCACCTATATGAGTGATGATCTGTCCAAAATGAAACAAAACCATAAAAAAATTTCAACCTTTAGTTCGGTGATCTTGGAAGGAAAACTTGTAATGTTTTACAAAGAACATTATTCTACTGCTTTGAAGGTAATTCGACAAGAAACATAACCTTAACTATAGTTTACATAAGTACAACCGTACAAACAAATACTAAAGATGGGGTATATTCTCCAAAGAATCCATAAACAGAAGCAGCAGCAGTTTTTCTCAATTTCTTAAGAGATTCTATCGCAGAGAGATTGAAAGTGGCACACATCACAAAGAAAGAATTCATTGACGTGTTAAAACCTGGGACTAACATTTAAGCAATAGATAGACCAGTATGTTATTTATCAAATGTGAAATTATTCAAATTTTGCACAATGATACAGAGAGATTTCTTTATACGATTTTACTGGTCTAGAAAGGAAGTATTATTATTGAACCCGTTGTACTGATGTTTTCTACGAAGAAGTCTGATTTTCGATTAAGTTAACTTTAAGGGTTGGGTTAGGATAATCAAACGAAGCACTCATACACGTCTTTGACACACGAATCATGCAAATCTCTTATTTGAACCCAATGGTCTTGATTCTAAATTCTTACAAATTGGACAAATCACCAACGACAATGATGAAAACTTTTACCTTTATAGTTCTGGAACCGACTTCATGATTATGCAAACAGGTTTGATCCAGGTCAGCCGCCAAGTACATTCGCGGCTGGCCTGTGCTCTAACATGTTTGCTTCTCTGAGTTTCTTTCCTCATTAAAATTAGGCAGATATTTAAGGTTTTAGAGAGCAGACGACATAAACTTTATTTTTAGAAAATGTAATGTCTTCAGAATTGAAATTAAGAAGTGTTCTATTGAAGTATATCTATATAACGTAGGTTATCAAATACGAACATTAACATCATTTGCTCTCTTGCTTACTTGTACGCTTTTATTTGATCGCCGTAACACAATAAATGCATATGGATATTGCTATGAACTGTACTTGTTTTGCAATAAACGATAAACGCCAGATAGGACTACCCTCTTTGTCTTAACCCTTTCCAAAACAACAAATTCTCGACTCTCCCAAATTGAAAGAATTTGCAGACGACATTTCGAAATGTGATGAAATTGAAAAATATTCTTCAGATAGAGCAGAAAACCTTATGGAAAAAGGAGAAATTGCTCTTAGCGAGCAAATTCTCCTTTTCCCATAAATTTTCAAGAGTCGCCTGCAACAAAGTGGTTAAACGTCGTTATTGTTTGGTAATGGATTAACAGGTTGACTCTTCTAACAATCGACCTCTTACCTCAGGATTTTAACAAGATAAAATAGAAGGCTATGAAAGTGATTCGGCATCGATGTTTGATAATGTTTTATCCATGGAAATCAAACACTTTGATGATCCAAGCTGTTTATTACCATGAAAGATTCACAGATGTGAGGAAGTTTGGCAGTTATACACTATTTTCTTTAAAACTGCAAAACAGCAGCTGCTGTACTGTTATATGATACGCATTGAAGAATAGTTGGAAGCCAAATAAATTCGTGTTGGATTATCTAAAGTACGTATCCAGTGAATTAACTTATATTCAAATCCAAAAGCATGACATATAAACTGTACATACTAAGATAAATTGACGCTTACATAACTAATTATGCTTTCACAAGCTGTTCATAATTGTACAACAAATATCAATACATAAACTGTATTGTTTCATCGACAATTTAATTTGAGTTTCGTATTTTCTCTTCTGTAAACAAGCACCTTTTAAAGTGAAACACAATTACGTTTGGATAATCAGGACAAGAATATCAGAGGTTATTTCCCCCCGCCGATAGTGCATTGGAGTTAATCAACGGGTCAAGGTACACATTGTCAAACTCGGGGTATGATTGAGTCATTGACTGACTACAAGATACTTTATTTGTTAAATTTTCCATATCCAATGTTGTTGGTACTCATTAAAATCGTCTCGTCGAGACAACTCAAATCAGTACTCACAGCATAGGATTTCGTTCATTTTTATATTAGTTACGAAAGGATTTTTCTCCATACCCGGCGCCCCAGAGCCCCTCGTGGTTAGTACATGTGATAACAGGCTCACTCACGAACTCAGCAGCGTTGATAGTACAGGGAGAAATATTGGACTGATAGTACATTATACTAGCTCGGAGCGATAACAAAGTAAGTAGCTTACACATTTAATTCGCTATGTCAGATCCTTTGCAATATATCATTGTTTTAACATCTGCATTTTTAGAAACCTAAAATTAACGGGGTAGCGTTTTACTGAGGAACTTAACAGAAAACATTTGCGTAAGTCAAGATTGATTGTCATGACTTTTCATGCATCTACAAACTCTATACCATTTAAAAGAAAGCATATGAAAATTTATTTCTTAATACAAAAAAAAAGTATACTCTGCCCCCCCCCCGTCTGCATACTGTATATTGGGGGCCCCCTGGCCCCCGGCTCCTACGCCTATGCAATATAGCATTGTGATATACATGTGTATTCGTAGATACCAACAAATATTAGGGGGGCTCTTTACTAAGCAATTTAAGGAAAATATTTGAGCAAATCGAAACTGATAAAAGTGATACACACAGGTTCTTGAAACAATCTTCGACAATATCCAAATTGTTTTAACATGTGTTTTTTTAGAAACCTAGAACTAACAGGGTACCGATTTACTAAGCACCTTACGAAAATTATTAGCGTCAGTCAAGACTGATTAGTTACGTTGATAATATCTCAAATGAATGTACATAATTGCAATGTGACACGCCATTGGAAGCGGTGTGCAGAGGTTCGAAATATGTGTCTTTGTTATCCTGCTTATCTCAATAACAAAATAAGACGGAATGCTTTTTTGAACTTTGGCTACCAAAGGTTTAAGCATAACATGTCTAGTAAAACGGTACACAATGGATTTAATCTATTAATGTCAAATGGGATGTTTGTGATGGACAATGGTCAAGGGGTAGAGCGTCGGTCCCGTGACGCAGTTTGAAGGGACAAGCTCCGACCTCCCCATTGTTAATCTAGTATCTCTTTCAAAAGGTCAATTCCCGATTCTTCTACATTTGGGTTTTTGGATTATAATCCTTTACTCCATAATCACTATAAAATAGCTGTAGTATGATACTAAGAAACCATCACGTGACTTAACCCTTTACAAACGCAACAGTTTTGACTTCCTAAATTGGAAGAGTTTGCAGACGACATTAAAAAATGTGATGAAATTAAAAAACAATCCTCTGATAGGAAAGAAAACATTGTGGGAAAAGAAATTGCTTGTTAAGATCAATTTCTTTTTCCCCACAATGTTTTCCAGAGTCGTCTGCAACGAACTGGTCAAATGTCGTTATATTTTGGTAATGGGTTAAAGGAAAGAATGCGTGTGACCTAACCATTATTATCCACTGTTTCTACTCAACTGAAATCATATGACCCTCTCCGCGTTGATTCAAACCACAGAAGGGTTAAGATTGGATTATCTTGAAAGATAATCTCCAGACTGACTGACGGTGGTTATACATGGCTTGATGAGTCCATATTGAATAAGCCAGACAATACAATTCAACTGGATTACTGCTTGCAAGTTGCAAACCCTATAACCAAATGTCACATACTAAAATACAGATGTTAGCGAAATTGATCGTTCTCTTTCGTTCATATTTTAGAGGGAGTAGTTATTCAAAGAAAACCAAAGAAGCAAATTTTTTTTTTTCATATTCAAACTCCCCCTCCCCTGGAAATAATATCGAAATTCGGCGAAAATTCACTTCTAGCGTCATATGGTTCTATGCTTGACATACTATACAGCATTTCAAAGCTTCAAGAAAGACCTTTACAATACCACAACCGTCGGTAGTGATTCTCCACCAGCGTCGGACCCGAACCATTCTCGATGACAAATCTTGATTTTTTATTTCAGACTAAAGATGCCGTCCTACAAATTAACCTACTTCGATTTACGTGCCCGAGCCGAGCTTTCTCGCTATGTGTTTCACGCAGCAGGGAAAGAGTTTGAGGATTTCCGAGTGAAGGGTGACTGGCCCGCCATTAAACCAAGTACGCATGCGCATAAATACATTTTTGTGAAAATTTTGACGCCATTTTTCAACAAGTTGTCAAATATGTGTTGGCAGTATTTTACGAATCCATGTCCCTTGTATCCTTATCAGTACTATCTTTACAATCTCTATCAGAATAAATAAGTTTCCGCTACTTTTCCAAATTTATCTGCGAGGAAAGAACGATAACTCTGCAAAGGCGATTGCTACCTTTAAAGTAACTTGATCTTCATTTCTATGCATAGTGATAACCGAATTACACAAAGTGCAAATGACCGCCAAACCATGACGGTCTTGATCCAGTTATGTACAGGATGTTTGTTTTGTAATATATTTTGCATTTAAGTTTAAAAGGTCATGGCCCAAAGGTCGGAGAACCCAGCCATAACTCTATAAAACCGCACTTCAACGCATCTGTTAGGGAAACCTCTGTGAGAAAATGATGATTCCCGATGAAAGGTTAACTGTTGTAATAATGGTTTTAACCAATTTATGCTAAGAATTAGCAGTATAATGGTATTTCGTCGTCTGCTTTTACTTTCAATCTAGACCAATCGCACATTTCCCATAATGGCGAACAAGTTCAGTTTAAAGTATGTTTTAATATTTTTTCCTCATATGTGAAGTATGTGTAAAAGTTTGGGATTTCGGGGATCTTTAGTGTCAGTATAACGCTAAGTAATATATATTTTATTCGTGCATTTGAGGCCTCCGTGGCCTTATGCATAAAGTACAGAACCTGGAGCCAAACAGTCCCTATCCGTGTCAGTTCAAATCACGGTGGCATTAAATTTCAATTTTCATTAGAGGTGTCTTATGGAATGCAGATGGTTCTACCCATCTTGACCGCCACCCTTTTGCTTTAACGTTAGGATCTTTCTTTAACTGTATTAAGCTGGGCATCCTAATACAATTGAAAAACTTTTGATGTGTTGTTAAAAATATTTTAACAAACGCAAACGTTAATGAATTGATTTCAATGTGAGATTGGGACTAACCCGGATCGATCCTTTGCTCGGATTTATTGCATACAGACTGGCTATTTATCTATAACCTTTCTCGGATTATTTGCATACAGGCTGACTATTTATCTATAACGCTTGATGTGTATGCAAATAAAAACCTCATTATACATTGCCATGATCCAGTATACATTACAATGATTTATTATGCATAACCTTGATTGATTATACACCGTCATGATTCATTATACACTTTACTGATTCTTGTCTTACTTCAGCCACCGCGTTCGGTCAACTCCCCCAGTTAGAAGTGGACGGGAAACCCCTGGCACAAAGCAACGCCATTGCTAGGTTTTTGGCGCGGGAATTCAGTAAGTACTCGTACATTAATGACAACGAAGCCGACAGATGTCTACTTGCGTCTTGCAACAAGCGAAAAATTTAAGAAATACTCAATTTGACTGGTTCTTTGCACGGTTTTCTGATTTCATATTCAAGAACAATATAGAGTTTCAGTAGGAAAGTGCATCCCTCAAGCGTTATTTTTTACTGTTTCTCTTTTAAAAATCACACAATCTCTCAGTTTGTCTTGGTCCTTTTATATCATCGGAGTCCTTGTAAAACCCCTATGGAGGAGGGGATTGTGGCATTTCGTCTAGATGGACCGCATCCCAATCTCTCAATTTAGCTTGACCATTCATATCTTAGTGTTATTTTTGAAAATCCCACTCGAAAGTGACTCGGATTATCCAAGCTATAAGTGTGTAGAATGAAATGCGTATCTACGTCTCGATCATTCGGATTAATACGAAAGAGAAATATTGAGATATTGAAATAAAGAGATATTGCCTTCAGACTTCATATGATTTAGTCTCGTTTGACCCAGCACTCCATTGCACCAATCTTCCTTGTAGACCTTGCCGGCGCCAACAGCTGGGAACAGGCCCAAGTGGATCAGTATGTTGAGCTGACAGAAGATATGTTTAAGGAATTGGTTAAAATGTTCTTCGAGCAAGACGAGGAGAAAAAGGTGCGTAGGTAGATGTAAAAATGTAAACCATGCATCAATATCACCTATGTATAAATTTATGCCAGGTCCAAATTGAAAGCAAACGCAGACGAAATAATGTAATTTTGAAATGAAATTTGTATTTCCATCATGATTTTGGGCGAAAACCAACTGTGAATAAAAGAATTAATAGATTATTAAGAGCAATTTATATTTTGTCACAGTGGTTTGTACATACTTTTACCGCAGATGCGAATAACTGATGTATTATAGCGGAAAGGTTTATGTGACCTGTAAGACCAAGCTGAAAATAGTCGACTCACCTGTAAAGGATGATGATGAAATGAATGAGTCGACTCACCTGTAAAGGATGATGATGAAATGAATGCTCCTATCTATTTCAAGCGTCTTGTCTAGACTGATAAAGGCATCTCTACAGCAAATACGTTGTATATGTAGCATAAAAACCAGTGCTTGGCTTTATCTTTCGGCTTATTCGGTTTGTACATTGCGTCAACAGTATTTCAGTTACTTTATAATGTCCGGTTCATAACCGATGGAGAAAGCCATAAAGGTTTACTGCACTGAAGAGTTGTTCCAGCCATCGGTATTCAGTCAGTCGGGGCCCTTCCTCATGAAAGTTTCAATAAACTGGTACCAGGTTTTAAACATGCGCATCGAGATGTTTCTTGAAGTTGCTTGTTTACAGAAAAGAAAATGTTCGCTAATATTAACCCGTTTTGTACCATTTTTACGACACCAATAGATGGTTTCATGAAAATGGCTTCACTTCATCCAGTTTGAACTATAAAACTTCCGGAATGGCATTCGAAAGTATGACGATTAGAAATGAAATACAAGTGATCCTACCTTAAATCATCATCTGTTTATCGAACCAATAACACATAAAGTTTCATTTGTTTACAGAAAGAGCTGTCCAAAACTATGGAAGAGGTTGTGTTACCCAAGTTCCTCGAATTGTTCGAAAAGAGTCTTGATAAAAATGGCGGCGAATACATGGTTGGCTCCGGGGTAGGTCTTTCGATATTTCTGATGTGGGACTGCGAGCATTTACTCTGATGTACAATCATAATTGCTCTTGAAGTGAAGGTGAAATTAACATAGAAAAATGAAGATATGATTTATCAGTACATGAGGGTCTGGGTTATCCGTACTGTTCGTGTTGTTTCATGTGAACCTCTTTGCTCATATTATCTCGTTTTAACTCGCATGCCAGCTGCAGCAAACACGTTAAAGTATCAAGATCATTTGTGACTCAACATGTTTTTTTAAAACGAGAAATATCATATTTTATTGCGATGTTTTTCTTCTGGACTAAATACATGTGTATATTTATTTCATCTACTTCTTTGTTAATTTATCTAAATTCTGCTATTCTTGATAACGTATGAAGTAATTGGGTAGCCCCATTTTTTTGTCGCTTTATGTGTGCGACAAATATAAAAGTGCTTTCCAGAAAGGTAACAAACTTCTATGTTATATTTTCCAGCTGACATTGGCAGATCTAGCCGTACAGAATGCGTTTGACACACCCCTTACTAATTTCCCGACATGCATGGATAAATTCCCCAAACTGAAAGCTTTAAGGGCCCGTGTAGAGGCCGTACCAACGCTGGGCGAGTACATCAAGAATAGAAAACCAACGGACATCTAGCTGCTGGAATAAATATTTTGTATGTTAAACATTAAAGCAAATAAATCAGTTAAAGCTGTGTTTCACTAGTTTGTATGTTATACAAGTTGTTACTTGTAGGGTTGAGTTGGTTATGTTTTGTATTACTGAACATGTTATATTAGGGCGACGTTTCAACTCGACTGCAGCAAGGGATTTTACACATTCTCCCATTGCAGACTTGGTGACTGTTCCAGTTGGGATTAGCCAAAGTTGAAAACAACATTGCGTAATTATTCATTTTACATCGATTGTGAAACATGTTCTTACAACTTAAGACTAATCTCTCGAGTCTGATTCCTGGTTATAGAACCGATGTTTGCTCCTATTGTGGGTCAATAAGAGGTCGTAAGAAGCTCGATACTCGCGGGGTTCGAAACCATGGCCCATGTGAAATGAGGTTTCGTAAACAAAAACAGACAACTACATGTATTATGAAATATGAACAGTCACAAAGTCACGAGCATGGTTTCCCCATGTGCATAGAAGACTTCAAGTTATCTGATAACTTTGTCAAGGACATCCTCCATGTTATCAGTATGTGCTCAATGCTGCCAAGTTTATGGTTGAAATATCAACGTATCAATTGTACTTATATCTAATTAATTTCAATTATATTACGATAACGAATGGAATCATGGACTTTGTTGTTGACCTTTGGTATATACCTTAGGTGTCGCGATGGTCGGACATTGTCAGGGGATTTTTTTCTTTATCCAAGCGAGATTTGAGGTAAAGGTTAAGTGTTATCACGATAAAGATAGCACTGGGTTAATAACTGGTCCAAACTTACAAGAACAACAGACGATACAAATAAATGTAGTATTCTTTGTGGAATTAAATATAAACCATGTCGATTTGTTGCACAATTTGTCTTTGTGTCACATTACTTACTGTAATACTTAAAGATGCGTAAAAGCGATATCCAGGAAAAACGGAATAGCTTGCCTTTACATCCATCACAGAAGATATTTGTTAAGTCGGATTCGGATTAGACACAAGCCTTAAAAGTATTTCAGTTAAATTGCACCTATCCATGCTTCTGGTATTTCCTGAGACATAGAACGCAATGACAATTCCAATCCACTGACTACTTTTCCAAAAGGTAATAGTTTGAGAGTTATTGATTAAACCATGTCGCAATGCACCATTCGACGTCGAAAGCAATATCCACCAAGCTCCTGACATATCGCGTTCCAAATTGGTCACGTTACTGACAATGTTGATAAAATCTCTTACAGTTATCTCCCTTTATGGGATCGACCACTGCCACCACAAATGTCACATGGTCATTTGCTTAAAAACGAAAATGGCGTTTAAAGATGGCAGTGTCACAAAAAAAATCACCCTTTATTTGTAAAGAAAACGAAACCTTTTCAATTCAACTGATCGGAGCTCAACACAAGAAGACACTATTACTTAATTAGCTACACAATGCGGAAAGACTTGAATTTTGTTTAGATTTCATTCAAAGGTGCCTGAAAACCTTGTGGCGGCAGTGATCGATGGAGGCTAGCAAGGGAGATAACCGAGAGGAGTTCGGTGTTCATGTTGTTCGGCTTCGAAGATTAGAAAAAATGTTGGTTACGCAAGATATGCTGTCTGTCTAAGTTTACAGAGAAAAGGGAAAAGACATTAACACATATAGATAAACTTTTATCTTTATTGAATATCAATAGTAAATAAATGAAGAATTAAATAAACGTTACAATAATGATTGCTACTCCAAAATACCACATTTCCTTAAACCTGCTGTATCACAGAAATGAGATATTAAAATCTTATTTCTTTAAAACTATATGGCAGCTGTAATGTTGTATGAGATATACTTGTGAATGTCTATTTGAGGAAAATAGTTTGTATTTAAGTATTAAGAACCTGTTTACAATAAATAATCATGTATTCAGATCAAAAGGTGTTGTAATGAATTTGAAATCCATGGCATATCATGTGTACACACCCATTGATTGATATTGAATCGATGTTTGCGCTCACTTCCCATTTTTCATTAGAAACCATACCGCAATTCACAACTGCTTTAGTTTGATTTGCAAGTTTTTTCGTCTGTGAACAAACACCTTTAAATACGTAAGTGATTCGACCATTCTTGTTAATACAATGTCTCTGTGTGGGTGATTTAGAAATCGCTCTCCTTGCGACTCTTCACGTACTTGTCCACGGCTGGCGTTTTGAGGACCATTTCTCTGTTCGCCTTCACTTCTGTGTATTTATCCAGTAATGTGGGCTGAGCTTTGACAAAGCCGTCTAACACGTTCTGTACTGCCAAGTCGGCAAGAGTAAGCTGAAAGTAAAACCTTTCTTGAAATTTTTCATCCATATGGAATTTGAATGACGCTCCTATTAAAACAAAGGTAATGGTGGAACTCGAACCCCTAGAATCCAGACTTATAATACCACCCACTTTACTACCAGCCCTGACAGATGTTATGTGAGCGTCATTTGGGAAATTAGAGATTTTTTCATTACCTCTTACCCTTAGATTGCTGGGTATTTTTTCAAGAATAGATTTCGGTGTCGTCTGCTTTCCGAAAGCTTAAAACTCTGCTTGATTTTGATGAGGAAAGAGATACTCAGAGCAGCAAACAGGTTAGACTCACTTGGCGGCTGCCTTGATTCAACCTGTTTGCGTATGCATGGAGTCACTTCCAGCACTGTAAGGGTTAACTCATATGTGGTGATGCGTATCCTTCACAGCTCACAGCTCATTGCACTGGTGTGTATTTCGAATAAACAAAGCTATCTGAAATGTGTTGCAGACGAAATGAACAAATTCCACCAGATTCTCAGTTATAAATATAACTTTTAATATGACTAAGTGATCTATATTTGTCTAAAAGAGTGACACACTGACAAGTCGCAATTGCATTCCCATTTTATAATTCCCCGTTAGATTGTATACTATTTTAGCAGTTGTTTTTAACAAAAATAAACCATACCGATTTTCCAACGAAAAACTTGCCACCATTCCTTTTCAAATCCTTTTGGAAGAAATCCAAAAACTTGGGTAGGGTTTCTTCTGCCATCTTCTTGTCGGATTCCGCCTATAAAGTACACGGTTTAGAATTGATATCAAACATGCATGAACCATTGTACAAAAAATATAAAATCGATTTCGAATCAATATGTCTTCAAGAAAATAAAGACAAAACACAAAGCATTACAATTACTATAATATATGCTTCAAGCTGGAAATCACATTGACATATAAAACATCTTATTGCCCCCATAGTAGACAGATCTTTTTACGCTTGGTCACATTTACAATAATTATCCTACGCCATAATCTCTCTTTTCATTCGGTTTTAGAGATCTCACCATGACTGTCAAACTGATTCATGCATTTGTATCATCGTTAATTTCAAATCAAAGCAAGTCAGGTTGAATGTTTGCAGAACATTTAAGTCGGGAAAGCTGTTATTGCAAATCTTCATGTATGGGAAAAGCTTTGTGGATGTACACGTTTCTTTGGCGTCCCCAGCATGATGTTTCGGTCACATGACTTTGGCTGTGGTCACTTGATTTATGTACAGGCAGTGGTACTGAACTGCAGTGTAACATAGGGAAGTAATAGTACGCGAAGTTTGCACTGCAACGTGTGTATTTTTGCAAAATGAAAGCTTTATAAAATACGTACCTCATGTTGGCATTGTTATATCATTGAGCTACTGTAAAATGTTAGCTCAAAATGTCTAGTGGTCGATAACTAGTTTGGCTGTAATAAATCATGCTCACCTTTTTGCCTGCGTCGTTTTTTAAATTTCCACTTAATTACTTCAAGAAAATAATAACTTTTTGGCTGTTTCTTTTTCCAAGTTTCCTGTTAATTACTCCAAGAAAGTAAATTTTTCATACTTTTTTAGCTGCGTCTTTTTCAAATTTCTCCTTAATTATTTCAAGAAAACAAATTATTCTCACCTTTTTGGCTGCGTCTTTTTCAAATTTCCCCTTAATTACTTCAAGAAAGAGATCGTTTGCCAATTCCACAACCTGGTCAACGACGGCTCCTTCGAAGTTGTTAGCCCCAGCAAGTTCTGAAATCGTAAACTATCGATAAATAATGCATACCTTTTTATGGAACCTTGCAACTTACTAGACCTGGGAGGAACAACGGTCAAACATTGTCGAAAATGTCGGCCATCCATAGCCTATTGGTTATAGCACAGAACTTGAAGCCGCATGCCCCATACGAGCATGGTTTTAAGTCCCGGTGAAAGCATTTGGATTTTTATAGGACGTTGTTCTAATGTTGACTGATGAAATATTAACGGAAGTTATGACATATCTTTTCGAAATAATATACGCAGAGCTTGAATTATACAGTGGGAATGAATTGGTTCCGGTGAATCCGTTGTATGTAAAGTTCCACTTCAGTTTTCATGTCTAAAGAAGATGAATTGTTCAATTCATCTAAGTATGTACAGTTTTATATGCGGTAGATCTAAGAAGCTATGTCACATTTTTTTATATTAAAATTCATGTCAAATTACTCTATACACTTCATATAATTTAAAACGATATAAATTTGCTTCCAATGACTATTCTGAAGTGTATATCGTATACATTGTACCAGAACAGTTGTTGTGCGGTTTAAAAGAAAACAATTTTTAACATCCAAATTTCCTCACATCTGTGAATAAGCACCGTTAATGCTCAACGGCAGTGTGATGTTGTGAGCGTAGCTAGAAGAAAAGCAAAACAAGATTAAAGAAGAAAGAAACGAAGGGAAGAAATGATGAATTGATTTGTACGTACTGAATTCCTTCGCCAAGAACCTTGCAATAGCGTTACTTTGAGCAAGCTTCTTTCCATCAACTTCTAACTCCGGCAATGACCCGTACATCGTTTCTGAAATGACATTAGAATATCAATCAATTCACATCCTCATGTTTCTGATACAAGACTTATATTTTTGAAAAACGCAGTTACACATTGAAAATGATCCCGCTTTTATTGAATAATACTATACGTCAGAGCCAAATCAGATGACGTACCATTTAAACCCATTGCAGCTGCATTAGTTGCCTGAAAATTCCAGAGTTCAAGACTTAATAATGTTTCATTTCATTAAGGTTCAATGAATTACCCAATACACGAATTATTAAATATATTAACCAAAAATAAAAGAAACTGGTTAATTTATGAAAACATGTAGCGCTTGCCAAACATCCCAAGGTCATTTTGTTTCCTCGGATTACTTCGGTCGCTATCGGTAAACATCGGTTGGGTCGGGGCTATTCGGTTTAATGTGTATAACTCTGATCCCGTTTGATGTATACCGAGTCGACCGCAGTAATCAGACGAATGAATGAGTTTTAAAATGGCGGATTGTGGGCATTCTGCCTGAGCTAAAGATTGACGTCCTCCAAGTAGTCTTGATGAGTTTGCATATTTGGTGGTTTACACGTAGTAGTCCAAAACACAGCTGGCCTGATCAAATCCTGTTTTGTTGAAATTCGTTACAATCGGCTCGCAGTGACAAATTTAATGAATTCCAACAATATAAGGTTTAGATAAACAATAAAAAAGTAAGTTGTTGAAACGTATCTTATCAGGACTAATGTTTTCCTCAAATATATCCTTCCTTGTTCTTAGTGATTTTCAACAGTACATGAGGCTAAAGTTTTCGGTGAAACATCACTTTGGATTCACGTCGTCTCTTATTGCCAATTACATATATTACTTACTGGGCTTCTCGGCTGGCCATTGGTCGAACTGCAGACGGACATCTTTGTAAGCGACTCCTGCTGCGGCGAACACCAATCTGGACAGTTCTGCCCGTCCGCGACCGTCAAAGTATCTTAGTGTGTAACTAGGCATGATGATTGTTCTGTAATAGAAATCAAGTAAGTGATCGATACGTATCTACACATATATTCATGTCGTATGTTTCGTTCTTATTCAAAGTAGCTGCAAGCGAGATTTAGGACGCAGGAGAGAGCTGTCTTTGTTATTTTGGCGAGAAACCAAAGTGACAAAAAGAGAGATTGATAGTCACAAACGATTAAAGCTCTTAGCACTAATTTAAAGCGGCAATCTCACAGAATAAGAGTTAAGCCTTTATTGAAACAGAATTTATTCTAAGAACCAAACAACGAAATGATTCGCCATCGAAATAGCGTGACCTAGGAATCTGCGTCAACGAGCCATTCATCAACCTATTTATACATCATTACATCAATAAGGTTACATAAAACTATATATTCGATTCGCTTCTCAAACACAGTCACATATGCTTTGTTGATATTGAGCATATTTGCCATTTAAGGTGTAATCAAGTGTTTGAATGGTTCATTTTCCCACCCTAAAGATTCATCTTCATTTGTAAGAACCTCGGGGAACCAAACATTGAAATGATTCGTCATCGAAATAGCGTGACCATGGAATCTGCGTCAACGAGCAATTCACCAACCGATTTGTATATCATTATGTTTACCATCGAAACACTGAAATTCACAACAGCTTGATCAATTTTTGTATAGACAAAATATTATTTCAGTGGCTTGGAAATTATTTTAGAAAAAAAGAATGACTGTTTGGTGTCAATTTTTATATCAACTTTCTACATCAAAAATGTCATCATATAACACAATATGTGAAATAGTCTCTTTAAATGATACGCATTTTTCCAAAATTAGCCTACGGGATGAAAGGTTGGTTTATGAAAAGGAAAAGGTTAAAAAGTGCCGTTATTAAACAAACGGTCGCGTCACCTATGGTACAGAATGTCGTACTTTCTGATTTACAACTCCTTTGTTCCACCTGAATAAGTCCCCGTGTCATGTAGCAGACCATATTCTTTTCGACATTTAATAAGGCTAATAAGACATGCGTCTCTCAGCACTGATCAATTAAGTTCGGGAAAGCAGTCAATGACTTGGAATGAATACTTTGCTGCACTAATTTTTCGTCCAAGTTAAATTTTAAAAATTAAATGAAAGAAAGGATGACGGCAACATGGGTATAGCGTCAATAATAAAGGTTCAGAAGTAATCAAGTGTATAACGATTTTGGATTGTGACTTTTGAATATAATACGGCATTTTTAGAGTTGAATAAAATCAACTCATACTTTTGAGGCTTCTGGCAGTAAATAAATTAAAGAAATCTTTTATTGCATTCGAGTCGTTTTTTGCATTCGACGCTTCAATCTTGCTTTTAGCTGCACCGGTTTGTCCTATATTATGACTTAAATTAGATCCGATCGGACAAAGAGAAATCCGATAGTTTCTGTTCTATTTCCGAATGTTGCCTCAAGTTATAATTGATCAATACTTGAATTGCTTACATTCGACCTTTAACAAAATGACAGCTCAGCACTTTTAGGACGCATGCGCTGTGGTTGCCTTGGATCCTGGTCTGTGTGGGACCTAGTGCGGGTTGTACGAACAGGCCGGGACCTAAGGCTTTTTGTGTCGGTTAACATTATGTGTTAAACACCCTCATTCAGTAATATGGAACAAGTCAAAATAGAAGGCAAAACCAGATAAGAATAAAACACCAATAGGACAAGTTTTCCTTTTCGTATTTATCGTTTTCTTTGCAAAAGTAATTACAGTTTAAAGCGTCATTATATACGAGTATTTCATGTAACATGCGAAAAGTCTAATGATTAGCGGAAGAACAAATTGTGTAAAAACGCGTTTTTCTTACAGCTAATGCATTTCTAGAAGATGCAAAATTTTTGTTTTGAAAAAGAATCCGCTAAAAAGATAAATTCAACCAAATAATTCAACATGATAGCTGCTTTCCAATACATAAGATTTGCAAGCTGTTGTGTTGATGGCCACGTAAAGTAACCCCTTTTCATCGAATTTTCGTTCTTAAATCAGAGAGCTTTGGGTATAATCTTACTAATTCAGTCGTACTATTTCGACAAATCCATTGATTTCGTAATATATAACTATTTATCGGAAAGAAACCATTGTGACAAAAGGATGAATTTTACATTGGGAGCCAATACTCCTTTATCCACATGGCTTAAAAAGTCATATTCAGGAGATGATGCACTCCGGGGTTTCACGGAGTAAAGGATAGGACCTAAAGGACGTATCTGTAAATTATTGTTAAAGCTTGCCTCCCGTAACCCTTGATATTAAAGTTTCAAAAGTTCAGTTTTCGCCCAACACTTGGTACACCACAATCGTAGCTACTCGGGCATTTCCGTGAGCTAAGAAAAGTTTTTATTGGATAAACCCGATGAGTTCATATCGGGTAAACCGTTCTAGAAAGTGACCAGTGAACAATATGGGCGGGATCCACCCGTCGTTATATGGTCATGGTCTGCTGATTTAGGTCATGTTTGGTCAGTCCTTACTGAACCCTTCATATGTTTCAGATCATAAAGTATATGAGATAGATTTGCATTTTTTTGTCATTAAGCCTAGGAGACTTCGTACATGTGTCCAAAAATCATTTGGATGCCTTTGCAGATGTTGCGATTGATTTTATATCCAAATTTCGAGTTTTGTGTTAGCTGTTTACATGTTCTATCCAAGAATGTACGCATGCAATAGATAGTAAACATTTCTGACGTACAACCGCTCATGAAGTTGACAGTTATCCATATAAACTTGGATACATCTGTAGCAGTCGTAATCTAATGTGAGTCCAAAAAATTGCGGAACCCTTTTGGCCTACACGTGTATTGTGAGCGAATAATAAATGTATTTCTCAAGTCCAGAACAATTTACCTATTTGTAATTTATTTTTGTATGAAGATATTTACTTTATCGATAAATGGAGAGGTGTATTTCTTTCATACTTTGCATTTTATTAATGAATTTCCTTCCATTTCAGATAAACGCTAAAAACACATTTGTATTACATTACTTGAAGCATTTTGAATCTTTTCAGGTATTCACCAAACAACCGTTTTCAAAATCATTCATCAATAACGGATATCTTTCTTTTCATATCTATCAATAAAGATCAAAATAGTCTGAGTCTTAATGCATTTTATTCATATCTAAGTTCAAGAACCGTGTCTTACCCAATCCCTAAATGTGTTTGTCCAAAAATGAGAGAAAAAGTGCAGACGACAAAAAGCACGAAAATAAAATGTCTTTTCAATGACTGGGTAGAAACCATGGTGACAAAAAGATTAATCACTCGTTATGAGCAACTTATCTTTTGCCAAATTGGTTTCTTAACGCATTACCAAACAAAAACGACATTTGACCAGTGTGTTGCATACGACTCTGGAAAACATTATGGTAAAAGGAGAAATTGCTCGAATCGAGCAGTTTCTCCTTTTCCCACAATGTTTTCTGCCAAATCAGAAGATTATTTTTCAATTTCGTCACATATCAAAATGTCGTCTGCAAACTCTTTAAATTTGGGACAGTCGAAAATATGGCGTTTGGTAAAGGGTTAAATGATTCTGTAAGTTTTTTAATGTATTCTTTAGCATAGCGTCATACATGCATCATGTAGCTGTTCATGTTATTCGACCTTATGAAAAACGTTCGCATGTATGGAGGCTCAAACATACTGTAATACGATACATAACATAAAACCTAATTATAGCTGTACAAGGAATACAGTGCAGTTATGGCACACTCTGTTTCCTACGATATCATAATTCAAGAGCATTTGTTAAAGAAAAAAATCAGCGATAAAGGAAGATCTAGTCTATATTAAATATATGACAGACTACCTTTATCGCTGAATTCTTCTAAATGCTCTTTGTAATATCGGAGTAGACAGAGTGTGACGTAACTGCGCTGAATTCCTTGCACAGCTGTAACTAAAAGTGCGAAATACCGCTGTATTTTTATTGTGTTATGTAAACATCAAAATGAAAACCTCTTATTACTATCGTTTACCTATACATACTATTCATAAAAAGGTGTGTTCGTTTTTTGTAAGTAACAGGAAACTAAGCTATGACAACGTAACTGTATAATTCATCTATCTATCTATTATTGAGAAAATAATGAACACATTCGAAGATATAACAAGAATGATAAGAATAAATGTTCAGATACCTTGAAGCTTGATGGTTCTCCTGTGTTTCGTTGTGAAGTCTGCATACCTGGGTATTTCCCGGGTATTTATACCCACATACCGCGTCATACCTAGCCTGGGGTCCTGGCCCGTTCGTATACCGCGAACTAGGGCCAGGTGTCAGAGAAAGTTTACCGAACACAATAGTGTTCGGTTATGCCGAGGTATTCCGAATGAAACGACATCAACTGCGCATGCGCGTCGATTAAGAGTCTGCAAGCTTATTCATGAGAAAATGCACCTATTTAACTAGACACCCTACTTAGCGTTGGATCCTTTTGAGATGAAGCCGTGACTCCGGTTTTTATTGTATTTTATAGCGTTGTGTTTTGTAATGGAACACAAATGCAGTACACCGCGCAAATCGCCCAAACAGGGTTGTGTTTGTGACACAAGTATTGAAAAGCTCATGGCGTCGTGTTTTACCATATAACAAATCCGGAGTATATCAAAGTAAACTCAATGGTGGAATTTCTGTAATAGATGGTTTTGCTTAAATTGTTATAGAAAGGTATTTAGTATGGCCCCATTGAAATATTGACAAGATAGTTACAGAATAAAGGAAGGCTTGTCAATCTTCCAAAGTTAGAGTTAAACGTGGTTTTAAAAGACGAGATATGACGAGACAAGAATATATCTGAAAAAAATCGTTTGATAAGCAGTATATGTTTGAATAGTATATATTCTGATATCAAATTCTTGAGATTTAAATGTGTCCAAAGCATTTTATTCTTAGATCATGCGTTCCCCATCTTCTTGATGACTTCGTCAACTACCGGTTCTTATGTTAAATCAGACTTTCAAACAACACTAAATAAGCTTATTTAAGCGATAATGTTTAATACTAATTATAATTGATCTTGTAGGCTTCATATGATTTTGTCAAAACGAAAAATAAAGGTGTTTAATTTGTCGAGAAGCTTGGCTTTTGATTATTATTGGAAAAGAAAACTCACGTTCTTTTTTCCTTGTTTGTTATTTAACTTATGACTGCATAAAGGGAATAAATACAGATGCCGTTTCGTTGATATACCATAACTCTTGTCGGTGGGATTCTTATCTTTATTGCCTGTTAATTGAATTCGTGATTGTTTAACCAGAGATAAGTGAAACCCTTTACCCTTTCCTTTTATGTGTCGTTGAATTTGATTTAAATGAAGATGTTATGGGAAAGATAGAAGAAAATCCCATTTTTTTTCACATTTTTATGTGGTCTTTCTTTCTTCAAAGTCGCCTATGAACACTTCACAAGCCTCAAATTTAAGCACCGAAGGAAATAAGATGATATGTAATATTGATTGGTGGAGATATATGTTTCCAATATTTCCATTAAATTTGTTTTGTGTGTGATTTAAAACTCATTTAAATATATAAACAATATTTTGGTAGAATTCATTCAGAGAGAACTACTAAAGTAAAAAGTTTGATTCTTTTACAAAAGATATTAATTTTATCTGATATGTTGAATCTCAATATTTAAATCCAACAATAAATTAATAGAAAATTGAAATGAAATGAACAAAATCCATTAAATGCAATTAATTTATAAAAATGGAGTATTGTATGACAATTGTAAAAGGAAAAGGCAGAGACATAGATCTATGTCTCTGGTAAACGCTACCCTGAATAAGGGATGGAAAAGAGTAAAAATGATAAGGGTAAAAAAGGGTAAATGCACAATTCAAACGCCATCTTTTCATATTAGACGAGTGGCAATCCGTTAGCCAATCAGAAGCGACAATTCATTCTCTGACACCTGGCCCTAATGCGGGTTAGCATGGGCCAGGACTCCAGGCTACGTCATACCCACATACCGCGTCATGTGAAAACGAGGTCGAATGAATAGTAAACTGTTAACCCTTTAGCAAACGCCAACTATTCGACTGTTCCAAATTGAAAGAGTTTGCAGACGACATTTCGAAATGTGATGAAATTGGAAAATAATCTTCAGATAGGGCAGAAAACATAGTGGAAAAAGGAGAAATTGCTCGTTACGAGCAATCTCTCCTTTTCTCACAATGTTTTCAAGAATCGTCCGCAACAAACTGGTCAAATGGCATTATTGTTTGGTTATAGGTTAACGCCTTCCCCTCTCTGGAATATTGGATTAGTTTTACTAATCCGAATGAAACACATGGGCGAATGACAGAAACAATAAATCAACCTTACATTATCTTAATTGTAATGGTTAACCATTATAGTGCTGGAACCGACTTTATTCTTATGCAAACAAGTTAAATCCAGGCAAGCCGCCAAGTAAATTGGCGGCTGACCTGTAATCTAACCTGTTTGCTACTCTGAGTATCTTTCCTCATCAAAATTAAACAAATATTTAAAAAGCAGACGGCACAAAATCTTTTATTTAGAAAAGTACCCAGCATTATAAGGATTGAAAAATGGAATCTAATCTAGAACATATGGGTACATGCGTTAACAATTCCTTTGTTATAGCGGTTTCTAGAAGACATATGTTGCTTTTGTGTTCATGTGGTGATTTTTGGAGAAAGGTATTAAACCAGCGAAATTACAAGATTTTCGACAATTCGGAAGCAGACAACAAGATCAATCTAATATGACAAACTCAAGTTTTGGAGAAATATACATAGCAATCTTACAAGCATTAGAAGCACTGTGGCGAAGAATCAATTTTCTCATGTCCATGGTGAGCACATTCTCCTTTGACACAGTATTCTCAATTGTCGTCTTTCGCAAAGACGTTCAATGGCACCTGTTTACTTTAAACCTATTACTCCATATTGGACTTGACAAGAAGTAATAGCAATAGCAAGAAAAGAAAACCTCATGTATTTCCTGTATGATATTTGGTAGAAACCATCGTGATAATAAAAGGAAAAAATACTCATCATGAGCAGTTTCTTTGACACACTGATTTCGAAAAATAGTATTCGTAAGTATGCGCGTCAAGGTTGGAATTATGGAGTAAGGGATCAATTTAACTGAAAGGAAAGATTAATGATTTAAACGAAATATTTGCTTAATTAGGGAAGGGGTCAAATCAACCTGGATAGTTTTAGCTAGTTGACCACATTATGCATATGATTAAATTTGCAATTTCATTCATTAAAGGTACTTGTTCACAGATATGAGAAAACTTGGATATTAAAATCATATTTCTTTAAAACTGTATACAGCAGCTGCACTGTTGTATAAGACGTACAGGAGAAGGGCCATTACAAGAATATAAGTTCGTATTTAAGTATTCAAAGCCTGTAAACAATGAATAAGTTTCATTCAGACCAAAAGGCGTTGCAACGTTTTAAGAATTCTGTCGCATGATATCTTCACAAACTAGGATAAATTGACACATTCTCAATTGATTTTGTGTTCTGTGCCTTTCTTCATTTGAGATTATACCGCAATACAAAACTTGTATTGTTTCAACAAAATTTTATACTGACTTATGGATTTTCTCAAATGTGAACAAGCTCCTTTAAACAAACTTGGCACCGTTTTACTATAAAACTTGAGGAAAATATTTGCGTAAGTCAAAACTGATAAACATAGATAATATCTTCAATGAAATTTCAATATTGCAATGTGACACGTCATTGGAAGCGTCTCGGAGAGACGATTCCAATGATGTGTTACTTTGCAATATTGCTTTGTCCAATATTGGAATACGAGGAATTAATGTTTTAGACTTACGCAAATCCTAAGTGTTATCTGTTTAATAAAACGGTACCCAGACGTGTAGTTGACGAATTTATATAATATCTAGGGAATAGGGGGCATTGTTTACTATTGCCAGTTTCCCTTTTCAAATGAAAATGATTTGTATTGGAATATTTTCCCGATTCCATTTTGACTGCAATGGTCGTATGCAAACACAGTTAGACCCAATCAAACACTTGACAAATGGTAGAGGGTTTAATTGACCTAGGTCCAAACTTGGTAACAATTGATCCTTTAGAACAATGTTGACCTTGGTGAAGTATTTCTCTTCAAGTTCCACTTCATGTACACTGTAGGCAGTTAATAAATCTTTCCAAATTCATTTGTGAAGCTCTCAAACGACGGTCAAACTCATTTAGTAATTTGACGAACTAATTACTCATCCTTATAGATTTATTGTTATCACCATACCATATAAATTTGTAATAAAGGTAAATCAACATGTTACCACTAAATAAAGGGAGATCAAATGATTGCTTATCTTTCACTAAAACCATTTTACACATGTATTTCAAATTAGACTATTTGCTTGTTTATTTGTTTATATGTAGCTATCTTGATGTATTTAATGTTATTGTAAAATACTTATATGACTGGAAACTGTAAAATTTACGTCAATAAAATTATTTTTTTATCACTCAACGGCAAATTCATTGCTAAATCGTATCGAAAATTAGGTTATTTTTTTAAAGGCAAAATAAGATGAGATTTATAAACTTCAGAAAAACATATTCATTTAAATGCTTGTAAATAGAATAGAAATAATAACACATTCCATTTTCAATCAGCTGTAACTAAAGCGAGAAAAGAAGAAAGTGTCGATTTGATGCTTCGTTTGCCGATGCAAATAGTGTTTTTACGTTGTTAAAAACATCCTCTCATGGATCTCAAGGTGCGACTTAGCGCAGAAAAGTTAATCCCTTCTCTATAGATAATAAAAAAAACAATAATAAAGACTTTATTTAACGACGAAACCTATTTGACAATTTAAACTGACAATCTTCCATAAGATTCTCAACAATGAAAGATTCTTTTTTTTTTCTTTCCTCCCTCAAACGCAATATGTATACATGTATATATATTTACGAACATTAACTGGTGGTTTCAACAATTGGACGCATTTGAACCCATTACCAAACAATCACGACATTTGAACGGTTTGTTGCAGACGACTCTGGAAAATATTGTGGGATAATGAGAAATTGCTCGTAACGAACAATTTCTCCTTTTCCCACAATGTTTTCTGCCATATCAGAAGGTTACTTTTCAATTTCATCACATTGTGAAATGTCGTCTTCAGACTCTTTCAATTTGGGACAGTCAAACATTTGGCGGCTGGTAAAGGGTAAACGCTCCTGTGGACGAAAATACGAGAAACTGCAAATATGGGGATGAAGTATTTTCACACCTCCTTGTGACCAAAAGAAAGTTGTTCCTTATATAGATATTAATAACAGCTACAGTATATAAATAAATGGTATCAAAATGAAGTGATAATTCATACTTCTGTTCCTATACTCGTTAGAATAAACCTTGAGAAGTCGAGGTAAGAACACCAACCAACAAGATAGAAGTGGCGGGTTTCTTGTTTCGATCTCTGCCATGCGTGTATCAACTTAGCTTACTGGTTTAATCATTTATGTGAGAGGCGTAAGAAAGTTTTTCCTTATATAGATATTGATAACAGCTACAGTATGTAAATAAATGGTATCCAAATGAAGTGATAATTCAAACTTCTGTTCCTATACTCGTTAGAATAAACCTTGAGAAGTCGAGGTAAGAACCAACCCATAAAAGAGTCAGAACAAGAGAGAGGGGTTGTGGATTACTTGTTTCGATCTCTACCATGCGTGTATGAACTTATCACACTGGTCTGTATCAATCATTTATGTGAGAAGCGCGATATTTAACTCAAAGTTGTAACGTGTTGTTTCTCTAGAGTTTGATAAAAGACTGATAATCAGGTTAGCATGCATAGTCCGCCATGTCTAAATGGTTGAAGTATTGGGCTCATCAGTTTGATTTACCGACAATTGACAATGACGTCAATAATATTTTTGGCGTCTGGAAATCCTTACACGTCAACAGACGGATAAATTGGTATACACTACAAACCATGTGGAGGACAGTGGTCCATGGATAGAACGTCGGCCTCCGGACCCGCGTGCCGTGAGTTAGAAACCTGTGAAAAGCTGTTCCCGCCTTACGACCTTTCACTAATCCACATTCGGCGGGAGTACTGGTTAATATTCCAGAAACAGAATTGAGAGAGATTAATCTAAGTTGCAAGAACTTGTTTCACAATGCATATAAAATGGATATGTTTAAAATTAGGACTAATAAAATATTCATTAGATCTTTGTTTGGCTATAGAATACGGTTTTGTCTCACCTTACATCAATAGTTTTGTTTACAACTATATTTTCGAATTACCAGTTTTAAGAAAAATAAACGAGAGAGTTATAATCATACACTGATCCCTCGAAATAGATAAGTACATGATAAGAAGGGGTGACCTTTTCGTGGTTTGATGATAGGCGTACGTTAATAAATGTTTATCAAAGACGTTGTCTGGTTCATGGATACTAAAGGCAGTACCGACGTACTGGTTACGCAATTTTTCGGAACCCCAAATCGCTCTCGAAGTTTGCAGAGGTGTCCAAATACATTTTAAAAATATCCACAAAAAAATACAGGTTATTACACGTCCGAAAGACTCTCGAAGTTTGCAGAGGTGTCCAAATACATTTTGGAAATATCCACAAACAACAAGGGCTATTACACATCCGAAAGACTTGCGAAATCGTTAAACATACATTGCCTTTGCGACAGTATTAGGGACATGCATGGTTCAGTGGTTGAGGTGGTGGACTCAGTGCTCGGGGGTCCCGGGTTCAAGCCTCACCAACACCTCTGGTTTTGTGGGAGTGACCTTTGGCAAGGCAATTTAGAGCCCTAACCTAGTACTGGTGGATGACTTACCTACGTGTGGCCACGTGATCAATAAAAGCCCACGCATGGCAACTAAATCAACACAATCAACACATATCTAGCCAACTTTCTCAGTATTCAATTGTACCAATGGCTGTTCGTTTCCCTTAAATAATGCCCTACATTCCTCACATGTATGTCTTATATGTAATCTTATGGCTTTCGTTTGCTTACAATAAACTCGATTTCTGCACATGCAGCAGAAAAATGAACTGACAGCAGGGAATGGACTGCTTAAGTCCTTTCTTCTTCTTGGCTCTCTTCATGGCAGTCCAAGCAGATTTGTATAGAGACGCCGATGAATTGGGTATCATACGTAAATGTATAAACACCCAATGCGCCGTGTTCTATTTGTCTTTTGGTCGGGATGCAATGAAGAGAGCCAAAAAGAACTAAAGGTAGACACACCCAATTCTCCACGGTCTCTTTACTACACTGCCGCAGTTTCTATGAAAAGAGCAAGTGTGAAGTAAAGTTCATGTTGACCCTCTTCAGCGCAGCTGCAACAGAAGACCGTGGCTACTTCGGTGTTTTTACCCCATACTCGACTACCCATAAGGGCTGGTCAAGACGGGTAGAACCATCGGCATTCCGTAAGTCAGTCGGGAGACTTCCTCTCATGAAAATCCATATCCCTCTCAGGATTTGAACCCACGCGGAGAGGGGCCATGTCATTTCAAGTTCTGTACTCTAACCACTAGGCCACGGACGCCCCGGTTTCACCTTTATTTTATACAGTACATCAATTATCTTGCTCTTACTGTAATCCGATGTGATGTCCAACACCTACCAGCCACAACAGCCTTGATGGCGGAATGATGATGGAGGATCCGTTTACATTGTTCTTTATTTAACTCTTTACTCCATGATACCTCGCGTTGAAACAGCCGCGGCAGAAAACACATAAACATAAACATGATTTATTTGTGACGAATATTTTTTTTTTTTTTGCCCAAAGGTCACTACCTAAAACCACAATGGAACTGTTACTTTTAATACTTAATAATTGGCGTTCGTTGAGGCAATCCATTTGGACCGATCGCACACTATTGGAGAATGAGTGAACTCTAAAACTGACAATTATACTGTCTACTGATGTAATTTTCTTTAATTAGTTTGTATACAGGAGGGAGAGTCATCTCAGTTTATAATGTTTTATTTCAGAGCAAGAAACGTAAGAACCTGCAGCACAAAGGGAAAGAGATCATATTTTGATAAAAAAAGAATTTCATGATTGTCGTCTGAATAAAGAAATTTCGTTTGGTATGACTTCGAGCGACATATTAACATCTAACAGAATACTGCGAATACATGTTCTTGTGTGAGGCAAAGACAAGTACCTATTAGGACTAAGGACACCCGTAAACAGGAAACCTAAGAAAAGTGTAAGTCAGTGGCGAAACTAAACACATGAAAAACAGACGACATCTGGGTAGATAACCATTTTACGCCACAATTTGGCATATCACAGCCGACGGCAATACCTCAAAGCCTGCAGCAGGTTCAACGGTCAATCCTGGCCGGTAACCGCAACATATATAGGTGCACAATCATAGATAAAACTATGTGTTGCCTGTTGTAGGAACCAGGCTAACCCTTAGAATGCTAGGTACCTTTCTAAAAATAGATTTTTGTTTCGTCTACTTTTCAAAACCTTAAATAACTGCTTAACCTTGTTGAGAAAAGATACCCAGAGTAGCAAACATGTTAGATCACAGGCCAGCCGCCAATTAACTTTGCGGCTGGCCTGGATCTAACCTGTTTGCATAAGCATGAAGTCGTTTCCAGCACTATAAGGGTTAATGAAATAAGACCTAAAAGGAACAATATGGTCGGAGATCAACAAAAACAGGTACAGTCGGTGCGAATGCCTGTCACGTGTTGGCCTATTTAGTTAGCAGCGTGCTTGTTACAAAACTTGGTTACGAATTTAAAATAAATCTTTGTTTGCAAAGCCAAGTCATAAAGACGAAAACATGTTTACCTGTTTTTTACTTATTGTTTTTCAAGAAAACATTGAAAGGGAATGTGTGTTAGGGTTGAGTGGGAAGTGCTTGGGCAGGTGGGCAGGTGGGCAGGTGGGCA
This sequence comes from Cerastoderma edule, assembly GCA_947846245.1. Lineage (NCBI taxonomy): Eukaryota > Metazoa > Mollusca > Bivalvia > Cardiida > Cardiidae > Cerastoderma > Cerastoderma edule. The sequence continues at coordinate 34,233,747 of OX401413.1, read as the reverse complement.
GGTGGGCAGGTGGGCAGGTGGGCAGGTGGGCAGGTGGGCAGGTGGGCAGGTGGGCAGGTGGGCAGGTGGGCAGGTGGGCAGGGGGGCAGGTGGGCAGGTGGGCAGGTGGGCAGGTGGGCAGGTGGGCAGGTGGGCAGGTGGGCAGGTGGGCAGGTGGGCAGGTGGGCAGGTGGGCAGGTGGGCAGGTGGGCAGGAGGGCAGGAGGGCAGGAGGGCAGGTGAACGTGACTACTAGCCCTTATGGGCAGTAAAGTTTAAGGTTTCATTCCATGTATACTGATCCGGGCATCGTTATATAACTGAAATACCGTTGATGAGATATAAAACCCAAACCAACATAATGATGTTGCATATTAAGGCATATACAGAAGCATGCAAGTCAATGGAAAAATATGATAAGTCCAACAACATGAATGGGACGTCGGACTCTTGCATTGAACCCTCGCTTTAGTGGCATTGGTTGTAGTTATGCCAGAGTAATAATAGTGTGATAAATCTCAACAGATCTATAACGATATATAGCTTATGACAATGATATGGTTTATTGAAATTATTTGGTGATTCAACTTTGTCATTCAGCAACCTCGAAAAATGAAAATAAAACAATCTTTCTTTCTTTCTTTCTTTCGTTCTAGTTATTGATGTACAGCACACATTTTGAGCATTATGGTACATGTACCCTGGATGACCTACCAGTACTAGGCTAGGAAATGTGTCTTGCCCAAGGACACCCCACATTGAATTAGATTGTCGCCTTTGGAGATCAAACCCGGGCTCCACGACTCCAACCATAACACCACCGCAGATCCTCCTTGACACCTTTCTCGATTTCTTGACGAGCTGGTTGAGGGTGTATTGGCGAATGGCGATGACATGTTGTTTTACAACCATTTCGCAGTTCTCCCTCATTTTTCTTTTTGATTTGTCCACGGTTTTCGGACCCGGTAAATAATCCAGCACATCCCACATCGTCAGGTCCAATCGGAACTACTCGGGTATTTCCGTGAGCTGTGAAATACACATCGGATATAAGTGTAGGGTTACAATTTTTCGGGTAAATCGGCATCCGGCAATTAACACATTTTCTAAGCGTGCACTTTAAGTAGTGCAATGTGTATGAAAGTGTTGGACATCCTGTTAAAACATTTTTTTATCAGTAACTCATACCAAATGGCGAAACTGTTGTTTCGACATGTATAGTTGTTTCCTCAATCAAATTTAACGACTTTTAAGATTTCACATTTAAGATCTATTTTAGAAAAACGAAAGTAAAGTGACGTCATTCCCGCGGGAAACAATATGGCGTAATCCCTATTATTTCAGAGGTGTTTTCATTGGATAAACCCGATGTGTTCAGATTGCGTCAGGTCAGCCCGCCCGGGGTGATTTACAGGTAAGTATGAGAAGTATCATGACTTCTACTTGACATAGCTAATTCTAAATTATTAATACAGCTAGATGGAGTAATCAAATCTTATTCTCTTACATATACTTACAGTAGTTTCAGTTTCATAGTAACGACTCAATACACACGCTCTTTATTAGATCTACATCCTGTGCAAGAAGCACCGTGTCTCATTTAAGGCGATGACAAAGTTCAGGGTTACCAAGCCCAACATTGAAGACATTGATTACAAATTCGAACAACCCTTTACCAAACGCTAAAATGAAAGAGTTTGAGGACGACGTTTCCAAATGTGATGAAACTGAAAAATAATCTTGGGCAGAAAATATTGTGGGAAAAGGAGAAATTGCTCGTTTAGAGCAATTTTTCCTTTTCCTACAATGCTTTCTATAATCATATGAAATTAACTGGTCAAATGTCGTTATTGTTTGGTAATGGGTTAAATAATGTTTGTGACATCTAGCTTTACATTCTGCACATCGAGCGACCTTAACACATTGTTTTGATATCCTGTTTTATGGTCTATGCAACGAGCAAGCTTATTATTAGTTTCAACATCTTGTATTATTTTATTCTTTACAACGAACCAACTGTTTTACATTGTATACAACAAAGCCGTTTAATATCAATTGTAACGTGTTGTTTCACTTTATAAAACAAGGTGTTACAACCTGAAAGTTTAACTATGGTACGTTTGATTCTATTTAATATCACAAAGAATATGTCAGTTTCAAACTTGAAAAATGGACGTTCGCTTTTCTTTTATAGGGACAATTCTAAAGATAATCCTCGTGTAGGCTTTGGAAAGGAGGAAATAAGGAAAGAAAGTAATAACAGGGTTCCTTTTTATTTGGAACGTTTCTTTTCCTCATTAAAAAGCGGGAAATAATACGCTCTTCGAGATTTCTATCGGTATTTGTTATATTAACACAGGCAAAATATTAACTTACATAATAACTTTTTTTACATTAGCTTTGAGTTACGGTCAAAAAAGAGTCCATTATATAGAACCAAATATAGAACGGTACTCGATTCAAAATAATCGGAGCACTACACTGCAAGACAAAACTGGTCTGTTTGCAGGCAGCGTAAAATATTGACCTGGGTCAGTGTTTGTATACATGCTGATCTGATACGCAATAGCTTGATTTCCTTATACGACTGTGCTCGTTTTGGTGATACTAATTAAAACTTATTTATTTGACATCGAGTGTGGAAGCTTGAAGTTTATTACAGTCCCTCTCAATGACTGCTTCCTGGATACTACGCCAGTACTCGCACCGATTTGTGGGTAAGTCCTGGTAATTCTCACCTCGCCTATAGGGTATTCGAACCCGGGACCCTCGGTACAAGAGGCCGATGCTCTACCACTGCAACACTGCCTATCTTTTGGAGATATTAGTGTAGTACATGTAACAAACTTGACAAAAACGCATAGACCTAGATCAATGTGTGAGAACAATGCGGGCTGATTTAGCTGATTCATCAGATAAAAACCTTAACGTGGCTTTATCAATTTGTTGATATTCATTTCATTCTTTCACTCTCACATCAAAATGCTCTCTCCTCAAATTCATACCACTATGAAAGCATTTACCTTATATATTTCAATTGTCATTCATGCTTTCAATTGAAACCGGATAGGACATATCGAGGGATCAATGCAAGACTATAGTAAGTGCTTCATAAACATGAAGCACTTACTATAGTCTTGCATTGAACCCGAAAACCCTTTACCAAACGCAAACTTTTCGATTGTCCAAAATTGAAAGAGTTTGCAGACGACATTTGAAAATGGGATGAAATAAGAAAAGTAACCTTCTGATAGGGCAGAAAACAATGTGGGAAAATGAGAAATTGCTCGTTATGAGCCATGTCTCCTTTTCCCACAATGTTTTCCTTAGTCGTCTTCCACGAAGTTGTCAAATGTCGTTATTGTTTGGTAAAGGGCTATTATATCCCTATATTTGCTTTACGCCTGAATGAACAGACTGGGGTTACCCTAGATGAGCTAGCAAAAGCTGACGAGTTCATGACCCAGGTAAGAATCAGTACATTTAAGGGAACACTCGAGTGCATTTTAACCCAGGTAATACTAACGTAGGGATTAACTTTAACACTTTACCATACCACATATTTTCATATTTTAATCTGAAAATGGATTACTTGCATTCGAAAATTAAAAGTACTGATATGGTGTTCACTCGGAAGAACAGAACACGTTGTAGCGGAGGGAAATAATTGCTCATTTGCATTTTCTAAATATTGAAGAATTTCCTCCACAGCTAATATACACCCATATACTTGAATAACCCATTACCAAACAGTAACGACATTTGACCAGTTTGTTGCATACGACTCTTGAAAACATTGTGGTAAAAGGAGAACTTGCTCTTAACGAGCATTTTCTCCTTTTCCCACAATGTTTTCTGCACTTTCAGATATTATTTTCCAATTTCATCACATTTTGAAATGTCGTCTGCAAACTCTTTCAATTTGGGACAGTCGAATATTTGGCGTTTTATAAAAGGTTAAGGGTAGGTCAATATATAAGCTACAACCCCGGCGACGAATGATACAGAAATAACCTTTTCCTCCATAGTACCTAACTTTGACGTATTTGCTGCAAGGGCCTTAAAAGGTGCTTTGTTCACAGAAGAGAACATTTGCATTTGAAAATCAAAATATAGTGTTGAAACATTACAGTTGTTGTAATGTTGTTTGATATACAATTGTAGTTAGCTATTGAAAGCATAATTAATCCAGGAAGCGGCAATTCATCTAAGTAAGTACAGTTGATAACTATGCGGTAGATATAACTTAAATACTTTTGATGCGATGACAATCTATGACAAACACACTCTCAAATGGACAAGTTGATATGAAACAAAAATGAATATGTATAAGCAATTGTTTACTTATATTATGAGTTTATATTAAGTGTTAATATACCATTAGTGCGTATGTATTCGCTAGACTAGCACTTGTATTTGCTCGCTCGTTCTCGCAATAGAATTCTTTTCTCGTTGTGTCAATGGTGATTGAGTACAAGATCTGCATTGTTTAACAGATCATGATAAAGGGTAATTTGGTGCTTCGTTAATGTACCCAAACGAATTTTGCAGATTTGCACAATGTGAATAAAGTGGTAGTTTTCTTTATGGTTTAAACATCGTCTCAACAGTTGTTTGAAATTGTTTTATCCACGACATTTCACTTGGCTGTCCTTCCCTAATCATTTACCGAAACTAGACTATTTAATAATTCTTTTGTACAAGGACACTATGCAATGTGAAAAATAGCCTCTTTCAGGAATTGAACCTCGGAAGAACGGTCTCAAGTTGCAAAGTATCGACGCTAACCAATATACCAACATGATTCCATTATCTACTGTTTACACGCATAAAGATACAAGATTCTTCATTGATTTAAACTGTAACAGTTTCTCATCGTGTCATAAATACAAATGTAACATTTTGCTATAGTAGGTACAAGTGAAGCATTTGCAAAATCAAATGTCTCAAAAATGATAGTTTTGACAGAAAATGGTATATATACTTTGTATTTTTTGTCTGTATTATCTGATTTGTTATCAAAAAACGTGCAACAGAAATGTGTGTCCAAAAAGAATGAACGTATACTAAGACAGCACGCTATCCTCATATTGGTGGACAAATCAAATCAAACAAAAAATCGCATTCACTTGTTAACCCATTACCAAACAAAAACGACATTTGAACTGTTTGTTGCAGACGACTCTGGAAACATTGTGGGAAAAGGAGAAATTGCTCGTCGCACAATGCTTTCTCGCCCTATCAAAGGATTTTTTCTTATTTCATCACATTTTGAAATGTCGCCTGCAAACTCTTTCAATTTGGGACGGTCGAACCTTTGGCCTTTGATAAAGGGTGAATCACACAAATGATTGGTTCACCTGTCCATTAGGTACGGTCAAACTGTTTATTATTAGGTCTTTGAGTGTGCCATTCTGTTTGGTACCGTCAGTTTCTAAAAATCATTTCCGTCGTGATAAGAACCTACGCAAAGAGGGTGTTGTGATTCAAGTTCAGTACTTTAACCAAACGCTACAGAGGTCCCTTTCTTAGTCTAAAATGTTTCCTGATTTAAATAGCTGAATTTTATTGATGGAACTTCTGAAGATAGAAATTATATACCCTTGATATGTTCTCTCTTTTTTTTAACATTTGTGTTTTTATTCGTATTTCAATGTATTCCCCTAGCCAAAAAGTTCTGAACCGAGTGCTATGATAATAACACTAATTGCAGATAAATTTGTAAATAGATACAGGACGTATCTTTAATCAAGAAATAAAACAAGATTCAGCCAATACTATATTGTGTATATGTCGTATATGTCGTTTATTTGATAGTTTAGTGGGTTCAATACTAAATTACAATGCAGCTGTTTTGGGCAACCACGATGCCCAAAACGTCGAATTAATACACAATAAATTTCTTAGAAAGGCTTTACATGTTAAAAAATCAACAAATATACAGGGGTTATACGGAGAACTTGGTCGATACTCGATGAAACTATCAAGAAAATTAATAATGTTAAAATACTGGTTACATATCCTTAAATCCAGCAATCCACTCATTATAAGTATATATAGAACACTACCAGATGATGCAAATTCCGTACTTTCATATAACGGATAAATTGGGCACATCACATTAAAACACTCTTAGAGAGTATAAGTTTTTCAAATGTATGGACAGCACAAAGTCTAATGAACATTAATTTCTCTTTGATAAAGGAGCGAATACTGGATATACTTAAACAAACATGGTATACTAATATTAATAACTCAGGACGACTCTCTTCATATTGTTTATTCAAGCACGAATTTAAGATGGATAGGTATCTTGCATGCGACATCGATTCTAAATTTATAGCAGCACTTTCAATTTCGACTGTACTCTTATAACCTCAGAATCGAAACTGGAAGATATCAGAACCAAGATCGAAATAATCGCCTATGTACACAGTGTAATATGGGAGCAATTGAAGATTCATATCTTTTTTTACTAGTTTGTCCGCATTATCGCGAAATAAGATGTCGCCACCTTATACCATTTTTTTGTAGATGGCCAACTTTACAAAAGTTTGACAATATCATGAACTCGATATCACAACGCACCATCCTTTGTGTCGCTAAATATATTATTAGTGCATTCCATACTTAGACTGTTCGTCTTGGTAAATTATTTTCATTTTCTTATGTTTCACCATTTGTATGTAAAATTGTATGTAAAATTGTACGGCTATAAATATGTAATGTTTAATGCCATTAAAATGTATGTTATGTTATGTTATGTTATGTTATGTTATATCAAGCGACCGAGATAAAAGGAGAACCGAATCATGGTGTATAAGACATCTAACGCCGTAATACGGACCTCTATCTTTATTACCCCTGTGAACATGTATATACAAAAAATAATAGATCACAAATACAGTATTTCTCGGCCCTCTCGGACTGTTTAGCAAATTTGATTGAACTGCAGCATGGTTACTCCTTGTGCTTCAAGGGAGACAATCACGTCCCAAGATCAAACCTCATAATCAATCACCTTTGCAGAGTTATCGTTCATTCCTTACATATATTGAGGTAGCGTAGTGGAAACCGATTTACTCGGAAAGAGATTGCCAAATTATTTGTACCGATATATCGTCCAGTATATAATAGTTACTCGTGAACGTGATAACAATTGACTCAGTGTGTCATTCGGAACATTTCGGTCATTTCTTGAAAACACCTCGGAGGTATTGGGGAGCCATTTTGAAAGTAGTCTAGCAACATGGCGTCGACAAAGGGCATGTCTGTTCCCAATCGTATCTACACGCCGAGGATTTCCGAGTAGAAAACAAATGACAGTGTGTAGGTAGTTGACTGCGAAGTCCATTGGTATATGTCTACTAACCATCGTGTAAGTGCTGAAATACACGTACTAACAAAAATGATGTAAGACTAAACTACAATCAACTAACCGACCTCTGATGAGATGGTCATGATTTGTGCTTGCTAATCAGAGCACCTACGTTTGCATCATTTAACCCTTTCCCAAACAACAAATTTTCGACTGTCCCAAATTGAAAGAGTTTGCAGACGAAATTTCAAAATGTTATGAATTTGAAAAATATTCTTCAGGCAGAGCAGAAAACCTTGTGGGAAAAGGAAAAATTGCTCGTTACGAGCAATTTCTCCTTTTCCCACAAGGTTTTCTAAAGTTGTCTGCAACAAAGTAGTCAAATGTCGTTATTGTTTGGGAAAGTGTTGAGTCTCTATGAAAGATAGCAAATAGTCGACACAGACTTCAAGTAAATCTGTTAAGTTTGTTAAACTCTTACTCCGGTTTTGGTATAACTAGCTCCGATATATAACCAAGAAGATACGGGGGGTTTGTTTATGTGATTTAAAGGGCAAAGCTTATACAATGCCTTAGAATTATAAAAGGAATTAGCGATGATTGGACTCGGTATCTGTTGTCCCATATAGTGGAAAACAGCAATCTTGTGTGTTGTTGAAATCTTAACTCTGCGTGCGCCCAGGTTTAAAGTACAGAATTAACATAACAACAGCGCTTGTCAACTTTCTCCATTCTAAACCTATACATGGCGAATTCATGGTGTCTTCAAATTGGGTTTCACTATAGATTAAACGGATATAGATTTCTTTGTTCTTGTTCTTTTTTCTTGTTGTTGTTCTTCTTGTTCTTGTTGTTGTTCTTCTTCTTTTCTTCGACTTCTTCTCCCTCATCGGATTTGCCGATGGTTCTTCCCGGCTTGACCGCCCCTTTTGGGCAGTTGCGTGTGGGGTCTTCCTCCATCATTTAGAGTATGACAACGCAACAAAACTGAAATAATGTCAAATCGATGTATAAACCAAACTGAATAAAGTATTTTCACAGGTTATTGAATACTTATGTAAATAACATTTCGTTCGTATTTGATAGTCCCTACAATCACTTGCATACGACTTTCTAAAAGCTTTGTGGCAAAAGGAGAAATTGCTTGACACAAGCAATTTCTCCTTTTGCCACAATGCTCTTTCAATCTATTCACATATTACAACAGCAGAACTGAAAGGTTTTCCCCATGTTTACAAAGCATTTCTAAAGACGTCTGCTTCAAGTAAAAAAAAAGTCGTCTGCAGGTGGTAAAAGAGTTAATAAAACGAGTTTATATAAATGAAACTATCTAACCTTGATCTTTATGAGCCACGTGTTCAACCTGTAAATTGTTGGTACTGAAAAACATCACAGTTTGTTTATGGTCAATCCAGTACATCACGTTTTCCGCTCTGTGTGTTGACAGTGTTAATTGGTGAGGTGGTCTCACAAACTAAAACTCGAACTCTTTATTAGGCATGTCGGCGGCACATTTTAGGTCCAGCACATGTACCCTGTACAACAACAGAACAGAACAAAACAAAACAAAACAAAACAAAACAGAACAGAACAGAACACAACAGAACAGAACAGAACAAAACAAAACAGAAGAGAACAGAACAGAACAGAACTGTTCTGTTCTGTTCATATTTTAGGTGCCTATGTCCAGTACATGTGCCCTCCCTATACAACAGCATCCAACATGCATGAAAACATGACAGTTTACAATACGTAGAGAATTGTAATCATTTATGTCCCAACTTTTTTCACTGTTGCGAATCAATAATTGCATACTAGATATGTTACCCGTTTACAGTTAACTTTTACCGTTTTTGGTACAGGATGAGGGCCTAAGCCTGTGACTCATACGGCTTTCCTGGATCCATCAGTACTTGGCTAGGGCTCTGAAGGCGACTCCCAAACTATAGGTACTGGTGGGGCTCGAACACAACCAACCTTGATTCGCATTAGACAAATTACCAATGTTCCCTCATATTACTAAAGCTTCTTTAATATACTTACATAAATCCATCTGTATTTTAATTTTTGAGAAGACATTACAGTTAAAAACATTGGTAAAGAAGGAAAGTTGCACTTTGTGTATTTAATTCTCAAATCTCTATAAGATTCTTATATACATTCATCTCTATTTCCTTTGGTATGAGAAGAAAACATCTTTTGTACAGATTCCGTTAGTGCGCTTCAACGTAAAGTTGTTTTCTTCCTTCTCTTCTTGATGTTTTCATACACATCTGTTGTTGATAAGTTAATTAGTTTGTTATCCATCTTTTCAGGTGACATACCATTATAACTATATCCTTGTCTATAATTTGACTAAATTTTAAAGCACGGTTACTCCCTTTCAATAACAAAAATGGTTTGTGCTAGTAACATAAAGGCCAGTGTTATGGTTCTCTCTGGTAGTTTCCCCATGTTTATTGTTTCAATGCAAGTACATTTTTCGCGTTTAGTAGTACCTGATAATTTACTAATAGTTTACTTGTATGTATTGTGATGACAACAAACCAACGGCTTTGACTTATCAATGAGGTTCAACATGCACCACTTAACGCTACTCATAGTGAATAGTCATAAATACATACTAAAGTGAACAAGTGGACTCAGACAGACAAGCCTTATTTGTCTAGATAACTAAATCACGGGTTTAAGTTCACGTTTTAAGGATCAACATACTTTGTACCAAATGCTGGTGACTCTCTTTTCTTACTCCATAATAAAAGACAAGGCCCGGCCAAATTCATCCCGACGTTTAGTGAAGACATGTTTTATTCTTCCCTCAACATTGATCAACTAGGTTCATATTAAAGCAGTCAGTGGCTTGAACATCGTGTAATACTGGTGAGAGAATGCAAGGAGCATGAACAGGCAGGGGACTTACGTGACCAATGTTTACGATATTATGTCCGAACAAGATGACCATGCCCTTGTATGATTACTTTTTTCAGCTACTTTCAGTTTTCAGCTGCGATTTTTCTGCCTAGTGGTAGACGTATGTAACGCCGTTATAAAGCATAGGTTATCATACACCACCAGAACTGTAAAGTTAATGGCAACTCGTGTAGGTTATATAATTTGGCTATCATTGGCAAAAGTAGGTGAGAAAAGCAAACATACCTTGGTGCGGCGATCTTGATAGGACATAAGATCGTAAACATTAGTCACATGATTCCCCCGCCTGATGAATAGGCACTGACCACCGCAATATGACTGAAATACTCTTGAAAACGGCGTGACATCCAGATCCATCCAACTTGTCCTTGATACAGTGGTATAACAATCTTGTTTTAATCAGCTGCAGGACACCACTTGCGAAAAAGGTCGAAATAAAGGATTAGTTAAGAGCTTAATAATAGAAAGGGTAAATAAATTCCTCTCATATGTAGGTTTGTGACTAGACGACTTAGAAACCATTGTGACTGAAAGATTAATCGTACATCGTTGAAAATTATTTTTTGTCTCAATACTGTCTAATGAATCATGCAGCAGATTTGTCAAAGCCAAGACCCTTAGATAACATTGTGTTATGTAAAGGAACTTGTCAAAGCGATGAATTGTTTAAAGAGTAAGGGGTTAATACGAACAATGCTGTATCGGGCGATCATCAGCAAACGGACGATCAATGCTAAGATAAATGGGCAATGCCAAGACGAACAACAAAAGCAAAGATAGACAATCAATGACAAAATGGACAATGCACATGACCAATGCAATGATGGACGAGTATTCAAAGATGAACTTTTAACTGCGATCAATGCCAAGACTGATGAGTAAGAACAAGAAGGACACCCAACTGCAAGAAGGATATTTGCAGGAAAAAATGGTCTAGTGGAAATAAGGACGAACAACAGTTAGAATGACGACTAGCGGCAAGAAGGATATTCTACAGCAATAGATACAACTAACGACAAAGAAAATGACCAACAGCAAGATAAGCGACCAAAGACAAAAAGGACGACCAACGGCAAGAATGACGATAGGCAGCAAGAAGGTCATTTGACGTCGAGAAGAACAACCAACGGCAAAGAGAATGTCCAATAGCAAGACAGAAGACCAACGGAAAGGACGACACACAGCTAGAGGAATTACTAATTCCAAGACGGACGGACGACCGTTGCCATGCCTGGCAGTCAATGCCAAGACGGACGTTTAATGCCAAGACAGACATTCAATGCCAAGGAAACGACCAATGCCTTATCGCGCAACCAGCGGCAAGGCGGGCATTCAACGGCTAAACGTGTAATCAAAGGTAAGATGTGCAATCAACGTTAAACCACGGCATGTCAGACTAACAAATGGAAGACTGGCTCTCAACAGCAAGACGGGTGTTCAGGGACAAGAATGGAGATGTAATAAATTATGCAAAGATATCATAAGTGTTTATTAGGTCCTTGATTAATGGTAAGAAAGAGGATCAGCGGCAATACGGACGATTAATGAAAACCGTCAAAAGAAACCCTTTCCTCACTGATTGAACTATTTAAATAACATCTTTGACGAAACTACAACGTTTTTTGTTCTACAAAACTGGTTTGAAGAACCAGAAACATAGATAACAGATCTATGTCTCTGGAAGAACCGTTAGTTTGAAGAAACGACTGTAGTCAATTTGATCTAGATCATCGCAGAGAAATAGATCATAGATCAAACTGAATAATCTTATCTATGTCTCTGATCATCTTGAACAATTATTTCCTATTTAACAACCCCTCTTCTCATTTACAAAGAGCAGAGACATATATGTATATTTCTCTGCAAGAAGTGTGTACATTTATATCAGATGATAAAAAAATCTTCACGTCGAATCATTTTGACTAGAAGTATGTACATTTATGTATTTATATAAATGAAAATAACATATCATTTAGAAAGTAATATGGCTTAGAAAACCTTTCTTTGGAAACATTAAGTAATAATGTTTTCGCACGTGAACGTTGTTCACAAGAATACATCTAACATTGACAACAATCAATCATTTCTAAAAATAATGTTTGATTAGTCATGCCGCGATATTCTGTTTACGCAAATCAGATTTCCGGCCGCATAATAGCATTTGTTATTACCGGAAGTAAATAGAAAAAAATGGGTCAAAAAAGTCTTGAACTTACCCTCCGATAAACTTATTTTATTAATATTTCTTGTATTTATCGTCTAGAATAGACTACAAGAATACATTTTTGTCGTTACTTTTAAATTGGGTCCAGCTACGGTTTTCTGTTGTTTACTTGTATCCGATAAATGGATGAAACATAGTAAAAGGTACAGTACGAGTGGCTTGTCGATAAATATAAAATTTGAGGTCGAGTAAGATTGGCTGTAATCTGGGTCTAAAGAGGTTCATTCGCTACTAACCACACTACTGCAGTGATTTTTTTCTTAATTAAATCAATGGGCTTTTTTAACCCAAACTTAAAAATTAATGTGTTTTTATATAGAAAAATGATTGAAATGGATGAAAGTAATGAGTTATTGGGAAATTCTATGAGATTTTTAGGACCAAAAATTATCACTGCTACTGTGTGTATATTTGGCATGTTGCTAAGTCTATCGATACATAAATATATTGTTTTCTCTTGCATCCTGAAGCCAACGCTGTACCCCATGATTTTAAGGCAATTCTGATGAATACAGAAATACTGGATATGTATTGAGGGTCCGATATTGAGTTGACCAGAAAACTGGTTTTGGCTCTACACATTTGCCTCCTCACCTCAGTAACAAGCAAGGCCAATGCTAGTCAAAATAATTAGACCTGAAGGTTGCATTTTATTTTCTGATTGGGCAATCGAACGTCGAAATTTCGAACAAATGAAATAGTGTCGGACGATTTACAGTCGTTTCCCCAAGGTTAATTTATATAGTAGTCGAGGAGTCGTTTTCCTGAAGTTAATTTATATAGTGGAGAACTTCATATGTTATATAGTAGATTCGATCACAAAATAGTCTACTAGGGGCAATTCGTGTAAACTTGGACAGTAGGGTAATCTCTGACAGTCAGCTGTTTTCTTTCAATTAAATGGTATTCTTAGCCAAGTATCTCTTTGCTTTGTTTGTTTTATAAAGAGGCAATGTCCTGATGTCCAATTAGATTTACTGTGGAGAATAGAGTGACATATACTCTTATCCGCAAATGCTTTGAAGTTCGGTCTTTTCAACTTCCGTTACCTAAAGGCGGTTGAATACTCAAATCAACATGCATCAATAAAATCAATAGAAAACGAAAATAATTATTTTTTAAAACACATGATATTTAGTGCAATATTAATCTTTAATAGTTATTTTTTCTAGTTATATACATTTTGTCAGCTTTTGATATATATAAACATGCATAAAAGTGAAAAAATATAAGGTGTCAGAGTTTCCCCGCTTCGTGTCAGAGTTTACCCGGCCTTGACAATTTCACAATTTCGTTAAATAATTCATTTGTAAATTAGTTTTTACCGACTGAACCCGTAAAATAAACAAAGCAGTTGGAATATTCTAGGCTTTCCCACAAGAAATGGCTGCCCTACATGTCCATGACCATGCGTATGGTACAAAGTTTGAAGGTGGTCCTCAAAACTGTCCGAGTTATACCGAACTTCCCCTAAGTTTAAGACATGATTAGAATAAACATCACCACACAAAAATCATATTTTAGATTTTAGACCCTGGTGGGGATATTGATGTGGCGTATTGTGACTTTATGAAGGCGTTTGATAAAGTGAGACACAGAAGGCTCATTTATAAACTTAATATGTACAAATATTGGGATAACTATACGCACTGGATTAAATGTTTCCTGGACAATCGCAAACAAAGAGTTCTGGTGAATGGACAGCCATCAAGGTTGGCACCTGTAACAAGTGGAATACCTCAGGGATCGGTCCTCGGGCCGATGCTCTTTGTACTCTATATAAATGATCTACCCGAACAACTACCAAACCACAGCAGTCTTTACTTGTACGCTGGCAACACCAAGATTTACAGACAAGTTCAAAACCGGGAAGATCAAGATAAACTTCAGGAAGACATTTACAGCATGTATAGTTTGTCCAACGATTGGTTACTGAAGTTTCATCCAGAAAAATGTCACACTATGTCACTGGGAAGAAAGAAAGAGGATAACAGACAATATAAACTTCATGAAGATCTAGCATATATAGAGAGATCAAACAGTGAGAAGGATGTTGGAGTAGTCAGTGACGACAAGCTGACCTTTGAGAAGCATATACTTGAAAAAGTGAACAAAGCCAATTCTGTACTTGGTGTTATGAGAAGATCCTTTGAATATTTAGACTTACAAACTTTCAAGCTGATGTATGTTGGTTTAGTACGACCGCACATCGAATTTGCAAATTCTGTCTGGAGACCCTACAAACAGAAAGATATTCTTATGATTGAAAATATACAGAAACAACCACGAGAATGGTACCATGATTGTCAGAGATGACATATGAAGAGAGACTGAAAAATTTAAAGCTACCAACTCTTGCCTACCGTCAAACGAGAGGCAATATGATCAAGGTCTTCAAGATGATGTCAGATCGGTACTATTTCGACAAGTATAAGTTATTCAAACAAAGAGAAGGCAACACCAGAGGGCACCAATACAAGCTATTCAAGGAAAGACCAAGGCTGGACGTCCGGAAGAACTCATTCACCAACAGAGTAGTAGACCACTGGAACTCCTTGCCAATCAGTGTAGTCAGTTTCAACTCTGTGCAGACCTTTGAAAAACGTTTAGATAAGTTTTGGGGCCAAACCGAACTTATATTTGACTGTAAAGCACAAATAGCAACTGGACACAAATCAAACAAAGAAGAGCTGGAGTTAGAGGCTGACGATGGTCTATTTCCAGATGTCAACTTGTGAGATATAACCCATTCAGCCATTGATAACTTCTATTTATCCCATATACGTATATATAGTATAATAAGATATATCAAATAAAAAGGAAACACTTTATTTTCAATTAGCTGTCATAATTTGGTCTTTTAACAAATAACACTCTCTATGAATTCAATAACTATAGATAACATAGATAGAATTGCTATATAAATACTTTTTGGGAAACGACTCCTCGATTACTATATAAAATAACGGCGGGGAAACGACCGTCACCCGTGTCGGACATTCAACTTCCAATTTTTGGATCTAAAGCACAAAATTGCCATTCAAAGTCAATCAATAAGACAAGACATGTAAAAAAGATTTATATACCACCAAATAAAAAATTGGCATAAAATACTGTGAAACAATTATAAAAAAAACGCTTATTAGGTTTTTCCCATTCCAGTGCCCATGCACCTAGAAAATTCATCAAGAGCAAATAATCGTCACCTAGTGTTAATTAAACTGTTCTTACACAGTTAGTATGCAGCAAAAAGTTAAGTGCATGGATTGATAAAAAAGGATTATTTTACAACTATGAGTAAAACAATTTGATAATTTTCAATAACAATGGCAATATTGGTCTTCAAACGGTGCGACAAAATTTTTGTGGCATTTGTCCTCCATTAAATGAATGGTTCGAAAGTTTGGTGTGATGGGAGATATTGCCCAATATAAGAATTTCTCAATATTTTCCGATCACGTCAAATTAGTTTGACTAGGCCAGCGGTTCTCTGTGAAATCTTTCGATGTGCCATTTGCTGTATAGACCATATTTCAGAGCCCTTGCTAGAAAGGTGTAACATAACTGAAAAGTTGTTGAAATGGCTTTTAACTTCACAAAGACTAAGATAAACAAAGGGATATCCTTTTGGTTTCTACCAGATATCATAATAAAGAGAAAGAGATATTTTTTCTTGCCTTTTATGTTTCATGCTGTTGCTTGAAATTTGTACCAGTCACAAATTGGTTAATAGTGTTCTTTATTGGTTGTTTTGCAGATATAATATGAAATTAATACAATAGACGAAACCCCAATCAGAATGACTGGACCTTTGCTGTTTAGATCTGAGATATCTGCCAATGAAATGAACTCTCCTCAGGATATACTGACTAATCACACGGATGGAAATGGGAGTCTTCCTCTGCAGCCAAACTCCACAACAACACCAGGGAGTATAACATTTCCTCCTTCACCCGCTGTGATAACACAACCATTTTGTCAGTGGATTCTCTATGAAGATGTCAAAGATTCAAGGTAAGAATAAGGAGGTTCTGGACAAATTTAAACAGAAAGTGTAATTAAGATGTTATTGCATACAAAATAAAGTATCGGCATATCTAATTCTTAAATGAAGTTGTTTAAACTTAAGTTAACATGATTTAAACATTGTGAGAAAATGGTAAAATTGCTTTTGTCTATTTGTTGCAATGGTTTCAAACACTTTGGCAAAAGACGTGACAAAGTGAGGTATCTAGAAGAATATGGTGTAATGCTTTTTGAAAAGTATATCAAGTTATTTTCTTAAAATTTCTTGTTTATTTGGTAGAATGGTAGAACCTTCAATTGTCTTATTAGCTTTGTAACAATATAAACAACGTCTTAGGTCCTTTAAAAGTGATTGTTCAAAGACGATTAAAAGATAAAAAGAAAAGAGTGCATCAAACAACTATTTCTTTACTGATCTATTATACGGAATATAAAATGCTATTGATAGCTAATTTGGTTTAAGGTAGATTATTATATCTTTGTAATTAGAGTTGAAACAATGTCAATTTCCAAACCCATGCATCACTTTTGAATCTTTATTGAATCTAAAAATATAACCATTTCAATAAATTTGTCACAAATATTCCAAATATGGAGTTGTAACTATTCAAAAACCCTGCCTAATTTCCATGTGAAATAATCAAAAGTCCAGCTAATAAGATTTTCATTGAAGCTCTCCGATCCATGTTGATTGATGAAAGAGCGATATTCGAAACAGTACAGTTTTCACTGTGATCATTTGATTGTTATTGGACAGAGTTATCAAAATCACAAATGTTAGTATGATTTCTATAGATTGAACATTGATTTTGAAGTAGCTATGTCAGTCATTTTTTCTGAATATAGATCATGTGATCAATGAATACTGCAGACTTTACATGTTTATTTATGTCACAGTGTTTCTAAAATGTTGAGTATTGAAGGAATGGATCAAGTGCTCAATTAAACTTTAACACACTGAATTGACTGAATAAGCACTGTCTTTATGCATTAAGATTAAAAGGAAATTAATATTCTGTAAAATTTTGATATAATTGCATTATGAGCTAAATCTTGTACCAAGAGTTTTGAAAACAAGCAATTTATTCATTTTTACAATCATTTTAGTGGAAAATGTCTAGCTCTGGAAGTTTATACAGCATCCTTGAGATGACAAGATTTTCTATCCATTGTATCATGTAATTCATAGTCAATGTTTAACAGTTTATCAATCATTCATCAAAAAGGAGGCAATGGTTATCTTTAGCTCTTGCATAGAAAACTAGACTGTTTTTGAAATTAATGTAGTCTATGAAAAAAAAACTAGACAGTTATTGAAATCAATGTAGTCTATGAAAATAAAAGAGATAATTTTTTTTCAAAGAAAATTTTGAAAATGTCAGTTTTAGATAATTGGAGATTGTTTATATTTTCAGGATCCGAATCTGGGATTTGATCATCTTGATACCAAATGCCCTATTCCTTATGTTTATTATTTGGTGCCTGAAGTTTACCATATCCAAACTGAGGCAAACCCGCAGCCCGATAGTTACAGCCTTTTATCTTCTGGTAGGTCTGACATCATTTCCATATAGAATTTGTCTATCTAACCTCCTTATTGCAGGTCAACTTAACTCTTAGAATGCTGGGTAATTATCTTAAAATAGATTTTTGTGTCATCTGCTTTCCAAAACCTTAAATAATTGCTTGATTTGAGGAATGATAATTAGAGCAGCAAACAGGTTGATCACAGGCCAGCCACCATTTTACTAGGCAGCTAGCCTGGATTTAACCTGTTTGCATAAGCTTGAAGTTGGTTCCAGCACTATAAGGGTTAAAGCCTGGAATTAAACTATCACCTGACAATACCTCAAATTTAAATATTTTTGCAGAAGACTAGAAACCTTTGATACAAAGAATAAATTGTATCTTATAATGAGCAATACATTGATGATTATTTGGTTACAATGGTCTCTTCCTAATAACACATAGAAAATATAAAGTGAGCCTTGTTTGATGTTACTATTGTAAAAAGAGACAGAATTATTTCATATGAGACAACTAACAGCTTGATATGGATGACATTCAGAAAGCACACATACAACATTTTTGAATGACTTGCTTCCTTTATTAAAATAGCCTTAGACTAAAGTGTATTTTCACACAAGGTTTAAGAGTGGTCCCTTTAAACAAGAAGTTTAGATCGACTGTAGCTGCTTAGAGAACTTGATTTTTTCTGTGATCTTCTCTTGTTTTAACCTTAGCAAGTTTTTTGTTCCAATATGAGGATTTGAGTTTAAATTTTTCTTGGGGTTTTCAATTTCATGTGCTAGAAAGACAACAAACTACAGTGAAATCCTGAAGAAGAGCAGGTGACATTTTTACCCAGTTTCCCAGACTCTTATGTCAAAACCTCATTTATATTTATATTCAATGTTTTATATTAAGATTTGAAATTCTTTTATACTTTTGACATTCAATTTTTAGAGAGTTAAATGTGAGTCAAGATGCTTTCATGTGTCTGCAGTTGTTATATCAAATATTTTTAAGATATTTGATCTCTTTAAGAACTGCCTGTGACTGATCCATGACTCACTTTTAAATCCTCTTACTTCACAATGACTCTTGCCTTTTAATTTATCTGCTGCAAAAAGATATAGAAACCAGTCTAGTAGAAACCAGTCTAAGAAAGTGTTAAATGAGCAATACTTTCTTTTGTCACAATAGTTTTCCTCCTGAAATCATGAAGAAAAATATTTTTCTTGTTTATGCTTTATGATTTTTGTTGTTGTCTGCATTTGCTTTCAATTTGGACCAGTATCAAATTTATATATTTTAGGGACTAAGTGTGTTTATATTCTGGTTTTAGGTTGTTATATCTGCTGCAATTAGTGTCTTGCGATGCATTGTGGGTATGACTGTGAATGCTACAGTGCTGGCCGGTGATATTACAGACAAGGTGATGTTTAAATTTGGTTTCCTCACACAAGCAAACACATTTTGCACACTGTTATCTAGTACTTAGTCAAGTTTGTTTTAAAAGTAATCAAAAACTTTGCAAAAGGTCTTGAAAACATTTGAATCAATATGACAAAAAGAAAAAAATGCTCATAATGTCAATCTGTTATAGTATAAGACTAAAAATCTACTGATGACTTGCATTAATTCTTTTGTAGTCTTCCGTGTAATTATCTTCATGTTAGCAAGGTAAGTTTGAATATAAAAGATTTTAATTATGTATCCTGTATGATATTGTTTGTTGTAAGTAGTTGATCAGGATCGTAAATCTTAGTGATATTTCTAGATTGAAAGATAAACATGGTATTTTTTCTACTGAACGAAAAAAATGGAATGACATTTATTTTTTATTTGGAATAAAATTTTGGTAAAAAATCAAAGAACAAAACACAAACTTTTTTTCTGTTTACATTTTCAAACGATATTCACATCAAATGTCTTTGACTATGAATTCATTGTGTGATAATGTTTTGTATTTTTGTTTTATTGACTTCAGGTTCTTTGGTTGGTACTTAGATTTGTCTTGCTGGCAACAGAACTGAGTGTCATTGTCTTTGGTCTGGCTTTTGGTAAATATGATCATTTTCTATATTTGTCAACAAAACAACTTTGGATTTTATTCCTTTGACAAACATATCTTTTTGATGAGATCAATGCTAGTTATGCCATCTGAGATTAAATGGGACATTCATTGCACACTTATTTGTACAATTTCTGACAAGCGTGGAAGGAAAATGATTTTTATGCTCAGTAGTTTAAAAAGTTGTCTAAGAATGGCTTTTCTTTGGTACAAGTTGGGCTCCCAGCAATGTTTGCTGATTTTTCTATATGCAACTAAAGCATGTTTTTGTATCTGGTCCAACGCTAACTTTGTTTTATGTATTTAAAAGAAAAGAATGCAGTTATGAAATGAAATATTTTCTCTTTTTATTTATACACATTCTGAACTAATTCTCCTACAAAACTCATAAAAATGATTTGTGCATTGGAAATTTTATTGATATTTAGTGCTGCATGATGTTTAGAAAGCACAAATACATAACTGTCCCCATTATGATACTGCAATATAGTAAATCGACTCAGTTTTTTTCAGGAGAAATTGTGACAGAAATAATCATCGATTATCACAATAAATTATTACTGAAAAAAAAATCGTCCATTGTCACAAATATTTGAAATAGATATTTGGTTTTCTCTACAGCAATTTTGTATGAGTGTTTTATTTTGTATGGGGTTTTAATGCCCTTTCATTATAAATACAGATTTGGATTAGGATGAATCTGTTAAATGTTTTTGAACCAAAAGGATAGAGTAAGATATTGAAATTAAAGCATCATTACCATTACGTTCGGTGATGTTGCAATTGAAAATCAAGAAAGAGCCTAGGTTGTATGAATTTATCCTTGTTCCACAGGGTTTTTTTTATCTTAAAGGTGTAAATATGTACAGTTTATATGTGGTAAATCTGAAACCAATTATCATGCTTTTCGGTTAAAGGTCATATGTACAGGTTGGGTTTATTTCATAAAATTAAAATATGAAGTAAAAGAATCACATTGAAATTATTTGCAACATTTTAGCATAACGCATTACGTCATAAATCACCGTCATAGCGCACCGATTAATAAAAGTTCGTATGACTTACTTCCCTTTGCTGTGACGTCACTCGTGATCCACTGAATGCGCCATGTAAAGGGCGTGAAGAGCGATCGCTGGTTAGAATTGGTGTTTTTCTTCAAATAAACGATCCTTAAGTCATTGTTTGGATTGACAGCGCATTTTCTTTATTGAATATGATTCATATTATAAGAATATCAATTTGAAAAAAGATAAATTGATAACTTAACCCGTGAATTTGAATGGATTTGTCATTGCGTAAACCTGTTCATGTGAAAGGAACGGCTTGAAATTTGGACGATTTTCCTTGAAATAAATGATTCTTAAGTCAGTGTTTGGATTGACAGTGAATTTTCTATACTGGATATTTTTCATATTATAGGAATATCCACTTGAAAAAAATAAATTAGTGACTTAACGCGTGAATTTACAAGGATATGTCAATGCGTTCATATGAAGGGAACGGCTTGAAATTGGGACGAATTTCCTCGAAATAGCAATCCTTTAGTCAATGTTTGGATTGACAGTACATTTTCTTTATTGAATATGTTTCATATTATAAGAATATTCTTCTGAAAAAAAAAGTAAGTGACGTAACACGTAAATTTGAAAGGATTTGTGAATGTTTTCATATGTAAGAATCGGCTTGAAATTTTGACGATATTTGTGAAAACGGCTATTTTTATTAATATTTGTTGGAAAAAAAACGAGTACTTTTTCGTCAATGATCGTATATAAGCATTAAGGTTTTAATTGAGTAGTAAACAAAATACATATATTTGAATCAACGAATTGTCTTAAAACTGTTCATCGTATAACTATTAACTGTCAAATTCACCCTGCATTGTCTTATCAATACATGGAATGAGACGGGAGAAGATCATAAGTTGCGAATAAACATACGTATTATAACCCAACTTACTTGTGATACGAAGGTTATCCTTTAACTCACATTTTCACCACTCATCAACTTTCTTGTGATACGAAGGTTTTCCTTTAACTCGCATTTTCACCACACATCCAAATTTCAAAACTAAACACTGGCAATTTCAAGAGTATTTGTTAAAATCATCCGGCAACTTTTCATTAACTCCACCCCCAGTAAGAGGTCTATGATTTCGAAATTGATTCCGATGTCGTCTTACTAGATCAACTGTTTTGAATAAGAATTGTTCTTCATATTCACTTTACATTTATCTTCGTTTTCTCTCGTGTAAGTAGCCTTGATATATTGAGCATTTAATTTTCGGAAAGGTTTAATAATTAACAGCTTAAACAAAAAAATCGTCATAGTTTTATTACTAACAACCTTAAATAAACATATTTGAATTTATTTGTTATGATTTTGGAATTTAAATATCAATTTGACAAAACTTGATTTTGATGTTAAAACGTTTTTTTTTTTTGTTGAAAACATAGAGTTAATACCGTTTTGGTGAATACTGATTATCATATACTTATTGAAGTGTCAAACTATTCTAATAGAAAAGACAACATGTTCACTTCTTTGAATATCATAACGACAAAGTATCAGACGTAAGTCACATTGAGAGATAAATATGTCCTGACACCTTATCAATCCAAACATCCTGTGAGAGTTTGGTCTTTATTGGTTATATCTTAACAATGGATATTTTAGCAAAATTTAATTGCCGCGCATTGAAAGTGTGAGAATTGCCGCTTGTTATTTCATGTCTGGAATAGCAGAACGTGTCAGACCTGTTAATTAACAACAGAGATATTTAAGAGATTAACGCCAGAGGCTATCTTTCGCCTAAACAATAAAGGACTTGAGACTTGAAACATACTGTGCAAATGTGGCAGATTGGTGTTAATTTGCATCACGACCCTTAATCCTTGTAATGTCCGATGCTTGTTGATTGACCCTTTGTATGTGAGGTAAACTGACAATAATCAATTAAATTGTAAACAAAGAGATTATGTTCAAATGTGTAAATTATATATTTAGTGATCTTATTACTAAATTATCAAAAAAATGAGGTGTGTGATTTAAATAATTCCGAACAGCAGACGCTTAAGTTAAGATCGAATCCATTATCATTTGCGTTGATGAGTTCAGACACAGTTCGCGGATATCAAATATTCATTATATTGAATTTTCATTCAAAGACAACGGCAGATAAAAGAACATTGCTTGTTTTAATCGGTTTGTTATCATAGCAATCAACGTACATTTTTCATTTTGTCATCTTTATGTACAATGGCAACGTTTCTACGATTATGTTAAAACATAAAACAAGTTTTGAAAATAAGAACAAGGTGCATTTAAGCGTTTAAAACCCAAATACATGGCAATACAATAACTTATGATGTTGGATGAAATTAACATTTTCTTGCAGCCCTTTGAAATCTTACGTAATATAATCGTAAAGCAGCCTAATTAAGTATTCCTAACTAAGTATGTAGCATGGTTCAAGACGTTCACATATATATTGATTTTGTATTACCCTTATTGTATACATGTTTATACTTGGGTTTAAATAAAGTTCTGTTCTGTTTTGTTCTGTTTATCTGTTCCAAACAAAATTAGCTTGGCGAGTAAGAGAGTCATTCAAGGAAATTAACTTTCAAAAAAGGTGTAATCAACGTGATTTATCCTTTTCTTGAGTTTATCTACATTTACACAGTGCAAATTCTATATAAAGATCTAGCAAGACTACACGAGGCTCTAACACCCCAAACTAACAATCAGGAATTGTTTTAATCACGAACATCAGTTCACCACATCGTTAATTTTGAAAAATATTTTCCTTTACCTGAGATCATGTGGGAAACAGCGTAACAAAAGGACTTCAGGCTTAAATTGTCATTAGCAACTTGGTACATTGGGTAATAAAACAACGACTTCTGATAGATATTTGGGGTCATTCTAAAATACCATGTACACATTCGCGCGTCACACCAATGTCTTGACACATGATTGTATGCATTATTGCTTGATTGGTGTTTGAAAGTGAGATTAGCTTTGTCTGGTTTGCATTGACAGTCTTGAAACCAATACATCAAGGTAAAGTGAATATTGTCGGTGTGTTTCAAATAAGGGAAATATAACAGTTACTCAATAAGTAGAATTAATTTGAAGCGTCTTCACCTGTATAAATTACTTTGAATTGAGTCCGATCATTTAAAGATCAATAAAATCAATTCTCTGGAAACGCCTAACAATGCGTAAACTTGCCGTCTTCGAAGTGAAAGTAACACAGCCTACTGTTCTTGTTTGGGGAATATATCTTTTGCTTATTTGTAAAGTAAACACGGTCCAGTTTACTTATCGAAACTTTTTGCAGCTTTTATGGTCGTCGGAAATTGGGAGAAACTCGCATCCCTGCGACCAAAAGCAGAATAACACCAGAAGACCTGTCAAAATACCATATTCAATATCCAATTTACGTTTCCCAAAACACAATTCAACACTTAAAATGTCCGAAATTTGTACAAAAACACTGTCGTTACTGAGAACTAGATTCTTCTTACTGATAGTTCATATGACTATGAAGCACAAATGACGTCACAACAAGGGAGATAAGCCATTCACAAAAATCGATAAAGGTGAATAAAAGTAGTCAAAAACAACATTTTTCGCTTCTGTATGAGAAAAAAATCATTACCTCCGTCATAACGAAACCATAACCTAATTCAAAAACCATAATTAAAGAAAATTTTGTTTATCGGGAAATATGACCTTTAAAGTTCATGTCAATTCACTGTATGCGCACTTAGAGGATTTAAAGACTATTTATTTTGCTTCTATTGACTATTCTACTGTGTGTATCATATAACAGTACAGCTGTTGTGCAGTCATAAAGAAGTCAGTTTTTTACTTCCAAATCTCCTCCCATCTGTGAACAAGTGCCTTTAACCCTTTCCCAAACAAAAAATTTTCGACTGCCTAAAATGAAAGAGTTTGCAGGCGACATTTCAAAATGTGATGAAATTGGAAAATAATCTTCTAATAGGGCAGAAAATATTGTGGGAAAAGGAAATTGCTCACTATGAGTAATTTCTCCTTTTCCCTCAATGTTTTCTTAAGTCGTCTGCAACAAAGTGGTCAAATGTCTTTATTGTTTGGGAAAGAGTTAAATCCTGACTTCCATTAATACAGGTCACCTAGATAGCAGAACTAGTATACAGAGGGTCCTGCTAGTCACATCAACTTTTGCTTTCTTATACTCATGTATACAGGTAAGGCCTTCAATCTGTAACCCATTGATTTATTTACCTATGCAACAAATGTCAAAATGAAATTTGAAGAGTAAAGGTATGCAGAATAATAGTTAAGTGATATTAATGGGTTTTGGGCAAAGCAAAGGAATTTCTTAAGTGAGCGTATCGTGAACCCAATAAATACCAAATCCGAGCCCTAAAAGTTTAACCCATTGACTTCAATAACCTAATATTCCATTTATCCTGTTACAAACTTTTCAAGCCAAGAAATTCAACATAACCTGGGAACTGGTTGTGATGTGACGCATTGAGAAGATGTGAATGAATAAAGCATTTGTTCTAAATATAAAATTATTTTCTGGTGCTTAGGGGTAACAAGTTGTCCCAATGAATACCTTCAATTCTAGAAAGCATCCATGGATTCTTTTGCAATAGTATAATGTTTTTGCTCTTAAATAGCACAAATTGTGTAAAATGAAGCTACAACAAATGTAGTTCTAGCATAACATGCTAGTGAGGAATGTCAAGTGGCCATTAATCACTTATTTTTCAGCTAACCCTTTTCATGTCACCTTTTGTGCCATGTAACAGGATATAAAACATGTTTGTAAAAGCTTTATGATTGGTTATCATGTTATCATTGTGACAAAATAGGGCATTGCTCAGAATAAGCAAATCCTCCTTTTGTGACTTTTGAAATCTTTTGCAGTGATTGGTACCCCTCTATCCTTTTCAACAAAATAAATGTTTAGAAAGCATGCAAATCATAACTCCATGATGTCTTACTTAACCCATATAGTGCCGGAACCGACTTTATGCAAACAGGTTAGGTCCAGGCCAGTCGCCAAGTAAATAGCCTATTATCTAACCTGTTTGCTACTCTGATTATCTTTCCTCATCAAAATTAAGCAGATTTTTAAGTTTTTGGAAAGCAGACTACAAAAAAAACTTTTTTTTCGAAAATTACACAGCATTCTAAGGGTTAACTGCCTCTGTCGCAGAAGAACTGAGAAAAAATTGTGAAAAAGGAGAAAATTAATCAACAATGGTTTCTACCTAATGTCATTGAAATATTGTCAATATTTCTTACATTGTTGTCTGCTGTTGCTTTCAATTTGGAGCAGTAATAAATTCCTATTTGGGGTTGAGTATTTTATAATTTATACTGTACTTTATCATTGGTACAACAGAAAAGATATCGAAGACAATTGCTTGACACCGTTATCTGCAAACCTTTCCAACTTGAGATAATCAAATGCACTTTATTTTGTTACAAAAAGAAAGACCTATAGTAGAACCTTATTGTTGTGTGAAAAGATGGTTTTGATAAGTTCAACCATTAATTGATGGGAGAATAAATAATGCAGTTGTTTATTACAATTCAAAACACTAAAACTATACTTTTCTAAATATTAAACCCTTTACCAAATGCCAAATTTTCGACTGTCCCAAATTGAAAAAGTTTGCAGACGACAATTCAAATTGTGATGAAATTGAAAAACAATCTTCTGATGGGGCAGAAAACATTGTGGGAAAAGGAGAAATTGCTTGTTATGAGCAATTTCTCCTTTTACCACAATGTTTTCCAGAGCCGTCTCCAACAAAATGGTCAAATGGCATTATTGTTTGGTAATGGTTTAAACTATATTGAGTGCTTAAGATAGCCTTTAGGTATTTCCCAAAGGAAGTGGACTTTCTATAATCTCTCTTATAGTACTAGACTAAGATATGAGTGAAACCTTCTGTTGCAGGGTACTTTAGAATTTCGTTATCCAGACCCCAAGTTTCACGTGGACTCGGGGGCGGTCACCAAAAACTACGATATTTTTGCCCATGGCGGCATGATATTCTGGATGACAAGTTCTGGATTCTTTACAATCGTGAGTACTCACTTAATGTTATTCATGGCCTTCACTGGCCTTCATGTTGTAAATAATTATAAATATGCTTTTTTTTTTAATTTCGTGCATTTTTGTTATAAACATTGAGATAACTTTGTTTCACATTGCGAAACGATTTTATAAATACATCAAGAGAAGAAAAAGCTCAAATTTATCAATTCCCTTTTCTGTTATATATATGTTTATATCCCTTTATGTTAGAATAACAAAGGTTTTCATGCAAAGGGTTTTTTGTTTTTACTCTTTCGATGTGACTGTTTCCTCATCAAACTGGCCAAGTAAAGGAGAAATTAATCTATATGTTTTTTCATGTTCTATAAACATTGAAATTTCAACATCATGTTTTATCAATTATTTAGCAATTTTCATCAACATGTCTATTTCCCTTTTTGGTTTTGAATGTGACCCTTCCTATTGTGTATTTCAGGTTTATACTGTAATTTTTGTTCTGCCATATACAGCAATTCGACACAGAGTTAACCTTCCATGTAAGTCAAAATCTTCTAAATTTGTTTAACCTACCAAATAAAGGACTCTGTTATCAATCTAAGAAAGAAACAAAAGACACATTTATTTTTTGTAATGAGCTGAAAGCTTTGTGCCAAAAGGTAAAATTGCTTAGTGCAGACAACTTTAGAAAAGCTTTGTAAACATGTGAAAACCCTTTCAGTTCTTCTGTTATGAGATCTCAAAAGATTAAAAAAGATATGTGGCAAAAGTAGAAATTGCCTGTGACAAAAAAGCAATTCAATGTAAAAGAAAAAGTTGTTGTAACAACACAGTTTTTGTATGGTTGTTTGATATGCAATTAAAAGTAGCTATTGAAAGCATGATTAATTTAGGTAGTGTCAATTTATTCAAGTATTTACAGTTTATATGCAGTAAATATTAAAAGGGATGTTATACTTTTGGATTAAAATACATGTTCAGTTCACTGTATACACACTTTAAAGAATTTTTGTGTTAAATAACCAGTGTGCGTTCTTCTTCAGTGTGCATCATAAAACAGTACAAAGAATTTTTTTTTTTACTTATGCTAATTATGCCCTTATTATATTTAGTGTCTTCTTGTTAAGATATAACAGTTGTTTTGCAGTAATTTCTATTAAGGTGATGTCATGTATTGTACAGTATATCCTTCTTGTTTCTTTTAGCAAAGAAATCCTTCTATCTGTACTGTTTGTTTTTGGCGATCTTGAATTGTACCCAAGCTGTTGGAAGTTCCCTCCTATATGTTGGTGTCTTCAACGGAATGTGGTAAGTACTTTAATTTGTCTATTCTTATTGTTGATCTGTAGATTTGTATTGTGCGTTCTTATTAAATCAATGCTGTCCCTGAAAAATCCTTAGTTTCTAGTAAAGGGAACATTTAGTAGAATATTTTCTAAAACATTTAGAAAAAAGATACATGTAAAGAGAAACTTCTCCTATTCTTAAAATTCTTTCAGTTTTATCTAATTGATGATATAGATAGAAATAAAATCAACTTAAATCTATCTCTTCCTATACAACAACATTGCAACATCTGTAGCAAAACATTTGAAAATCCACCGTGACAAAATGAAGGATGGAAAATTTCCCAATTAAACCGGTATTACATCTATCAAGAAAAAGTTTTCTTTTTGTAGTCTAGACTTATTTTTGTTTTTGATTGAACCAAAAAGAACAAATATGAAGGAATGGGTCTTAAGTTACTTGCTTGAAGGATCAAGCTTTTATTAATTTTGTGATGATATTTTTACATTTTCAGTGTGGTAGATGCAACAACATACCTATATTTTACTTGTTTTCATCCACTTGTGTATGGGACATTTCTGCGGGAATTTTTCAAGTAAGTGCAACATCATGCTTGTGTACAATAGGAAAACTTTCATGAAAAGGTAATTAATTTGCCACAAACCGTCAACACTGTGTTGTAGGTGCCTGGAAATGAGCTCTGACTCACAGATTGTTCACAGGCAAACAAATACCATCGGACTTGGGATTCTTTCATTTCTTGTTTTAATTTTGTAAAAAATACTTAGTTTTTCATATTCAAATTGAAGACAATGTGTTAAGATTTTGTTTTAGACTGTTAAAGAAGAAGTTATTCCTGGTGTAATTTGTTGTCTATTCTAGAAATAATCATAGCTTTTACACTTATATTCTTGTTACCTTTTACTTGAATTATTTATTTTTGAAAGAAGAATTTCGCATATGTTTTTGTGTTCAAAAGTGGTTTTTCATGGAAGATATATGTCAAAGTTAATTGAATTGAAAGCAGGGCTTTGTTACATGATATCTTCTGCAACGCTCTCTCTGATTGGCTGGCTTTTGTTCAATGACTGACAACCTTACAATAAGACAGGCTCGGCTTTTTTGTACTTTTGAATGATGCTTTTTAAAGCCATTGGGTGTTTTTGAAATTCAGCTTTGAATATCTTATCAACCATATGTTTGATAAATTTGTCACATGCGAGAATTCTGTACAATGGAATTAAAAAGTTTACTAGTGAGAGTATTTTTTACAAGACAACAAACACTTTACAAATAATCCACACCTGATGTTACACAAGATATTTTATTTATTTATTCCTGATTTCAAAACATTTTTTCTGAAATATACATTGTCAAAACACTGAAAATCATAATTGGTGAAAGCGAATTCCTGTCAATAGAATTCAACCTTCTTCTGTTTTTAGGAATGGAGCAGAGCAACTAAATTGTTCCTTAAAAATCTGTGTCACTTTTCTATCAACTTGGTTAACATTGTGAGAAAATGAAAAAATCCATGATTCATAAGTTCTTTTATCAAATTGGTTTGGGCTAGCTTACCAACATTGATATTATTTTCTAACCTTGGTAATTGGTTGCAAAATTTCTGTTGAGAATGCTCATAACTTATCAAGGATTACATTTTGTTTTATCTGTTTTCTCCTGTGCAGAACAACATCTATAAATGTGCCGTTTTCCTACAAGTTCCAAACGGATGAGGAGGACACGGTCAGTCTGCCGTATCAGACGGAGAACAAGGATATCCAAGATAACATTAGTGATAGCGGGAGCTTTGATAGTACGCACTTTGATAGACAG
The DNA here is from genome assembly GCA_947846245.1 of Cerastoderma edule. NCBI lineage: Eukaryota > Metazoa > Mollusca > Bivalvia > Cardiida > Cardiidae > Cerastoderma > Cerastoderma edule. Next base: position 34,203,498 of record OX401413.1, on the reverse strand, counting down.
CAAAATCTTAGTACTGCCAGTGTAAATGCAGATATCTATGTTCCGAGTTCCTACTCCGGAAACAGTCTCTATCAAAATGCTTGAGTTGTAATGGTACAAAGGGTATCTATGAATTCATCTTGGGAAGCTATTCACTTACTGCGTTAACAAACTTTTTTTCTTTCTTGATTCTTATATTTCAAACATACTGATTCAACTTACAATAATTATGGAACATACAAATATTATAAGAATTGCAGTACTTTAGTTAATGTTATGATAACAAAATTGACAAATGAGAAAAGCTTTTCATCAAAATATTTGCAATTAATAGTAAGTTATAAAACAGCCTATGGATCACTTAAAATTATTTTTGAACTCTGTTGCTGACAAAGTTAGATATGTAGATAGATAAATAGGAATCTATGATGTGGAAAATGTTTTTCTATGCAGTCTTCTTCAAACTTCCATGATTTAGTGACAAACATTTAATATATATTTAAGAAAAAAGTAACAAAACACTTTGTCATTGTTGAGGTTACGGTATTTGTGCAATACTTATTTCTATTTCTTATGTGTTATGTAATTGATTTTTGTAAATATGTCATATGTTAAACATTTCCCAAAACAAATTCAAATGTCTAGACAGAAGACATGTGTAAAGATTGCGACATAAGGGAAAATTGCTCATTTAAGATGAAATGAAAATGTGCTTGTTATTAGTCTAGCTCATTTTTTGTGTGGTTGATTTCAGTTACTGTTAACCATGACTGTATTTGTCTTGGTTCTTGGTTTGAATGGTTTATCACTTTGGTTTTTGGTTTAAACCATCACCAAACAATAATGACATTTGACCACTTTGTTGGAGACGACTCTGAAAACTCTGGGAAAAGGAGAAATTGCTCATGATGAGCAATTTCTTCTTTTCCCAGTGTTTTCTGCCCTATCAGAAGATTTTATTTCGATTCCATCACATTTAGAAATGTTGTCTGCAAACTCTTTCAATTTGGGACAGGCGGAAATTTGGCGTTTGGTAAAGGGCTAAATGTCTTTGGATATTGGTTTGAATGATTTAACATACAGATAATTTGACCCTCAAAGAGGTTGACCAAATTTCTAATTTTTATGCATATACACTTGTTTCAGACAAATCAAGTGAATATGGTGAAAACAATGTTGATAAAATCAAGGAATTTCTTCTATGTCAAGATCGTTTCTAAGTTAATGTCAAAAATGAAATATATTTTTCTTGATAATTACTGTGTACTATTCTTTAAATTTAGAGCTGTCATATAATCTTATATGAGAGAAGGGATAAAGCTCTTTCATATCCCCTTACAGAGAGTATTAAACAAGAATAAGTATTAGATATGTCCATTTTATAACCTAAAGACATGCTTCTACCATTGCTACAAAAATATTTGGTGAGCAAATTACATGCTAATGTGTTTGGGAGGGGGGGGACATTTTTGTTTAATGATTTTAATCAGTTTTTATTAGTTTGTTATTTGGAGTTGATTTTCTTTGAGTTTTTTTTCTATAATTGTTTTTTAAGAAACATCTTCTCAAAAGGTCAGCAAGTGACATTGTTTCCTACTTATTGTGAAATTTGTCATAATGGCCATGCAAACAATGAAACTCCATTAAAGAGTAGAAGATTACAGTGAACCATACAATGGGAAATTATTAGTCGCATAGATCTCAAAATTTCATTGTTATTTGGAGTTTAACTCAGAAAAGGCTTGTAAAAGAATCTAGTCACTTTTGGTTTTAATAGTGTACTTTGTTATACCAATTATCTTAATGTATCTAGTTGTTACACAGAAATCTGACGAAAGTAAATGAAAATCTAATATCAAGGCAACTTACATTTTTTAAAGGTGCTTGTTCACAGATTCAAGGAAAGTTGGATGTTAAATTTTATTCCATTAAAACTGTAAAGCTGCTGAACGTTGTGTGAGACAAACTGAAGAATTACCATTGGAAATAAGTTCAGTTTTTATTTAAGTTTTTAGAGCCTGTATTCAATAAATAAACAGGTATTAAGATCCAAAAGCATTGCAACGGTTTTGAAATCCATCACATACTGTCTGTGCATACTTAGATAGATTGACAAATTCTGAATCAATTTTGTGAACAGTTTCTAGTTTAAATAAAATATACTGCAATACAAAAACTGTATTGTTTAAATGACATTTTATTAAATTGTCTCTTGTGTGAACAAGCTCCTTTAAGAAAAACAAATAAATAATAGTAATAGAATTTACAGATTTCGATTGATTTCTTTATATTTTGAAAATGTTCAGTAACTACACACATGTTTATGAACATAGATACTCAGATGTTATCTAGATTTTATCTTAGTATTCCCAAAATTACCCACAGAGTCCTGAAGATATGTTGTTGAAGATAATTTAACCCATTGATACCAGATTTGAAATTCTAATGCAACTTCCAATTTGAAGTCAGAACAGTTATGTTTTTTGATAAGTAAAACTATTTCTTATTGCAAAGTGTAAACAGTCAGTTTCTATTCCATTGTAGTACTTAAAAAGGTTTCAGTGTAATAAACTTTTAATCAGTTTGCAGACGCTGAATTTGATCCATTCCCTTGTATCAGATTTTGTGACTGGTCCAAATTGAAAGCAACAGCAAATGACACAAAATATTAGGATAAAAAAAAAGCTTAAATAGTGATGTTAAATGGAAACCATTATGACTAAATGATAAATTGCTTATCATGAGCATTTTATCATTTTGTCACAAAGGATTGTTAAGTTTTCTGCAGCAGATGTAGGAAATTGAGGTTGTATTGGGTAAATGATGTGAAAAAATGTCTCACTACAGATATTATAAAATCCTTGTTATGTTGCTGATAGAGATTTTCGTTTTTAATCTTGGTTAAACATTTGGAAACTATTATCAATGTACAATTGTTTTATACTTGTACTTTTCTGTTGATGTGCGTAAGTATGTAATTTGCTAATCTGTGATCGTGTAAACTTGTTAGATAACTTGTATAAATTTGTAATAAATCTTCCAACTCTCTGCTTAAAAACGTGTACAATGTTGTTTTTGAATGATCGAATATATGCTACTTTACTTGATCACATATACATGCTGCCTAATGTTTGACCATAAAAAAACTGGGTAACCAAATGATCTTCAAAATACAAAAAACTATGACAAAGAATATAGTTTCAGATATCTGCATATCTGGTTGTCATTAAGTTAACTGTTACTGGACTTCTTAAAATTGTATAAAGATGGCTTTGTCGATAAGGGTTAAAAAATTGATTTGTATCACAGTAACAGTTCACTAGTTCATATAAATGTGTTTGGGGCCTCCATTGCCTAGTAGTTTAAACGTTAGAACTTGGCATCTCTCTCCGCATGGGTTCAGATCCCAGGGACAGCATTTGAATTTCATGAGAGGTAGTCTTACAACTGAATAACCGATGGTTATACTCGACTTAACCACCCCTTATTGACAGTTGAGTATGGGTTCCTGATCCATCATGTAGAATCCGGCACTGAAACATAAATGAAATAATGTAGAAGTTATGTAAAACTAAAATCCCATATCAACATAAATGTATTCATTTATGGAAGGATCTTCCCGTATTAAGCAATAGTGCCTTTGTCATAGACATTCTATTTGATAAGGGGTTTTTCAGTGACATTACATCTTTCCTGGATTTACTAGCACTAGGGCTCTTACAAGTCTTGCTAAAGGACACTCCTAGACACCAGAGGTACTGATGGGGCTCAAACAGGGGACCCTCAGTTTCTATGACAGCAACTTTACCCCCTGGGCCACTCAGAACCCCATGGACATTCTATAGTTGAATTATTAACCCAATGAGTTTGATCAAATCTGAAACCCATTAGAAAATTTATGAACCATATACATGTATGCAAATAGAGATGGATAAAGAGTTATTACTTTCCGTGATAAAGACAACTTCCTTTGTTGGTTACAAGTTACAAAAACATTTCAACAGAGATTTTAATAGTGAACTAATCAAATGAAATAAGTTTTCTTTAAGGCAATGTTTTTACCTTATTCATAATATTGCTATCATTGTTGCATATGACTAAACATAGAAAGGTAAAGAAATCTTTGTAAAGCTCCTAATTCCTACACATATGTGCTTGTTTCAATACGCCTGGAGAAGACAACTTTCGAAAAAAAATGACAAAAGAGATGTGATAATTGAAAACAATTATTTGTCTCAATGGTTTTCACCCAATACACAATTTGTTAACTACATGTCATAGAAATACACTTCTTGGTTTTGAATGGAACTTGTTTATGTTCCATTAGTAGTCTATGCAGAACTCCAAAAATGGAGTTTGTCTATGCCAGTATCAGTACACTGTACATCAATACTTCTTTACTTGGTCACATATGCTGAATCATACAGATAAACTGAAGCTATTGTCCCCTTGTTATTTATCTTATATGGGTTTTGCATTGCGTCAACAATATTTCAGTTATATTGTGATGCCAGGCTCATATTCAATGGAGGACGACCCACAAACTTAGTTGCCCATAAGAGCTCGTCAAGCTGAGTAGAGCCATCAGCATTACTGCAAGTCAAGCAGGAAACTAACTCTCATGAAAATCTAAATGCTGTCATTGTGACCTCTAAGCACTAGGCCACAAGGGTCCCTTGTACTCTTTTAGAGTGAGGAATTGGGAATCACAAATGTTTTTACTTTTCATACACGCAGATGAAGGTGGCAGCCCTAACAACCATCAGATGATATCAGTGGCTAACAGCTTACCCAGTGATGCTGGTCAACCAGACAAATGCAGGCCTAACGACCTCTATCTGAATGACTGGCATTTATACAAAGCTATTAATTGTCCGATTCACCATAATTCCATCTCCTTTTGCTATGGTCGCTTAGAATAACATTAACTGCCCATTAACCCTTACAGTGCTGGAACTGACTTCATACTTATGCAAACAGGTTATATCCAGGCCAGACGCCAAGTAGATTAACTTGTTTGCTAATCTGAGTATCTTTCCTCATCAAAATTAAGCATATATTTAAGGTTTGGGAAAGCAGACGACATAAAAATCTATTTTTAAAAACTAGGTACCCAGCATTCCAAGGGTTAAATCAGGTCATGATGTTCTGTTTCTTCACTAGCAAACACCTACCATTTGAAGACCGGCTTCCATTAGGTTGGGAACCATGGGTCATTCCCCTTCGAAATTAGTTCAAATATCTTTGGAATAGGATCAGAACAAGTCTGTAAAAGGCATTTCAATATTGAAGAAAATAAACAAAACAGGCGATAAGTATCCCAATTTAATATGATAATGGCTAGAAATAATTTACAATGAAAACAATAGAAGATTATAGAGCATAATCTTATAAGTTACAATTCAAATGATTCATGTAAACCTTTTTCTCACTTCAACTGATTATCCTTTTCTCAAATGGGATAAATTTATAAGATAAGCAACTCATGTGACTGGATTTCCCCCATTTGATCTGATGTTGTTAACTCTTAGAAAAAAACATAAGTCATTTTTGGAGTTGTTTTTGAAAACAACTCCAAATATGACTGACGTTTTTAAGAGTGAAAAAATATACTTAAATAAACTAGGACAACTTGAAGACCCAAAAGTTATCTTTGTTTATGACATCCCTACATATTGAGGGTTCAACACATGACTATAGCAAGTGCTTCACAAATGTAACACACTTACTTTAGTATTAAACTAAACCCTAGATATGTGATTGTGTGACGAATTCAGATGGCACTTTTAAAGAATGCTATTGACTTATTGAAATAGAGAGATGACTATTGAAGCATACATGTTAATGCTTGTAACTTGTAACATACTATCAATGCTTTTGTAGCAATGGTTTCTGAATGTGTATGCTGTTGACAGTGAACTCTGTATGCAGAACAAAGTTGATACATATATGATACACAATGTCATTTACCCTTTGCAGTATTTGCCAATGTTAGCTGCATCAAGTTAAAAAACAATGAGAGGCCAATTAAAAAAATGTACATGTAGTAAATCCTTCAAAAAATATAGAAACTTTCTCTAGACTTGCACTGAATACTCAAACTACTGCCAATAAAAAGTAAATGTTCTCCCTAACCAATGTTCACTTGGTGAATACAAAACAAAATAAGATTAAATAAATAAATGATATTGTACTTATAAGTCTTTAATTTGATGTTAAAAAAAGATCTATTAATCTATTTCTTTCATTTTGTTTTTGCAACTGATCCAAAGAGAAGGCAAACCAGATGAAAAACTTCATAAAGTATGAAATGTATTTTTCTCCAGTAAAATCAGATAGAAACCTTGTGGCCAAGGAAAGATTTTATCATTTATTTCATTCACCGTATTTGTTTTACATCGATTGTGAAGGAAGCTTAAAGCTTGTTCAAAGCCACTCTCGATGACTGCTTCCTGGATACTAAACTAGTAATCACGACATTTTGTGGGTTAGTCCCGGAAATTTTCATCCCGCCTAACGGGGTTTCGAACCCAGGTCCCTTGGTACAAGAGCCCGACCCTCTACCCCTGCACCAATGTCGCCCACATCATGGTAGGCAATTTCTTTTTTTATCACATTGGTTTCAAAAATCTGCAACAGACGCGCCTCAAAGAAATAATATGTAGTAAGGGGCTAAGCAGTTATAAAGATCAGAAGCTTATGAAAATTTAAAGTAGATGTGTGCCACTGATAGCTATATAGAAATCAGCCTCTATATCAATTACTCATATCATACATTAACAGTTCAATGCAATACTATAGTCAGTGCTTCATGTTTATGAAGCACTTACCATAGTATTGTATTGAACCCTTGACATGTGAATTTGAACAAACTAATCAGACCCCTGAATTTTGAAGCTTCTAACAGGCCCAAACTCATAGATAAACTCAAACTTCCAGGATTCCAACTGGTCCAATTTGTTTAATGCAATCTTCTTTTATTCTAAATAGCTAATTGTTCATTTGAATGCCTTACACTCTACCTTTAAAATAAGTCATAACAAAATTAGAATAAGCTTATAGCAGGCTATAGTGAGCAAATTCCCCATTTTGTCATAATGATATGAAACATTAACAGCTCTGAACATCTGCCATCTATGTGTCATGGAAAAGGTAAGGTAAATGTTCCCCCCACACAAACACACAAACTTGGACCTCTAGCTGGACGTCTGTCTGTCTGTCTTTCCATGATCACTGTTCTTCCTCTTGATTTATTTACATCCATAATGAAATAACAGTATCTGTCACTCCTGATTTGTTTACATCCATAATGAAAGAACGGTATCTGTCACTATTTGAGAAATAACACATACACTGCCATCAATGTACATACTAAAGCTGTGGCAATATGAAGTCTTGTGCCTATCACAGAAGCTGGAAAAGAAAATGCTTTTACAGAGTTCTGTATAAGTCTTAAACATTCAGCATAATAACCATGCTTTCTAGATGCATATTTTGGGGCTTTTCCATAATGCTCTCCTCATATGGAAATTTTTGACAGGCCTAAATCAAAAAGAACAATAGTGGATGAAAAATAACATGATCAAGTTAATTTTTGAATGTGTGTGTGTGGAACTACTGTGTGTTTGTGAAGAAACTACTGTGACAAATGCTTGAATTGGTCAAGTAGTAACTTATACTAAACATGTTATCTGTCCCTTACTATTTCTAAAGCAAATCTGAGGGAAAGAAATTAAGTATAACAGAGTAATGAGTTAACTAATCTCTTCATGAAATTATATGTATACTTTTCAATTGCACCTGAAAACATGATGAAAAAAGAGAAATAGCATATTTTAGTTTTGTCAGACATTATACATTTGTTTCATGGGCATCTTTGGAACAGTCAAAACAGTGGTCCAGAGGCGAAGGGAATGACTATTGAACTGTTGACGCAAGGCCGTACAATATTGACTGAGTTGGGCTCAAATGCAGGACCACTGTATTCACAGGTGCACATGATACCTGACTGAACTAAGAAGGATTGGTACAAAGACTGTTGTAAAGTTTGTTGAACAATTATGCAAATTTGAGAACCTACAGTACAGCATTGTTATAGAGAACATGCAGGTATATAAATAGACAACACAACTTATCAGTGGATGACATTGTTTTTTCACTTATCGGATGTACATGTAGTTGTGTCTTTGTGAGGTTCCTTTGCTCTGTTTGTTACGCTATGAACAAACCATGCTAAAAGACGTATGGTGGAAATGCAGAATTAAACTTACCTTTGTAAAATACCCCAAGGAACCCTTTTTTCTCAGATAAAAACCATTTCTTCAATCTTGGGACCCGTCGCATGTATGCACAGGTACAGACGACCAGAAGTCCAAAAATGAGCACCCCATCAAAGGAATATGCTGAAAATACAAAGCATTGGTTAAACTTTTACAAATGCTTTTTATCATGTGTGCAGAAGAGAACATGTTGACAAAAGTAGAGTTGTAACATGATGATTCCTCTCATACAGGTAAGCTGGTTGTCTAGGCAATGTGACATAGGTACCAAGCATACCTCAGTATGATAGGTACCCACCAGCGCTGAGGCGGACAGATTCTCGTTAGGCATCCACTCTTTACCTGGTAAGTAGGTAGGCGTTTCCACCATTGTAGTATTAGAGATTAAATAAATTGTAGAAAAACACTAGATACAATCTTTGGTACTTTTATTTGATAGTGCTACAGACTTTGCTTATCATGGCATACCCAATTTTGGTATGATGAGCAAATGTTCAGTCTTTATGTACCAAGGTATCTACTTTTCCTATTTTCAAAATTGGTTTTAACCATTCACTGTCTGAAATTGCACTGTAACTGAAAAACTGTTGAAGCAACACAATAGAAACATTAGAATTAATAACATTGAATTTGAAACTCTTTTATTACATTTCCTCATATCCTTTCCCTTATACATAAGGTCGAGATGTGATAGAGGTAGCTATCAGTCTTTTTTGCAACATGTCACTATCACACATAGAAACAAGAAGACAAAGGTACATTTAATCACTATGATCAATCTGACACCCATATCATAACATGTATCATATTACACTTCTTTCATCTTTGACTTAGATAAGCAGCCCGTAACCTGGTAGTAGATCAGTAGAACCAGCTAAAACATAGGATGACAAAATTCATAAAAAGACATAAAGACTTCTAGCCAAATTAGCCTCTCTTAATTGTGGTTCTCTTTATTTCAGAGACTTTTTTGCACTCATTGAATAGTTTTTAGATGACCAAAAATTATGATCAAATAATGAAATATACTTTGTCTTTTTGGTGTCATAAAACTTTTGATTGAGAAATGAAACTTGATTTCATATAATAAGATTGCCAGACTATTTCTTCCGTTAAATAAGCTGTTTATAAACTTTCCTACGCTCTAAATAACATATTTGAAATTCGTGAAGTGACGTGTACAGAGAACATCAGCTAAACCATAACCGACGAAAACCAATGACAATTAGGTTTTAGCTTTAAATGGAAATATATTCTCACAGTTTATAACAGTGTACAATATAATTTTAAAACTCTGTACCGTTTGTCATGTTTTATGTTGAGCTAAATTCTGAAGTGCCTTAGTTTGTTTGTTGCATGTTGTGATCTGTCAAATTGCTGTTGTTGTTGTTGTTAAAACCTCGCTTTTTGCCAACTTCTTTGGCTTAAAATATTGACAACTTTTTCGGCCGCTGATCACGTGTATTTGTATGAATAGTTAGAGCTTCATAACTTTCTAATCATTTCTATTCTTTCTTTATGTTTTTTGTTTCTTTGTATGAATTTTTCAATAGTTAAAAAAGTCGAAATGAGAGATAATTCATCTGTCAAAGACGTCAAGGGACTTTGGCAAATGTTTCCGAAGCGAAGTCGATATTTTGGCTCAGTGTTTTTTATCCAATCAAAATCTACGATGATATTAGGGGGTTGGTCCAATGTGGTTGTAAAAGGTCGGCAATCGACAGTAGACAACAACAAACAGACGGAGACGTGATGAAAGTGGAACTGTGTAGATAAAAAATCGAATTGTCTACTCGATTAGTTGCATCAACAGGTATGGAAAGCTGATTAGTTGAACGAAACGCTTTTATTATCTTGAAGAGAAAATATTTTTAAAAAGTCAGACCGGTAGAATACCAAAAAAATCATGTCTTTGACGGGTTTATTGAGAAAATGTTTTTCGTAAACTAAGTTGCATGTTTGCTGAGGGTACCGTGTTTGCTGATGTTTATTCATGTGAACTCGAGCACCATTTCCAGACTCAGATGCCTCAATTGTCCGCAATCATGTAGAGCACAAGCTGACGATAAAAAGGTTGCAGTGCTTATTCAATATTGGAAAAGGCAACAATGTTCAAGTATAATTTGATACTGTGTAAATATCTCTTCCTTAAAGAGATGACTTTGTGAGTCATGCACTTTGCACATGGCTTCAGGGTTTTCATTAAGATTTAAAGAAACCAATCTAGGTTAAGATCTAACCGATTCAGCCAGGAAACCCTCTTTTATCAGACTTCATGACTGAGCATGAAGTAACCGATTCAAAAGGGATTTTAACCTATGGTTTGCATCGGCAATCGGTTTTTAATGAAAACCCATGGCTTGCTACATGTTTGCCTAATAAAGCGGTTTTGCATTAAGAGATATTTTTGTTTTCCAGTTATGTTGTCCTTGAAGAATATATGGAAACTGTGGTCAGATGACACATCAAAACCTCCAGGGCGAGATGAGCGAATGTTGGTCACAGAATCCTTAATGTTTGAATTGGAATACCAGTGTCGTGAAATAGAGGACAGAATGAGAGAAGAAGAACAGGAAGATAATCGGCGTAAAACAGGCGTTGACTATAGTTGGTTGGTGAGTGCTCCAAAGAAAGCATTTGAGATTTCACAAATTGAAAGGTTGGAACTTGAGGAAATGTGCTACAAAGTGAAACCAACAGAATGTGGCCAACTGATTGCGTTGTTTCGGGATTCTATATTAAATGACCCACCCCTTTTGGAAGTTCCTAGAATTTTCAAAGCGTGCATACAGCAGACATTTGATAAACGACCAAAGGAGGAATCCCTCACTGAATGGATGACAAAACGGACAATAGGCTTGGCGAATATCAAACTACGACCTCCGTCAAGAATCATGCCATTTGTAGAAGATGTTGAAAGTCAATCAGACAGCACTGAAACCACAACTGTTCATTCTGTGTCATTGAGATCTCAGAGTTTACCAAATTATGGGCGGAATAAAGATTCTTTTGACCTGCCAGTTTGAAGGTGTTCATAATCATTTTTATTCTGGTGACTTTAACCCTTTCCAAAACAATAACGACATTTGACCACTTTGTTGCAGACAACATTAGAAATCATTATGGGAAAAGGAGAAATTGCTCGTGATAAGCAATTTCTCCTTTTCCAACAATATCTTTTGCCCTTTCAGAGGATTGTTTTCCAATTTCATCACATTTTGAAATACCGACTACATAGGCTTTCAATTTGGGAGTGGAAAATTTCGCGTTTGTGAAAGGGTTAACAACTTATAAGTTGACCATAAATGGGTCCAATTGTTTCATGAATTTGAAGTCCTCAGAGAAATCTATTTACGTTTTTTGTGATAGATTGAAAAGCAGTTGAAAAAAAAGCGTTTTGGTGATAAGGAAGTAAGTCATAAATGCATTTGCAATTTCAAATGCAGATACAAAAATGATAAACAAAATGCAGGGATTTATTTTTCATTCATGAAATAACATGTGCTTGAAATATGAACATGTATCATGAATGTAATCAAAATTCATCAACTTATTTTCAAGATATTTCTGTAGACATGTATTTCCAAATCCTGTTTTGTGGATATTCTTCATACATGAGAGTTGTGTCCATGATTAACCCATAATTCATATGGTTATCAACTCATTTTGGCACACCTACACAGAAAAAAAATCGAAACAACGGCAACATAAGCCATTATAGAGATAAAGTTCCTGGGACAAACAACTTCTCCTTCGATTAAAAAGATTTTTACCTCATGTCATAACATAAATGAAATTATGCATGTTTATATGTGAAGCCTTCTGTTTTTTGTTGTTTTTTTAACATTCCAATGATTCTATATGGATTAATACAGAATAGAAAATTTCTTTTTATTCTCTCAGGAACAATGTGTACAGCATGAGGTATAAATGGTTCAGTTTAGGAGTCAAATAATAGCATAGACTTCCTTGTGATTCATCTAGCTACTCATAATAAGGCACACATATATAAGTTCATCTTGTCAATATCTACTTTTCCAGTCTGTGTTACCAATTTCTGTTGTAAGTGTGAGTTGATATCAGATATCACTAACAGACAAATAATTCTTAATTGTGATAGTCATACTTTGCATTTTAGATTGATGGAAAGCTACTGTGACAAAAGGATGAATTGCTTGATACATGAAATAACTCCTTTTTTCTCAATGATTAAGTTATTTTCTGCTAAAGATTTGATAAAGTATTCCTGAAGTAATTGGTTAAACTTAACATCTGTTAGAAAGACTGATGCTTCAAATATATATGTGCATGTATTTGAAATTATTGCCTTTTCCTTGATTTGATAAATAAAAAACAATTACAGGTGTTGTCTAGTCAGTGTCGATACCAAATGGTGATGTGACATAATTGAGACTCTGTTGAGGTTGGCAACCCATGTTCATGCATTCATGATTTATGGTTCCAAGTTATCTAATTAATCATGTCAACTGCAAAATACATTATGGTTGCATTATAGATTATTTATTACTTAAGATCAGATGATGGTGTTAATGTGCATATTCATAGTTTTGATGTGGTATGGTATTTTGGTAGATATTGGTTCTTTTCAAAACTTTATCTGTCACCATAGTTGTCAATTTTTTGTTGTTGTTCTTGTTTTTTTAACAAATGTATTTCAGAGATGTATAATATAATACTGTTCTTGTTCAAGTTAATATTATTTCTAGTCATAGAAGTGTGTTTTATATCAGGAGTTGTATGTACAAGGGTCACTACAGATCAAATTCATGCCAAAGTGTTCTTAAAGGTTTTAAATGTAGCTTTTTTATGTTCCTCTTTATAGAGCTATAAAATGTTCTCAAACTTTAAGTATTAACAGATGAATATAATAAGCAAAGAAAAATGTTGTGAGAATGCCTAAAGTACAAATGATTGTGACAAGTAAAGTTGTTTTTACGGTTTATTTGCATTTGTAAAAACATCAGTTTGGAAGAATCTGTATTGTTTAAAGCTGTTGTCTGTGTGGTTTTTTCCCCCTGACATTTGATTCATCTGTTAAAATAGCTTTGGAGAAACATGTAAAGTTGTTGTTTTTACTGTCCAAAGGTCATGAAATGTTCCAAGAGGGGAGATATTACCTAGCCTTTTCCAAAAGAACAGACATCACAAATCTATTACTAAGTATTGATACACTTCTTCATACTTAAATGCAAAGCATTAGGACATAACCTGCTGTAAATACTAAATATGCACCGCCTGTTATGTCCCATTGCAATGTATCTATGTCTTATAAAGTTCTTCAAATAATTATGCTAGTCCTAAATGTTTTCATTTTCTTTAATGCTAAAGACTTGATGCTGCTAGTTTAGTTTGCCCTTAGGTACATGCCAAAATGCACATGAGTGGCATAATAATGCATTTTTCTACTGAAAGAAGGCACGTTAACACCTTTATGGTCCCTACCCTTCAAATGTAGACAAGCTTTCCCACAGATATGTGTTTTTGTGACTGGCCAGGTAGATGACAACATCAAAGTGTGAACAGAAAGATTTTGTGTAGTTATTATTTGCCACACTATTTGCAATATGAAACAACATTTCTTTTATTGGAAAGTATGCTTAATAATGTTTTGTTCTGGATTTTGGGTAGAAACCATTGTGTGAAAAGCAGCAATTCGTCATTTTGTCCAAATGGCTTTTTAAAAGATTTGCTGGGTCTGTATTAGAAGGTGTCAATTAGTTAAAGATCTGTTAATTCTCCTTTTGCCATGATTGTTTTCCCAATATCACAATTTTATTTAGCTTTCACTTCAAACCAGTCACAAAATCACATGCAAGGATGGGTGTTAAGAGCTTTGTGAGGATATAGTTACATATGCCAGTATAATGTTCGTGATTCTGGTATTGTTGGAGATCAATAATAACACTTTTACCATGAATTTGCTTCATAATTCTGCCCCTCCCCAACACCAGATCGGATCCATGCCTCTTTTTATAAGGAGCTGATGTGGGTGTGAATATGCAGCCTTTTTTATAAACTAGAAATTTCTGTCAGAGGTCCAGTGTGGCCTAGTGGTCAAGATGGCGACCTAAGAACTCGGGGGTCCTGGGTGCGAGCCCCACCGACACTTCTGGTTTCGTGGGAGTTACTTATGGCAAGACACTTTAGAGCCGTAGTCTAATAATGGTGGATCCTGGAAGGGCCGTAACATATCCAAATAAAATGTTGATTCAGCGTTAAACAACAAACAAATTAAAATCTCTGTCAGGGGCGTGGCTATCTGTACGCAAAGTACACACCTATGTACACTTTGTTCCTAGTAAATGAAAATCTAAGGTTTACATATATTGAGCGCCCCTATAAACATAATTCTTTCCTGAAGTTTTACCTCTATTTACTTGTTTGATTGCGCCAAATGAAATATAGGAAATAAGAATTTCCCGGGGGAGCATGGCAATGTGTACACTTACTAAACGGCTTAGCTAAGCCAGTATTTCATTTGTACACCTTTAAAACTCTCTGAAGCCGAGAGTATCCAGGCAAACACAATAACAAAAGTTTAAATGCTTTAGTAGGTGTTTTTTTACTGTAATGTCAAAGAAAATGTCATGTCATACTTTACCATCGTTAACTGTTGTTGCTTTTAAAAAAAAAGTATTCGCAAATTCAAATTTTAAGGAATGAATTAGTCTAAGAAGCGCATTTACGCAACAATGTTGTTTATTGAATGCATAAGCAAGTTACTATTGTTGAAAAAAACATTTAAGTATTTCGATATCCAACACTGTTTTCTGGAATAATCTTATTCAAAAGTATAAAAATTCAAATTGGTTTTTCTTCCATAGATCTACCTTAACATGACCAACAGAAAGCTCTTAAATCTCATCGTATGTTATAAAGTGGTTTAGTGACTAATACCTGGGACTTGAGACCGAACATCCCAGGTTCGACTCCGGCTAACTATGTCATCAATGAGTGAATTTTGACGCGACACTTATCCCTCACGGATTACTAAGGGAACGTGCACAACCATGTTAAAGGGTCCTGCGTGACCCAATGGTTAAAGGCTTGTAATTTGGAGGTCGTGGGTTCAATTCACACCAGTACTTCTGGTTTCGTTGGAGTGTCCTGAGGTAAGGGACTTCAAAGCCCTAGTCTAGTACTGATGGATTTAGGAAAGCAGTTACATAACTAAAAATTTGTCGGCCCTACGTTAACCTTGTAAATGCAAACAAATTATCAATAGTGTTCCATACCGAGCACTGTACATTCATGAAAGAAGGATATAATCCAATAATTCTAGTTCGTATTTTGTTCCTTCGAAAGAAAATTCCTTGGAGACAAAATCCTTATCAATTGAGACATAATTATACCCCACGTTTTTCTTTTGTCATATTTATGGTTAACGTCTACCCCGTCAGCCTCTCAGAAATAGTATGATAAAGGTCATAGTGTGAAAAAAAGGTTTTGATTGTGTTCTGCTGCCTCGATTGAATACAAACTTCCGTGGATGTTAATCCTCCAAACGGTTGAGCTTTGGTTCCCATGGTTTCCTGATTATATACAATGCCGTCACAATAATTCAATCAATGTTTTCCCATATTTGTCACGGAATATGTAGCATGCACATTGAGGTTTCTCCATTAAGACAGAAAAGATTAGTCCATTCCCCCTTATAGAACACTTATCAAGTCCAAATTGAAAACCAAAGCAGCCGAATCTTTCAAAATGGGTTCAACAAAATCCGTGTTATTCCACTTGTTTCGAACAGAACTTGTAACGAGATCAGTAAATGATCATCATAAACAATTTTGACTCTTATCTCAATGATTTGATATATCAAATTCAGAGAGTGCATTTACATAGTCATTTAGGAAGGAAATGGTTTAAGATCAAACACAGATGAAAGGCCAATTTAGTCGTCGTCTTAACAGTGTGCCATAGTGCCATTTTACTAAGAAAGTCAATTACTTTTTTCACATTTTGCTTGTTTTCCAATGCTTTTGACGTTGACCAGTTACAAAGCATGCGTGAGAAACTTGTTTACGGTCTTTGATTGGACAAACTAGTCAATAGCACCTTGCAATCGAATCCAGGTACAATGCATTTATATTTATTTATAGTCATGATCACGAATGAGGTATGTTATTAGAATGGGTTCCATTAGAAAAGTGAAAATTGTCTATAATGATTCCGTTCGTGTATAGGCTTTTGTAAGGTTACTATGGAAACAGGTGTGAGTAGAGGTGTTCGGTGTCAAATCAATGACAACTTGTGAAACAAGGTACCATTTATTTCCAATACAACTTGACAATACCTTCATTTCTCATTACGATACGTAAGTTAGTTGATGTATCATTCAGCTTGAAACCATATAAATATATTGGTATAACTTGCCCATTTGCTTGTTATAATCAAATTATGATTGCATTTCCTTGGTCACAATATCGTATGTGCATTAGTTGTCCTTATCAGATTAACCCAAGAAATCAACTTTGGACGCAAGAGGTAACGAGAAAAGGTTGGGTACAGTGTCTGTTAAGAAGTATTCGATAAATCCTAGTTTTATTGTGCTTAATTGACGCGAAGATTCTATGAAGAGCCAGCATTGTAGAGTATTTTAAGGTATGAAAAGGTTTGTAAGTGGACAGTTTATAACTTTTCATGTGTTGAAATCACATGGCTCCTCTATGTATGAGTTCAAATAAGCTTAGTGATACACTTTGACATTCAATGAAAGGAATTCTCCCGGCTGACTAACGGAAAAACGGTGGTTCAATCGCAGTGATAATTTTTGGCCCAAAAAATCTCATAAAACTTCCCCAAAACTCAATACTTTCATTCATTTTAATCATTTTTCTATAGAAAAACCCATTGATTTTTAAGGTTTTGTCAATAAAGCCCATTGATATAATTTAGAAAATATTCACTGTAATCGGATTTGACGAGCCTTTATGGATAATTAAGCCTGGGGTCCATCGATAATGACCCGAAAATTGCAATGTAAACTAACTGTAATACTGTTGACGTGATGGTCTCGTCCCTGACCTTCACCTCTTGTAAATTGTACAATCATGCCGATAAAGGTTTATACTGTTGGTAGACAAAATTGAGGGTTCAGTGCAAGACTATAGTAAGTGCTTCATGTTACTTACTATAGTATTGCACTAAACCCTCGATATGTCCTCAGGCAGATTTTGTTGGATGCATTATCATGGATTGTATTTCAAATGAATACAATATTGCAATGTGACATTTCATTGGAAGCGACTCGAAGAGACGATTCCAATACTGTGTCACTTTGCATTATTGCTTAGCCCACTATTGGAATAGGAGGGATTGCTGTTTCGAACTTACAAAGAATTTTGAGAATAAAATGTTTGGTAAAGCGGTACCCAGGTCCATGCGTATACCCCGCACTAGGCTTTTGTGGGGTTATTATATACACGGGCTATGACCATAAAAGATATGTGTTTCCCTTATCACTTCGTTTCTTTTCCAAAGGCCATATTTAAATGATTCATTAGTATAATCTCGTCCAGATGATTTAAATGGGCATCAATAAAACATGAGTTATAAAACATATTTTGAGATATTGCAGCAAAGATTTCCAAAACATCGCGTTGTTTTTACTTTGTTTCAAATGGAAAATGAGAAAACCCATGAAAACGAACTGTTGTCCCCAGTAACTGTCCAAATGATTTTGAGAGAGGATCAAGTACTGTGAAGTGTATTAAAAAATAACAGACTCAGTATGCATTGACACTGTTATTTTCTCGTGCTTGGGTGGTTCTTTAGTCGTTGTTAAAACACAGGCAGCCAAACTTTGCAGCTTCTTGAATCTTAAAACATAGAAGTATCAAAGAATATGTATGAAGGCACCTGTCTAAAGAATACACATCTGTCGAATTTGCTGCTCAACATTCTTCAGTAATTTGTGTCTTTTTGACTGTCAATTATTATCTACAAACTCCCTTGAAGCATACATTTTAGCTTCACTAAATTACAGAAACTCATCCGATCATCTTTCAAAGAAATCGTGACTTAAGCAATACAGAAAATGTAAACCATGGCCAGCACATTAATCTTACTAAAAGAATGTTTCAACCATGGTAATGCTGGAACCGACTTCGTGCTTATATACAAACCGGTAAGATCCAGGCCAGCCGCCAAGTAAATTGGCCGCTGGCCTGTGATCTAACCCGTTTGTTAATCTGAGTATCTTTCCTCAACAAGATTAAGCAGATATTTAAGGTTTTGGAAAGCAGGCAATACAACAATCTATTCTTTGAAAATTACCCAACATTCTAAGGGTTAATAAAAAATGGGTGAGCTGCATGGGTAATCATAAACAGTTCAAACTAAGCCAATGCTTTTATTTTCTCATACTATGAACGCATGCAGAATAAAGTCCTTCGCAAACCATAGTTGATTTAGCTGCTTTTTCGTTAATCAGAATGAATTAAAAGTGTAGGCATGTAATAAAGGTGTCCTAAAGAAAGCTGTATATCCCTGACTGTGTGTTATCATTGTAATGCGTAGCGTTCTTTTTTGTTATTGTGCCAATAAGGAACCACAGTTCACGGCGCTTATAATGTAAACATAAACACATCAGAATGGTTTGATCTAAAAGAAGGTATTTATTTTTGTTTGCTAAAACTTACCTACCTTTTTATTACCTTCCGTCGTTTAACTGCCAATATTGGTTGATACGACGTACCCATACAGATACAGATACAGATACCTAAAACCAGAGACATAGATAACATGTTATCTATGTCTCTGCTTAAACATACCCAGAAAAGTGACTCAATAAGCTTCTAGAGATTCCGTCCCAATCCAATTGCAAAAAAATATTTTACAATAAAGTATATTAAAACTAAAACCTAAAACACTACTTCTTATACCTAGCTACATCTGCTCATTATGGACATGCCAACTTATCGCAGATAGGCAAAGAACAATACTACACAATGATATGAGACCTTATTTACCAGTTCGATTAAGTCCGGTACTTTCGTTCGATGCTGTCAGGTTTAATCTGACCCTGTTTTTCGTCAAAGAAAAGCTACTCTTCTATAAAGAAGATAAATAAACGAGTTTTGTTTTGATTAGGGATTTCACATACTGAATATCTCGATAAACAAAATAGAACAATAAACGTCTAATTTTGGTGATGTAAGCTGTTATTTCAACACCCCCAGATTTAACATAATACATTCCTAATGTATGACACTATTTCTGATAAAAGCTAAAATCAATACCCGGTAAAAGAGAAACCGGAAATGGGATTTCCAATTATTATGACTCATCTTGCATGCGTGTTCTTTGTTTGATTGGCTCGAATGTTGATGCAATCTAGGTCAGAGCCTGAGAAAGTTGTGTAAAACGTCACCGAATTATGTCCACATGTTGAATACTCTACAGTTCACAGAAACAAGATAAAATTTGGATAAAAGTAAGCGATTCCTAATTTCTTTTCTTATTCCTTCATTTAACTATGGCATCCATCATCCAATACCCTGTAAGTTCTTTCCTATCTGCAACTATCTCGTTCTGTGGACGTTCGAGAAGAAAAACTAGGAGTGTTGGTTTGTAGACAACTGACCATTTTGTGTCAACATGGACTGTTGGTTCCATTTCCCTTTCAATTGTTGATAAGTTAGTCTGAAGGATTGGTTTGCTTAATGTAAAGGGAGAAACCGTCATCGATTCATTCTATCGTATTTCATGTTGTTCAATTGACAACCATACTCCTTATTTTTCAAAGTACCTAAACTTCAAAAGATTGTTGAGACAATGTGTATACATGTAGGTTATGTACATTGTACTGATGAGTCTGGCAGTCAGTTGTAATCTTGACCGAAAACCATAAAGGAGACTGCTTGATAACTTAATTCCTTTCTTTAAAAAACTGAGTCTGCACTATATCTCTGTGACCATAGCATTTTTGACTTTATGAGAAAATTCATTCTCTTTGCTAGCCTATAGTCACTACCCATTGTTATGATTTTTTTTAATAACAAACTTAGAAAAGAGACCATGAAACTTTATCACATTGTTTGAGTGGACAAAACTCAGGACCACCAAACAGCTATGATTTCTTTTTATATACATGCATGTCCTCTAGAAATGTGCATCAGCTTTCATAATTTACATTTATATTAACCTTTTGTGCTGAAATTCTTTTGTCTTTGCTTTATACACTGATTTTCATGTTTTTATTCACATCATTTTGATAAGCTCCAAATTTATTTCTATTACGAGGGAGGTTTATTCTCATGTTAGAGAACATAATTTTATGGTCATATATAATAATAGACATCATAACTAATCAGATAACTACAATGTTTTCACTGATCAGATGTGATTGTGTCTCTTAGGGGTTTTGCTTGGTATAAGTTACAAAAAGGTGGATAGTTTGCTTTGTTGTAACAGGCAAATTATTTTACAAAATAAGTTTCTATCTATGTAATGACATTAAGAAATTGTCATTTTTAATGCTGTAAAGTTGTGGTCTTCTGTTGTTTTAAATTTTGATCATCCACAAAATCCCATGTATATGAAAATGAGTTAATCACTTGATTTTGATTTTCGTTTCAGATTTGAAAAGAATGCTGTCACTAGATCACCATACAAATATCCCACATTGATGATGTTAAGAAGCAAAAGAAAAAGTATATTGATAGACAAGTAATGTTATGAATATTGAACATCACCTAGAAATACTTGTGTATTACATCTAGAAAACAACCCACATCAGATATTACAGAACTGAAGTACTCTCCAGAATAACAGCAATATATATTTTGATTTGAAGTACAAAATGTTATTAGTTACATAAACAGAAGTGTTACACTGCATGAGAGGGCTTCAGCAATAGAAAGGTTTTTGTGCTGTCGAAGTTGGATGGCAGACAAACCAACAGAAAGAATTTCATCCTCTTCCACAGAGAGTCACGTACAATGGAGAGATCAGCAAGTAGCCCAAAGAACCTGGGACAGTTAAATAGCCCTTCGGGTTCTGGAGAAGGGGTTCTAGAAGTGATAAGACGAAGTGTTTTCGATTTATTTCCAATATTTTCGCGTAAAGGTAGCACAAACGAGGACCAACATGTTCAGAGTAGTGAGCAGATTGAGATGTCTCATATTCACAATGGGATTGGATCGGACCACGATTATGGGACAATTCTTCGAGCACCATCCAAAGGTCATGACTTTCGGGCGCAGCAGTTGACCAACCCAACATGGTGTGATGAATGTGGGGACTTTATCTGGGGTGTCTACAAACAGTGTCTCAAATGTGAAAGTAAGTCATCTTTATTTACAGCTTTTACTGAGATTTAATGTATCACTGCACCTGGTTACTTCTTGCTGGCTGGATGTGGTTTATAATTAGATGAGCTTTGAAGTTTGTCTGTGAACAATCTTGTCTTTTTGTATACTTCCTAAATCTTATTCCCTCATGAATATGATTTCGAATTTTGTGACCTGTTAATCAGGAAGTAACAACAGAAGGTCATTAATAAACAGTATAATTTGTTCATGCTATTGGGTAGGGACCATTGTGATAAAACAAGGAATTGCTTCTGTCAAAAATTCGCAAACCTTGTGAACACTCTAGCAGCTATATTTATGGTCCAATTATCATGAAAGATGGTCAGAATGATTGTCTCAATGATTTCTTGGCCAAGTTTGAAACTGGGTCATGTGGGGTCAAATAATTAAAAACTTTGTGAACACTCTTGAAGCAAGATTTATGGTCCAATTAATGCCGTCTGCAGCAAAAGCATTTGATGTCATCTGCATTAGGGAAAAGGTTAAGCAAATTTCTTTTCAACCTTGTTTCATCTGACATAACTAGTCATATTGTATAAGCGGAAAGTTTTATCCCTGTTAGAGCTATGCAATCTGACTTGACTTTCAAAATAACCCTTGGTGCTTTTGAATAATTTTGTGATAAAAAAAATAATTCATGTTAAAATTTACTCCTTACCACCACATTTTGCAGCAGACGACTTAAAAAAAACCATTGTGACAAAAGGAGAAATTGCTTATGACAAGCAATTACTCCTTTTACCACAATGCTTTTTCATCTCTTCACATACCATGAAATCAGATCTGGAAGTACATGTTTACAATGCTTTTAATAGTTGTCTTCTTCAAGAAAAGTCATCTGCAGGTGGTAAGAAGTTAAGCATTTTCATAATAGACTTTCTCTCAGTCCCATCTTTCTTTCATAATGTATCTAGTTTTAATTAATCTAAATTTGATTTATTATCAATGTGCCCTCTAGTCTAAAACTGTGCATTTACACCATATTAACATATGTGCCAATATAAATGATAGTACCTTTTCATTTATGAACAATGATAAGACCATTTCATTCATAAGGTCAAATAAAGCAAGCACTTCAAGCCAAAAAATTCAGATTCAATTTGTTAAGTATAATAGATACCTATTATGGATTATTTACCATAAGCTTGACTGTCTTAAAATTTTCCAAATTTATTTACTGTTGAAAACCAATAAACGACTTTGAGATACATTTTCCAATTGTTATTATTTTAATTTGCCCAACCAATTGTTACTGTCCCTGCTTTCACAAACCTAAATTTCCTTCATCTGAATTCTCTTTGTCTTGGTGAACATTAACTCAAGAAGACAAATACAATACACATAAAAAAATGTTAACAAGCAAGAGCATTGGCTTAGAGTATTCAATGCAATTAGCACTTAGAAGAGTTTGAAACATACCAACCACTCTGTCTTAAATATACCTCTTTTTCAAACAGAACTCAGGTGAGCGATAAAGGGCCATTATGGCCCTCTTGTTTCAATAGTTGAGCATGTGTTTTAAGGACAGTTCTAATTATGACTTCGCATTGACATTATACAGTGTTCTGCCGAGGCCGCGATTCCCCGACATTGTCGCATAAAAATTAGAAATGTCCCCTATTGAACTGCCTCCGTGCGATTTATGTCGCGGTTGAATTTTGGGGTAAATATAACGAGTTGCCGGCGTTTGGTAACTTGGCGACCGCTGCGCACTGATCAATACGATTGGTTTATTTGTCTTTCCCGCGGCTATTGATCCAATGAAAACCCAGTACAGTTATCGACCGCATGTAAACAACAAAAATGGAGTCGATTTCGCCGAAAAAGAAAAAAGCTAGAACCATTTTGAGTTATTTTAAAAAGCCTAGTACATCCGATTCGTCACCGGCGGCAGCAGAATGTAATAATGTCCCCTCGACTTTGATTGAAACAGCCGTTTCTGACCAATCTTTGACAAATTAAGAATCCGAAGCAATTCCCCACGCATCCGGTGATGGTCCCAGCTCTTCGAAAATTGTTGTGAAGAAAGCTGAACGAAAATTTCAAAGTAGCTGGCTACGAGACTATTCGTGGCTGGATTATAATACTGATTCGAACTCAATGACATGTAAACTATGTATTAAACACAAAAAACACAATACCCTGACACAAGCTAATAAAAATTTCAATACAAGATTGATAGGCAATTAACAAGTCTACACTACACCAGTTACAGGTACCATTTAAAGTACTTCACTAAATTTAGTTACTAGTTGTTATTCTTATAAGAACAAATGTTTGAAATCCCCTTGTCCCACTGATTTAAAAAATGTCCCCACTTTTTCAGGGCAGATGGGACAATTGTCCCCTCTGTTCATAATCCTTGGCAGAACACTGATTATATGTATGCCATCATTGTCACATGAAAGATATTTATCTCCTTATCTTGAATGTCTACACTTCTTGATTTACATGATATCAGTGTTTTCTATGTGTATGCCTTTTATTATAATGTTGGTAACCAATATAAAAGTATTTCTTTAAATGTGCTTGTTCACAGGAGAGAATTTTTTATGTCAAAATAACAAGTCATTGAAACAATACAGTTTTTTGTATTGTTGTTTGCTATATATGTACACTTAAAAGCAGCTATTGAAAGCACATTGTAATTAATTCAGGAAGCGTCAATTTATTTACATGCGGAAGATTTCAAATAAGATTTCACGTTTTTGGATTAAAATATATGTTTGTTCACTGCATACATAATGATACTCTAAAGAATTAAAAAGATCTAATGTTGTTTCCAATGGCTATTCTTTAGTCTGTATCATATAACAGTACATTCTGTTGTACCTTTAACTTCCTCCGTCAACCAGAAGTTTATAATATCCAAGTAAACAGAGTGAATGATTTGGTTTTTACCATTTAGGTATTTTACACTTACTAAAATCTATGTGATATAGTCTCATTTGAAAATATATGTTTGAAGTTCATTTGTGATTAGAAATTTGATTGAATAAAAGCTAAACCTTTGACGGCCACCTCAATTGTAGTCACTGATGAGATCAAGATGAAATGTAAGACACATATCCAAATGTTTATTGAAAAAGACATATATGTCAAACTTTCAAGTATTTAATTTGAACAATTCTTCATATGCTGCATGAGTTGTAATAGGCTAAGGGATGTTTAGCCCTTAGAATGTTGGGTGATTTTCTAAAAACAGATTTTTGTGTCGTTTGCTTTCCAAAATCTTAAATATCTGCTTAATTTTGATGAGGTAAGATACTTGGAGTTGCAATCAGGTTAGATCACAGGCCAGCCATTGATTTACTCTTACCAGCACCATAAGGGTTAGGATATGAATATTTACATTCTATTTATTTTTAGGATCACCCATTGACCTATATTATAGCTCTATGTATCCATTCAAACAAATCATTTAGCTCACATGACAAGATGTATGTATTTACTGTGCTAAGTGTTTGCTGCATGTCCCTTTGAGTGTTACTAAGCATAGATTAACCTTTACTTGTTATTAATTTATTGGTTACCAAAGATTGATTCATCAAGAGCTAGTTAAACAGATTAGAGGCCTTATGTGTGAAAAGCACTAAAGATTTTTGAGAGTAACGGCAAAACAATTTTTTTTTCAACTTTGAAGTATATTTTTCTTTTCTTACCATGATACATATATGTTGTTTACTGCAATTATATCAAGATCATTGTTGATGGAGTAACTGTCGATCCCAATGAAAATTAGACATCTTTATCTTTGCAATCGATAAAATTGTATATATTTTATTCAAATTACTTCTAAAAGAAAAAGGACTATTTATTCCTTCGCCATCAGTTAGTTTTCAGTGATCGCCTTCACAACAATTTACCAGTATCTATACAGTGCTAAGTGTTGTATTTGGCTTTGAGTCTTAGTACATATCTGCTTCAACTATAGAAATTCAATTACTATGGGATATTTGCGCCTAGCAAGCAGAAGACAAAAAGTGCATGATGAACTACAGTCTTGTTATTATTGCGCAAAAAACTATTATGACAAAAGGATCAATTGCTTATAAGGCGCAATTTTCCCATTGTCATTGGTTTCTATAGAATTCTGCAGGAAATTCCTGAATTCATGATATTATTGAGTGAGGGGTAAATAATACTTCCTGATGTAAACACTTGACATTTACTTTGAAGGTTTCAAAACAGCAAGCTTTGATTGTAAGACTTATCTCCCCTGGCTTATTACTTGTATCATTGTGAGTGTAGAGGCAATTAAAGGGAGAAAACCATTGCAGTATTGGTATTTATGTTTGCCTGAGGTTTTGTCCCTTCTAGATTTGAACTTATGGAAGGTATAACATTTTTAGGCTACTTATTTATTTTTGATTGTGCATTTGTGTATACCTTATTTCCATCAAGCAAAAAGACCAAAACGGGTATGGGTTTACAATCAAAGAACTGAAAGGCAAGGAAACTCGCTCCTCTTTTTAGCTCACCTGAGCACAAAGTGCTAAAGGTGAGCTTTTGTGATCGCCCAATGTCTGTCGTGCGTCGTCAACAATTTCTTTAAACATCTTCTCCTCCTAAACCATTGAGCGGATCTTAACCAAACTTCACAAGAATGTCCGTTGGGTGATGCTTTTCAAAAGTTGTTCAAAAAAATTGATTCCATTCAGAACTTTGGTTGCCGTGGCATGAAAAAGGGGGAATTTCAGCAATTTTTAAAAAAAATCCTTGTCTGAAACCACTGGTCAGAATTCAAAATAATTTCACAAGAATGTTCTTTAGGGACCTCTTTTTAAAAAAGAATTTTGATATCTCGAAAAACATGGCCATAAGGCTGCGTTGAACTTTGAACGCGTTTTTGTTTTCACTATATCCATGAATGCTAAAAAATTTTAAATTTACAAACATCATTTTTTCCAAACCTCTGGGCTAATTTCAATGAGATATCATGTGAAGCATCCCTAGTTGGAGGCGAGAAAGATTTGTCAAAAGAAAATTAGTCATGTGACCAAAATGGCTGCCATGCCCATATTAGGTAAAAACCTTATAAATCTCTTCTTGTCACAAACCACTGTTAATTTTTATAGATATCTTGAAAGACATTGCCGCCAGGGTGCGTTGAACTTTGATCGCATTTTTGTTTTCACTATATACATGTATGATAAAATTCATAACTTAACAACCATCTCTTTTTCCCAAACCTCAGGGCCAATTTCAATGATATATCATGTGAAGCATCCCTAGTTGGAGGGAATAAAGATTTGTCAAAAAAAAAATCAGTCATGTGACCATAATGTTTGCCATGCCCATATTTGGTAAAAACCATGAAAAAATCTTGTCAAAAAGCACAATTCAGATTTCAAAATAATTTCACAGGAATGTTCTTTGGGGCCCCTACTATAAAGATTGTTAAGAAGAATTAGATATCTAGAAAGACATGGCGGTTAGGGTGCGTTGAACTTCGAATGTGTTTTTGTTTTCACTATATACATGTTTGGTAAAATTTATACCTTAATAAAGATATTTTATAAAAACATGAATTTTTGTATTTTAAAAAACGTGGCCACCAGGGTGCATTGAAATTTGACCCTGTTTGCATTTTCACTATATACATGTATGGTAGAATTTTTAACAAATCAATATCAATTTGGATGTCCAAATATGTCAAAATGATAACCACCAAATGGCAACAATAGGTCATACTGGACAAAAGTGCAGGCTGTTCATCGTACATACATTCTGTAAAAGTAAAATATTCAGTTTCCGCATTGTAAGAATTATGTACCATTTTAATGTCCCACATCAAGCATACAGTGTCCAACTTGTAAAATGGGAATTAAAAAAAGGTCAATGCATAGAAGCACCAGAAACTCTGTATAAAAGTTAAAAGCAATGTTTCTAACTATTCTTCAAATAGGTTGTAATCTCAAGTGAGCGGTTCTAGGGCCATGATGGCCCTCTTGTTTGAAATGAAAATACTGATCTAAACAGTGTATTCACCAACATAGGAATAAAAAACTTACAAATTACCTTTTATTAAGAGACAAGGATAGTTTAAAAACCATTGCCCTTTCCAATCTCTGCATTAGAAGTTTAAAGTGAAGTATTGTGAATTAATGAGTTAAGGTGGACACCTGAGACAGATGTCATTGTATCAATATCAATGGATGACTCATGTTTATATACTTCGGTGTTGGTCATTTATATGGTCAATTAAATTTGTTATGGTCAACAGGATTGACCTCTGTTTATTGACATTGAGACAAGTTGGTCTGATTTGTGGGAGTTTGATACTGATAGTGTCAGTCAGAATTAAGTCAAAGATGATTTTGAATATGCATTATTTTCAACCCTTCTTTCTTTCCCATTTAACACAAAGCAAAATTTAATGTCGTTTTGATAGCAGATGCTGAAAAATTGGGTTATCATTCTTACATTTTGGAGAAATATTTGCGACAAAAAGGATGAATTGCATGTTTTCAACAATTCATACTTTTGTAACATTTTGTCACTGTTGTTAGTCAGATTGTTTTCCCGGCTGCATAAAATGATAATAGATATATACAAGTAAATGCTGATAATGAATATGCTCTTTCTTCTATTTTTTTTAAGAAATGTCAAAGAAAAGTTTATAACTTATCATGAAAGTGTTATCTATAATTTTAAACTATTTACTAAATAAGAGGATCAAAACAGTATGTGGCTTGGACAGAAAGAGGAAATACTAAGGGTACTAATTGCCATGATTTATCTGAGATTATGATTGAATTAATCCTAAACTAAGTCCAACCTATCAATAAACTTAATTTTTGCTTGACCAGACAAAGCTTATTGAACAGTTAAGAGAGGAACAATTCAGAACTATAGCCTTTTAAATGATGATATTAATGTGGTATTAAAAGAAAATGACAAAATATTTAAATGATAGATGATCAGGCTGAAATTCTATCTCACTTGTGCAGAATTCGCCCAAAACTACAAAATTTCCCTCCTTTGACAGCTGTGGGCCCTTTCCACCAAAGTGGTTTGAGGGATATATAATAGTGTGGTGATATAACGGAAAACATTTGGAATCAAATCAACAATTTATAGTATAAGATTATAGGTGGAAGTTACCTGATTCAATGTGGCACTATAATTAGTCAGCATTTCAAGTTGCTATGTTTTTGACAAAATTTGAAATTGCTCCTACAAGCAATTTTTACTTTTACCACAAAGGTTTGCCTCAGTCCTGTATAGCTGAATTGATCTCACTATGTATGGTCAGTAACAGGTCAATAACTAATTTTATGGAGGTTTTGTTAATGTGTATTGTAAGGGGTCTACTGGGTATTGATTATGTTCTTCGATCTTGATTATGTCAAACTAGTCTAACCTTAAATAGCCTCATTAGTAAAACATGATTGACACTTTTGACCATTGCAGACCCTTTACTAATTATATGATTTATAGCTATTTTACAGTGCATATTATAAAGATTCAAGTCGAATTGTCTTTGCTTTTCATGCAGGTTTCTACCTATTAGCTCAAAGGAATAATTTATATCATTATTATTTTCGACTGCTATTGATTTTCCCATTGTACCTGTCACTTACTGCAAAATATGGAACTAATCCTTCATATGTTTTTTTTGTGATAAGCTTAAAGAATAGCGTTGGCATACACCCCCTCCACAGCCCCCCCAACACCACCCAAAAACCCCCACCCCTTTTTTCCTAAAAAAAAGGAAGTAAATTCTTCT
The DNA here is from genome assembly GCA_947846245.1 of Cerastoderma edule. NCBI lineage: Eukaryota > Metazoa > Mollusca > Bivalvia > Cardiida > Cardiidae > Cerastoderma > Cerastoderma edule. The sequence continues at coordinate 34,174,171 of OX401413.1, read as the reverse complement.
TTTCATTTTGATATTTTCGATATTGGAAAGAAACAATTGTGACAAAAGAAGAAATTGCTCATCTTGAGCAATTTCTTCTTTTGTCACAATTGTTTCTAAATCCTTCTGCTACAGGTGTGTGAGAAAGTTTATGTATGAGGGAATGTATTAAATGGCCTATCGAGAAAGCAAGCTATGATGTCACTATAACACCTATACAATTACCTTGTGGGTGTATAGATTGTCAATATTATGTAGTGTACAACGACTCGTGTAACATGTTCTAAATATGGTCGATTACTCAGAATCAACATGGAAATTAAATAGATTGTGTGGAGGATAGTGAATGTAATTGTTTGGAGAAAAGTGAATGTGAAAGTGCTCTTTTACGTGGATTTACTTAGATTTTTATTGGGTAATTTTTGTGATTTTTACCTCAATTTAATGGGGTCCATGATTTTTTCCAAGAGAAAAAAAAATTATTCTAGTTGTGGACATGTAGTTATGAATCTTGGATCACCAATCCTGTTTACATGAAGATTTTATAGATAGTGGTACGATTCAGCAAATAGGAACAACTTCTCTTCTCTGAATTGGTTTGCAGTCAGTTACATGTATTTTGTGATTCTTTTTTTTTTTTTTAGAGATATTTCTATTGTTTTGTTTTGATCACACAATCATCTCATGATATCAGATTACAAAGTTTGAAGCTTTATCATTTATATCAGAAAAATTTGAATCAATGGTAATTTTGTTTAGAAAATATTTAATTGGATTTTAATTATTTGAAGTAATGATTTATTTAGTACTTTTATCACCGTAGGGATACTACATTTGTTTTGAGGGGTAGACAACATTGAAAAACAATATCAAACATCATGAGTATTTAGGGAAACTGTTGAGAATCCATTTTTACCATTTATCTCAAAGTGCATCAGTCTTTTCATCTTCTATTTAATCATAATGTTAGGGTTTGGTGAGACTAGTAAGTCAGCAGCTTCATGTTTGTGAAGGTCTTTCTATAGTCTTATGTTGAACCATCACATAGTTATTAATGTGGCTTTTTGTAGACTGTCACAAATTAACATGCCAGAGGATCGAGCCATTATAGCATAATGAATCAGACAATGTGTTAAAGCTACAGCTTCTACTTCATCATGAGGTTGGGTCACTCTTGACCATTATGCCTCAGTGCATGAGGTGAGTGGCAGCTATTAAAAGAGGGAAAGTAAAGATTCTTTATCAAATCGGTGGATGATCAAAGAAAAGTTGAAGAGCTTAGAATATTTTAAGATGATAACATGACTTTCATAGGTTGGGCAATTTAAAGGTCATATGTACAGGTTGGGTTTATTTTATGAAATTAAAATATGAAGTAAAAGAATCACATTGAAATTATTTGCAACATTTTAGCATAACGCATTACGTCATAAATCACCGTCATAGCGCACCGATTAATAAAAGTTCGTATGACTTACTTCCCTTTGCTGTGACGTCACTCGTGATCCACTGAATGCGCCATGTAAAGGGCGTGAAGAGCGATCGCTGGTTAGAATTGGTGTTTTTCTTCAAATAAACAATCCTAAAGTCATTGTTTGGATTGACAGCGCATTTTTTTTATTGAATATGATTCATATTATAAGAATATCATTTTGAAAAAAGATAAATTAATAACTTAACCCGTGAATTTGCATGGATTTGTCATTGCGTATACCTGTTCATATGAAAGGAACGGCTTGAAATTTGGACGATTTTCCTTGAAATAAATGATTCTTAAGTCATTGTTTGGATTGACAGTGAATTTTTTATACTGGATATTTTTCATATTATAAGAATATCCATTTGAAAAAAATAAATTAGTGACTTAACGCGTGAATTTACAAGGATATGTCAATGCGTTCATATGAAAGGAACGGCTTGAAATTGGGACGATTTTCCTCGAAATAGCAATCCTTTAGTCAATGTTTGGATTGACAGTGCATTTTCTTTATTGAATATGTTTCATATTATAAGAATATTCTTCTGAAAAAAAAAGTAAGTGACGTAACGCGTAAATTTGAAAGGATTTGTAAATGTTTTCAAATGTAAGAATCGGCTTGAAATTTTGACGATATAATTATTTGTGAAAACAGCTATTTTTATTAATGTTGTTGAAAAAAAAAACACGAGTACTTTTTCGTCAATGATCGTGTATTAGCATTAAGGTTTCAATTGAGTAGTTAACAAAGACATAGATCTGAATAAACGAATTGTCTTAAAACCGTACATCGTATAACTATTAACTGTCAAATTCACCCTGCATTGTCTTATCAATACATGAAATGAAACGGGAGAAGATCATAAATTGCGAACAAACAAACCGTATTATAACCCAACTTACTTGTGATACGAAGGTTATCCTTTAACTCACATTTTCACCACACATCAACCTACTTGTGATACGAAGGTTATCCTTTAACTCACATTTTCACCCCATATCCAAATTTCAATACTTAACACTGGCACCTTCAAGAGTATTTCTTAAAATCATCCGGCAACTTTCCAGTAACTCCACCCCCAGTAAGAGGTCTATGATTTCGAAATTGATTCCGATGTCGTCTTACTAGAACAACTGTTTTGACTTAAGAATTGTTCTTCATATTCACTTTACATTTATGTTCGTTTTCTCTCGTGTAAGTAGCCTTGACATATTGAGCATTTAATTTTCGGATAGGTTTAATAATTAACAGCTAAAACAAAAAAAATCGTCATAGTTTATTTTACTAACAACCTTAAATAAACATATTTGAATTTATTTTTATGATTTTGGAATTTAAATATCAATTTGACAAAACTTGATTTTGATGTTAAAACGTTTGTTTTTTTGTTGTTGAAAACATAGAGTTAATACCGTTTTGGAGAATACTGATTATCATATACTTATTGAAGTGTCAAACTATTCTAATAACAAAGACAACATGTTCACTTCTTTGAATATCATAACGACAAAGTATCAGACGTAAGTCACATTGAGAGATACATATGTCCTGACACCTTATCAATCCAAACATCCAGTGAGAGTTTGGTCTTAATTGGTTTTATCTTAACAATGGATTTTTTAGCAAAGTTTAATTGCCGCGCATTGAATGTGTGAGATTTGCCGCTTGTTATTTCATGTCTGGAATGTCAGACCTGTTAATTAACAACAGAGCTATTTAAGAGATTAACGCCAGAGGCTATCTTTCGCCTTAACAATAAAGGACTTGAGACTTGAAACATACTGTGCAAATGTGGCAGATTGGTGTTAATTTGCATCACGACCCTTAATCCTTGTAATGTCCAATGTTTGTTGATTGACCCTTTGTATGTGAGGTAAACTGACAATAATCAATTAAATTGTAAACAAAGAGATTATGTTCTAATGTGTAAATTATATATTTAGTGATCTTATTACTAAATTATCAATATCAATTTGTCATAATCATGTTTGAACACCTGCATTTCAGTGTGACATACGTCATTTAAATCAAATTTACCAATGGCAAAAAAATGAGGTGTGTGATTTAAATTATTCCGAAAAGCAGAAGCTTAAGTTAAGATCGAACCCATTATCATTTGCGTTGATGAGTTCAGAGACAGTTTACGGATATCAAATATTCATTATTTTGAATTTTCATTCACAGACAACGGCAGATAAAAGAAACTTGCTTGTTTTAATCGGTTTGTTATCATAGCAATCAACGTACATTTTTCATTTTGTCTCATTTATGTACAATGGCAACGTTTCTACGAGGTTAAAACAAAAAACAAGTTTTGCAAATAAGAACACGATGTATTTGAGCGTTTAAAACCCAAAGACATGGCTATACAATAACTTATGATGTTGGATGAAATAAACATATTCTTGCAAACCTTTGAATTCTTACGTAATATAATCGTAAAGCAGCCTGATTAAGTATTCCTAACTAAGTATGTAGCATAGTTAATCTGTTCCAAACAAAATCAACGTGATTTATCCTTTTCTTGAATTTATCTACATTTACACAGTGCAAATTCTATATAAAGATCTAGCAAGACTACACGAGGCTCAAACACCCCAAACTAAAAGTCAGGAATTTCTTAATCACGAACATCAGTTCACCACAATGTTAATTTTGAATAATATTTTCCTTTACCTGAGATAATGTGGGAAACAGCGTAACAAAAGGACTTCAGGCTTAAATTATCATTAGCAACTTGGTACATTGGCTAATAAAACAACGACTTATGATAAATATTTGGGGTCATTCCGAAATACAATGTACACATTCGCGCGTCACACCAATGTCTTGACACATGATTGTATGCTTTATCGCTTGATTGGTGTTTGAAAGTGAGATTAGCTTTGTCTGGTTTGCATTGACAGTCTTGAAACCAATACATCAAGGTAAAGTGAATGTTGTCGGTGTGTTTCAAATAAGGGAAATGTAACAGTTACTCAATAAGTAGAATGAATTTGAAGCGTCTTCACCTATATAAATTACTTTGAATTGAGTCCGATCATTTAAAGATCGTTAAAATCAATTCTCTGGAAACGCCTAACAATGCGTAAACTTGCCGTCTTCGAAGTGAAAGTAACACATCCTACTGTTCTTGTTTGGGGAATATATCTTTTGCTTATTTGTAAAGTAAACACGGTCCAGTTTACTTATCGAAACTTTTTGCAGCTTTCATGTTCGTCGGAAAACGGGAGAAACTCGCATCCCTGCGACCAAAAGCAGAATAACACCAGAAGACCTGTCAAAATACCATATTCAATATCCAATTTACGTTTCCCAAAACACAATTCAACACTTAAAATGTCCGAAATTTGTGCAAAAACACCGTCGTTACTGAGAACTAGATTCTTCTTACTGATAGTTCATATGACTTTGAAGCACAAATGACGTCACAACAAGGGAGATAAGTCATTCACAAAAATCGATAAAGGTGAATAAAAGTAGTCAAAAACAACCTTTTTCGCTTCTGTATGAGAAAAAAATCATTACCTCCGTCATAACGAAACCATAATCTAATTCAAAAACCATAATTAAAGAAAATTTTGTTTATCGGGAAATTTGACCTTTAAAGTAGTTTCCATTTACAAATTAGTTACTTAATTTTTTAGCCGAATCATTTTTCAAGGTCTTATGACTGTTGCTGAAAACTTGCTATTTTCTTGCTTACAGTTCTCATTCAGATGATTTATTCAAGGGTTCATAGCAACTCTGTATAAGTCAATCACAAAATGTGAATTTATACTTCCAGTGATTCTATTTATAAGTATTTCACTGAATACTCCATCTACGGTCTAACCTCTATGAAGTTGATATACATTGGAAATGTCTCTTTGAGAAATATTTCCCCCAAAAGGGGGATAGGGTTAACCATAGAGCTTATTAAATTTTGCGTAGAAAAGACTTTCCTTATACAGACAGTGAGACTATTAAGAGTTAAGATCAACTCCATTTTCAATGTAAAAAGAACGCCTAGAAGGGCTCTTAACAGTAAAGAGGTGAGATCACATATTGATTTATTGATTTCATTTGCTCTGTTTAACAGATGAACACAGTTTTAATCCAATCAAGTAATTAAATGCTAAAGGGAAACAACAGTCTTTTCTTCCCTTTACAATTCTATGTACTCTGATCAAAGTTACAGATATATATATGGCTACAAATGAATTTAACAAAATGATACAATTAAGTAGAAAGGATAGATGAATCAGAGGCCAAGACAAGAGCAATACTTTTCTAGTTTACTTTATCCTGATCTCTCAAAGCCCTATATTGTTAGTATGCTCCTCAAAATAATGAGAGTCAATAGGTATTCTAAAACACTGGAGCAAAAATCTTTCCTCTTATTCTTTAGTGATGACACCATTGGGTTAATAAACTTGTCTTAGGCAAACGCTATTAAAATCTTGTTTATATACATGTAACGGCTAAATATTTGAAAACACATCTTAGGAGGAAATAAATACCTCTTTATCTTTTTAATCCTTTGCAAAAACATTCAAACAATTAGTCTGGATTCGTGCCATGTGACCTTGTAACAGTACAGTCCAGGGTACCGTTTTACTAAACGGGAAAATATTTACATAAGTCAAAACCCATAAGTATAGATATTGTCTAAAAACAAAAGTACATTATTTTTATCAGACATGTCATTGGAGACATTTAGGTGAGAAAACTACAATGACATTTCTTTGCAAGATTACTTTTCTCATTTAATAATGAAATATTAGAAGGGATGTTGTTTTGAACCTACCAAATATCTTTGCATAAATTGCTTCCCTAGGATTCTTTATTTTGAGATTCCTTCACAATCATGTGGTATTTCAAAAACTATTGACACATGGCATTTTTGTGGATACTGATGAGAATCTTCTTGTCAAAACAAGTCTCATGAGTACCAACATTAGAGGGTTTAGAGAGGTAATCATGACTTTTAAGCCAGTGTATATTGTATAGACATAATGCTTCTAGTTTGACCAGTCACCATTTACCCAGTGTGGGTAAATGGTACATACAATACATCATATATTATGTGCATATGACATAATGGTTTAAAAAAATATCTTTGAAGTGTTTTTTTTTATGTCTATTGCTTACTTGTTGAAATTCATGGACTATGACAAACACTACAAGGCCTTTTTAAAAGTCAAACAATATTTAGTACCATTGCGTCTAAAGACACATTAACGGTTATCAAGAGAATAAGTATTTACTCAAGATTTTATGTCAAGTAAGATCGAGGGTTCTATAAGTATGCGAGAGTCAAGTATATCATTAAGAAGCATTAAGGGCATACTAAATTCTTACCTTGATTCTCTGCTATGTATGTATGCATTTATTGCCATACAATTACCAGTCTCATACAAATTCGGATATTCCCCAGGGCCCTTCTACATTGAAATGTTGTGTTTTTTTATACTGCAGAAGCCTTCCTAATGAGCAATTCATCCTTTTAATACAGTGGCTTCTACCAAAGATCATAACCAACGTTTTGTCATCTGCTGTTGCTTTCAATTTAGACTAGTCATACATATGCAGTGTAGGGTGAAGGATGAATCTTCATTGTTTCATTGTCATTGTATAACGACTGAACCCGTCATTAAGAATGCATATATGTGTGCAAATTGGAAACAATCTACGCCAATGACTGATTAGGTTACTGCATTAATTACCTCTGTACAAAACTTTGTCTTCAAATTTTATGCTGGCAAACAAAGCAGGGAATTTTAATTTATGAGCATCCACATAGGATAAATCTATTTTAAGCTTTAAACCCATTACCAAATGCCAAATTTTCGACTGTCCCAAATTGAAAGAGTTTGCAGATGACATTCTAGAATGTGAGGAAATTGGAAAATAACCTTCTTATAAGGCAGAAAAACTTGTGGGAAAAGGAAAAATTCGTTAAGAGCAATTACACCTTTTCCCACAATGTTTTCCAGAGTCGTCTGCAACAAATTGGTCAAATGTTGTTATTGTTTGATAAAGGGTTAATTTAACACTTTTGTGCCAAAAGTAGAAATGGTTTGCCATGAGTGATTTTTGTTACAAGTCGCCTGATTAGGTTTGATAAGTGAGGCAGTCTCCTGACTGACTTACGGAATGCAGATGGTTCTACCCGCCCTTATGGGCAGTTGAGTATGAGGTCTTCCTCCATCATTAAGAGTCGGGCATCGCTACATAACTGAAATAATGTTGATGTGTTGATGTGATGTAAAACCCATATAAAAAAAAAGGTTTGCTGAGTGAGTAAACATGAAGTTGGCGGTCAAAAATTGAAAGAAAGATAATTAGTTGATAAGTAGTTATATAACATTTACTGTTAACCCCACCATGTGAGGTTATTATGTCAATCTTCTAATGACCTTTATATGGTTAATTACCATTACATTTGGGTCCTGTGGTCAATTGGTTTGAATAGTCAGAGCTTGAAATCACATGGTCCCTTTGCGCATTGGTTCAAAGCCCTGGACTTTCATGTGAGGAAGCCTCCTGGCTGACCGACATCATGTGGATGGTTCTAGTCTGCATCACTAGTCATTAGAGCATACATCTTGAAATCACGTGGCCCCTCTGCGCATTGGTTCAAAGCCCAGTAGGGGTAGATTTGGACTTTGATCAGAGGTGGCCTCCTGGCTGACCTACAGAGTTTGGATGATTAGGTCTACTCTGCTTTACTAGTCATTAGAGCACACACCTTGAAATAATATACAACATGGTCCCTCTTTGCATGGGATCAAATCCTGGTTGTGCTGGACTTTGACTTTTTAAGAGCTGGTCTCCTGGGTGACTTATGAAGTACTTAACAGAATACTGATGTTTCTACCCTGCATGACAGGCCTTAATAGGGCAATCTATCTTTGGGTTTTCCTCCATCTGTAATGAGCTGGGCTTTGCAACATAACTTGAATACAGTTGAAGCGATGCTACAGACGAACATTATGAAGGGTTAGAAGTAACAGTTTTTGTGATGTTAGATTAAAAAAGTTTGTTACAAGCATCTTTTCCTTTAATCACATTATTTTCTTAACCTTTTACCAAACGCAAAATGTTTGACAGTCCCAAATTGAAAGAGTTTGCAAACGACATTTCGAAATGTGATGAAATTGAAAAATAATCTTCTGATACGGGAGAAAACATTGAGGGAAAAGGAGGAATTGCTCGTTACAAGCTATTTCTCAATGGTTTCCAAAGTCACCTGCAACAAACTGGTCAAATGTCGTTATTGTTTGGTAATGGGTTAAATCTTCTGCAACAGGTGTACATAGTAAAGTGAGATATCATGGAGTAAGGGATTAAAGAAATTATATCAATGTGTTCTACATATCCAGGTGAGATTTCTCAGTTGTTAAAGTGGTGAGCACTTTTTAACGAGGTTTGTTCTGTAAACAAGCATGTCACCTGGGTTTATGTGACTATTGCCTAGTCTTATCTGTGCCTAACTTTGAAGTCTTACTGAGTGAAAGGACCAAATAGGGTTTATTTATCAAACTAGGGGGGTCAGTTGACAGACTTTAAGATTTACAATGTGGTCAGTGAAAAGGAATTGGTCAAAACATGTTAGAAAATAATGTTGGTATTAAACCCTTTCTCTCAGATAAAAACTTTAGCAGACAACTACAGTCGAGCCTCGTTCATCTGAAAACTTTCGTTCCCAGGTGTAATGTTCGTATTAACGAATAATCCGGACTAAACAATCTGCGAGTTTTCAGTGAAATGTTTACCTATACACCGATTTTCATAATAATTATTATGAAGTAAAAAAATGTAATAGTTGAAAATGATTGCCAGACATTGTCTCCTGATCGCTGTCAATGCAGCGAGTTAACACCTTTTACAAACTAGACTGTCTGCATGCGACGATAATTAAAATTAGGTAAGACCGGTAAACTGACTTAATGACCAATTTTCAAACAATCAACACCTTTTATTACACTACGCTTGGTGACATTTTAAGATCAAGCATACGTGCAAATTTGCCAAAGGTCTGAATGTTGGATTACCGTATTGTCAATTAACATAGGTAACCGCAAAAAAGTAATCATTATGCTGGTTTCTGGATTAGTCATGCACATATACTATTAGAAGTTAGGCTTGGTTCCCGACTTTTATTGTCCGGAGACGGAAAGTGGATTTTCCGGATTAAACAGTGGAATTAATGAAGGTAAGGACCGTTCTGTTCGGATGGCGAATGATACGGATTAACGACGTTCGGACTATGGAGGCTCGACTGTAAAGGAACAATCCACAGTGGTGAAATGGTTAGCGTCGAGGACTTGAGAACAGTTCACTCAAGTTCGATCTACAAAGGTGGCCATCTATTTCACCATGGAGTGTCCTTATTCAAAACACATTTCATTTCCTAAACGTAGTACTCCAAGGTAGATCATATAAAATTGTGACAAACAAAGAATTCATTTTCATTCTGTTTCTTTTTGCTCTACTTTTTAAAATTGAAAACTAACAATTCTGTATGAGCCAATGATTTATGTATGGCATTTGACATTATCAATTAAACTAGAACAAGAACCAATTAAATTAAAGGACGAATGACTGCACTGATTAATTAAATACTCCATAATCACTTCACATAGATGCACCTGCGACAAAAGATTTACGAGACCACTGCATGGTTACTCTTTACCCTTAGAATGCTTGGTTACTTTCTAAAAACAGATTTTTGTGTTGTCTGATTTCAAAAACCCAAATATTTGCTAAATTTTGTTGAGGAAATATACTCAGAGTAGCAAACGGCTTGAATCACAGGCCAGCCGCCAGTTTACTTGGTGTTTGACCAGGATCTAACCTGTTTGCATAAGCATGCAGTCGGTTCCAGCACTATAAGGGGTTAATAAGTGAATTTTTTTCATATGACAGTGGGCTTTTGATGCAGTTTGTTAACTTTTTTTTCTCTAAAGTATTATTGAAGCAGTTATTGATATTCTCCTTTATGTTTCCTTACATGTATTGCACTATATTGAAAACAAATAAATCGTGTCCCATAAGTTTCACTAAAAGTTTAGCAGGGTCTCAAACCCCTGTATTCCCTGCAAGATGGACATGTAACAAAGTAAACCGATTGAGCTGAATGTCTGAAATCCCCTGAAAATGTTTAAAACCTCCACTGCTGTTGGTCTATGTTTCAAATAAAGGAAGGACATACTATCCTTCAATTCATTTAGCTTTTTCTTTTCTTTGTCCTGTCATTTACCGACTGACAGTTCAGTTTTCTATGGCTGATTCAAAATATATAATGAACTTTACTTGAAAGGGAAAACACTTTATTATTTGCCCTGTCATTAGAAGTTTTGTATAGTTACAATGAGGCTCTATGAAAGACTTTACCAAGTGTTTGATATTTATGAAGGAGTATTGCATTGAACCATTGGCCATGTATGGATGGACTGTAACTGCATCCAAATCTTAGGTCTTTCAAAGCCAAACTATTGTTTAACTGTTTTTATTGGACTAAGGGTGCGTCAGCACCTTAGTCCCTTGAATTTACATACCACTTTTTGAGGGATGGTAGTTTATCGATACACAAACAGCCTTCTGACCCCAATTACTCATTAAACATCCGCCTTCACTGTGCCGACTAATACCTTCTTGGAACTAGGAATGCAGTCCGGATTTACTTGCTTTGTTTTGCTCTATATTATTATAACTGTTGCCTCATGGGAAATCGTAAAATGTCCAGATAATGAAAAAAAAGACTATCGTTCAGTCTCTGTTCACAGAAATAATAATTCTAGTAATGGTGGTAAAAAGAGCAGCTGTTTTCCTCGAGATGTTGCCCAAAGACATTTTCAAATGTATCCTCAATCATCTTGCTTGAAACGCACCTTTGTCCTTCAGCGCTCTCAGCGCTTTGATTTTGACTGCTGTTGCTATGAATTGGGAGCAGTTACAAAATCACATTTGAGGGAAAAGTTCAGCCCCCTTACTCGAAATACTTTACTTTGTCACATCTGCCATAAAATATGTTACAGGCAAATGTGACCAAAGGTAATTATTAAAATTGCTCTTAATGAGCATATCATTCTTTTGTCATAATTGTCTCTTCCCAGTATCATTAAGAAAATAAAGTATTTCCTTGCTAATTTTTCCCTGGCAGCAGCTTGAGGGTTCATTGCAAGGCTTAACATAAATAAACATGAAGCACTTACTATAATATTATAATGAACCCACAACAGCAGTTACTTTAACTTAGACTGCCCCTGCGAAAGATCCATGAACTTATTCATGAAATTAATGAACTTTCACCAATGTGAAATAGCTTTTCAAGAACACAGGACTTTTTTCATGAAATTCAAGAACCAGTTCATGAATATCAAGGACATAAACCTGTTCTTGATGTTCATGAACAATGCAAGAGAAGCTTTGTGTTCATGAATGGCCATTTAATGTTCATGCATAAGTTCATGGATCTGTTGCAGGGGCAGTCACAAATTTCCCCTTATGAGGGAATAGTTAAAGAAGGTATGAGGTCTGTTGTTGTCTGGTTACGCTCCAGGTTCCATATAAGGAGTAAAAATATTTTCATATACACCGTATGTCGGCCATCATTTCTACCTGACTGACTCCGTGAAATAACATCATTTTTCATCTTTTTGTTGTGAGGACTCTTCTTTAATCGTCAAGCGAATTCAGCGTCTGGGTCGCACTTTACTAAACTTTAAATTGTTTATCTAGTTTGCATAAATCAAGTTTCTTCATAATTAGGTTTGAAATAGTATTATGGGATTGGGATATTAAAGAACATTTGACTATTGTTGGTTACATCTCTTTTTTGTGCAATGTTTCTTTCAATGCCCTTTACACTTATGGATAAATTTGATGTCACAACTAAGATGCATTGAGAAAGGTTAATGCTTAACCAAATCACAAACCTTAAAAACTTCCTTTTACAGAAAATATTGCAATTCACACTGGTAGATGTAGAATTTAATGGTATTTCTCTGATAGTAAAGAAATAAATGTGGGGAAAAGGAAGAATTGCTTGTATCAGCAATTAATCCTTTTCTCCACAATATGTTCTAAATTTGCCTGTGGCAATCTTGTCAAACCAGGATTGCTATAATGTTAAGTGTTAGGCTGGTACCATTTATCAATTATTGGAACAGAACAGCTGAGTTTAGTGGTGTCCTTTTTCACAAAATATTTTGGATCAATAATTTTGTAATCTGTTAAGGGGAAGGAGAGAAGCGTATGGATTTGATATGTTCTTTGTGCAAATGGACGCTGACCATACCTGTGCTTGATTTGAAATAACGGAAATATTTAAATGATGAAAGTTATTCTTTAATGTAAAGAGGCAGTCTAATGTCATTATTAAGTGGAATACCTTTTGTGCTAGGTGTATGGATTTAGAACAAGTGACATTTAATGAGGTCGTTAATTTTGAAATCTTTTTCTAGTGTTCTTGTGGATGAAGGCTTTAGAAACCATTGTTGCCAAAGAAATAAATCAATTATTAATTAGCAAGGCTTCTTTTTGATACCAAGTTTGGAACACAATATTCAACATTAAAAGTGGCAACTACAGTAAAGTTGTCTACCTTACTGTACAATACTTCACTATTAAATGCATGATGCAGAACTTTTCACATGTCCACTGTGGCAAGAGGATAAAATGCTCATTTGAGCAAGATATCTTTTTGAAGCAACGGTAACAACGAAATATATCACAATATAATTTTTATGTTCATGCCATAACTCATCATCTATTAATTTCAATTTCGACCCGTCTCAAATTCCAGTATCATGTGAGAATGGTTTAAGAAAATTATTGCAACAAAAGAACAACTAGCCTAGAAATGTTACTTATAGACTGATCCCCTGGTCTGGACTGTTGGTAAAGTTCTGTGAAATATTAAAAAATTGTGATGGAATTGGATGGACAGATTGAAAAAAAGTTCTGAATGGCCATAAATATGTTTTGAAGTGCTATGGATACTTATAATATAATCATTATCTACTTCTATACAAGTGTTAAGTGCTGTCTGATACTGTTAATGTTTGTAGGTCCATCAACATTGAATAAACCCTAACTCTGGTAGAAGCTACTTGAAGCAGAAACATGAAAACCATTCAAAAAAGGTTTCAAAATTATGTATGCTTGGAAAGGAATTCTTGATCATTTCAATAGATTGAGAATTTGAGTATGATTGGTTGATTTTCTTTTTGTCATGTTTTCTAATTTTTCTGCTATCTATAGGTACATTAAATCATCTTAAATTTCGATGGTTCAATGCAAGACTACAGTAAGTGCTTCATAAACATGAAGCACTTACTATAGTTTTGCACTGAACTCTCAATATGTGTAAGAGAATGCACAAACCACGAACCTCTAATCTTTATTTTGAGAGGGATATTAAGATACAGACAGAATTGTTAGAAAACAGCCTTTTGTTTTGATTCTCTACATCCAACATGCAGATCTGTCGATTTGTGTCCATCTAAATGGGATAATAAGTAATTTATGGGAAGTGGTGGTTCCTATATAAAAACAGGTGTGATCAGGTGTGAACAACCAGTAAGCTCAATGCTTCATACATGTATTATACTTACTTTGACATACCTGCAGCATAAGAGGTTTAAAAGAAACCATTGCGACAACAGAAGAATTTCCTCATCACAAACTATTTATCTCTTTTCTCAAAAAAGTTTGTAGCCAATATGTGAAAGAAAATGTTATCCGATTTATCCTTTGTATCAAATATCTGCTGTTCCTTTGAGTTTGGTTCAGTCACAAAATCCCATAAGAGGGAACAGGGTATATATACTGTTCATATGTTCACACAATCGTATCTACTCGGCAATCCCCGTAACAAGTCGGTAGATATACCTCGTAAGCAGTACATGAATACACCATAAATCCTGGGGTAATTGGCCCTATTTCCGGCGGATAACGCAAAATGCACACAGGCACTAAATATGTATTTAAATACACACAAATTGGTTATATGTCACAATTAAATGTTTTTTTTTACCCTTTTCATTAAAGATGATCATATGAACACATCTTGTTTCATATTTTGTCAATCAGCTCTTTCCGGTAATCCCCGGCTTTGTGACGGGGATTGCCGAGTTGATACGATTGGCCCTTCGTTGCTGACCTACTTTCAAAAATGGCTCCCCATTACCTCCGAGGTTATTTTAAGAAATGGCCGAGGTGTTCCGAATGATGTTCACAGGTATATCACAGATCCATCAGAAACATTTATCCTTTTCATTCTCAGTTATTGCTGGAGTTAACCCAATTTTTCATGATGTGGTTTTTTCCAATTTGATAGTAACAGCAAGGGAAAATCATTAGTATAAGAAAATGTATTTTCAGTGTGGTATTTGTAAGGACCATTGTGACAAAAAGACCATGTGGTTTCTTAAACTTTCTGCTTGGGAATTGTTTATATATGAATATATGGTAGAGGGTATTTAAACAACAAGAAAATGCAGTTATTTAAAATTTTCTTGCAGTTAAAAGAATGAATCAACAGTTTTTAGAAGAAATATTTCCAACAAGGTTAATAGAGGAATTGTTGCTTTTGTTTCAATGTTTGTATGACGATCATTTTTCAGAGAAAGGTAATTCAAGTACTTTGTCAAACTAAAAGATTTTTATGTTGCTCAGATGTTCCATCCGTCATTTAATAAAACATAGGAACATGTTGATTTCAAGATTATTGTTTTGACAAAAAAATGCTTGTATTGATGTTTTTCAAAAACACCAGGCAAAAACGTTTTAAATGAGTGTCATATGTTAAATTCTGCCAAAACTTATAAGAGTATAATATAAGGGTATATAATACTAAAACATATGTTTTGTTATGTTGTCACAATGGTTTCTTTAAGTCTTCTGCTGCAGTGCGCCAAAAGGAATCATTATGAAGGTAGGGGTTGTTGAGACCTTGAGTAAAGTAAAGGGTTAGATCAGCAAGCCACTCTGGCTTATCAATCAGAGAAGAAAAGATGTTTGCTATCTGTTGAGAGCAGCAGCTTCCAACATATGGTTCTATTTTTAGTCGTAGAGAGATTACAAGCTTCCTGGGGATCAAGACTGTCTGATGAGTAGACTGTGTATTCTGTATTTCACCTACCTTGACTGTGTTACATTCTCTCTCGCTTCTCTACCTGATGCAGTTGCCTAACTGCTTGTGTCAGGGATACGGGAGAAACAATTTGAATAATGAGAAATTCTAGATTAATTAGAAATGGAACAGAGTTTCATTGGGAATGGGCTGAATTCATCTGAACAGAGAAATTCAGATCGACAAAAAATTGAGCTGGATTCACGGAATTTGAAATTTTTTAAGGAAGATATTTTTCATTTGCCATTTAAAGAGTTGGAAGACTCAAGTAGTTATGGACATTTAAAACATGTGTTTGTAGATGAGGAGGATTATGAGGATTTTAAGCAAGATTTGGTTGACTTCCATTGTGTGAGATCGCGCTGGAAGAACAACAGAAGAAAGCTTTCGTGTGATAGGAATCGGATAAATTCATGTAACAGTGAACCCTTACAGGGGACACCTCCTGGAAATGTGACAAACAACAACACTAGTGATTCACCTGTGAATTTATCACCCACACTTCCAGTCAAACAGATCCATTCACCATGTTTGGGTGTTGCTAAAAGCTTGCTGGATTTAGACTTAGACCAGACAGGGTCCAAACCCATGATGGAGTTTTTCCAAAATGATGAACATTTCCAAGAATTTGACCGGGTGTTTGAAACGTTTAAAACAAAGAGGTGTGCGAGTAATTCTAGTCTTGATAAATATCGCTGGTCACCCCATCCTGACAGTAACCATGACGATGACGAGGAGAGTTTTGACCATGAAGCAGGTGGTGAAGACGAGGAGGATGTGCTTGGAATAAAAATCAACGATATTTTCTCCGACTTCTTCGATAATGATGATGCATTTAAACATTTCGAGGAAGAGTTTGGAAAGTTTCAGTTTAAACGCCACTCTCGGGCTTTGAACAGTTTACATCGAAACTCAGTCTGTGATTTGATAGAGGATTTGAAAGCATTCTGTGATACGGAAGAATCAAATAGCTCAAAAACAGGAAATGCTCTTCAAGTGGAGAGCAGGTTAAGTCTACCAAAGTTATGGAATCAGGGTGGGGAATGGGAATACATTTTTAGTAAAGTTCGGCAACACGGCAAGTTGTCATCAACTGAGAATTCTGATACGGGAAAGTCTGATTTAACTGTGCGATATGATAGTGATAGTGGGGACGGGTTATTGGACGATTTGAGTGAATGTTCGGAATCTAATCGGGATACAGGGTATTACTCTGAACTTAAGTTCAATCCAGACGTGTGTACCTGCCCATGTGCATCCAAACATGGTGGTAAGTTTTATTTATCACATTCATTAAAACTCCACAATAGCAATTTATGTCTTTCAAATATTAGTATTGTACCAAACATGGTCTGTAAATTCTTTATGCCTTGAATTATTAGATATTCTGTATTGGATAAATGGGTTAATGTGTCCCTCCCTTATATCTAGGGATGGGAACGAATATTCGAATATTCGAATAGCGGGTCGAATATTCGAATAGCAAAATAGTATTTGAATATTCGATTTTAATTAACCCATATTACTGTATGTTTACCATAAATTTTATTCAGAAATAATGTTGGTTTATTTTCATTTTCTTCCTCTAAACCGATCCCAAATATCGAAGAACGTGCCTAGCTCCCAGGTGCAGTTACGATGTTTTTACAACGTATGTCACACAGTAAAACACCTGTGACAAATTACCACATCTTTTGACAGTTTGCAAAACGATTAATTCCTAAGTGTGAAAATAGTCGATTTTAAGCCGCTAAATCTAACACCTTAATGATCTGCACTTGCTCCTTATTATCCAAAACAAGTCAATCACGCTAATTGACAATTGTCAGTGTCAACCAATCACGTAACTTGTTTGTCGTGAAATTAAACAATTACTCTTTCAATAAACAATCGTAATCATGATTGCATATGCACGAAGACCAATCAAATAATGTGTTAGAAAGTATATTTTTCTTCAGAATAATTTGTCAAACTTATCTTCATTCTAATTTCTACATCTATTCGATAAACATCACAATGTCTCCATCACGTGTCTGGAATTACTTTACCAGTTCAGTATACAGATATCGGCTATACACAAAAGGTTTGAACAGAGGACTAGTGTACTAGTATTCGGACATGCAGACATTCGGACATCAAAACGAATTCTAAAATCGAATATTCGAATATATTCGAATAGTTCTAGTCGAATATTCGAATAGTGATTTCACTATTTGTTCCCATCCCTACTTATATCACATTTTATGACCTTATCAAGAACAGTGGCAGACAACATTGTTATAAGCATAACAAACCACATTTTTGTTGTGATATTCACATGGCTTTTTTCACACAATATAACAGAGGCCTGTAATAGGCACCTTCCCAATTTGGAATTCTTTCAAAATCATCCAGTTTTCCCAAGAATTCAAAGTCACACCAGCTTTTTTGTTGCCCAATTCAGCAATTTCAGTGATACAACTTCCGAAAGTTAAGGTCTCTTCCCAATTCAAGGAAAAAAGGCACCATTGTTTTAAAAGGAAATTCTGAGCAATTTCTTCATTTGGTATAACTGTTTCTTGTGACAGTTGTGTTGTCCTCTCCATACGTCCTACCATAGAGTATATTGAGGGTTGAATGCAATACTATAGTAAGTGCTTCATGTTTATGAAGCACTTACTATAGTCTTTCATTGAACGCTCGATATTATATGAAAGAAAGGATGAGATCAGTATTCCCTCTCCTGGGAAATAAGGAAGGTTATAGGAAAAGCCTTGGGCAAGCTGTTGAATGTAACAGATACATTGACCCCTTTGATTGACACCAAATATTGAATTGGCAATTAGTTCATTAGTATTCAGGTAAACTTTTCTGAACCATTTTCCCTGCTTCAATTTGTATTACAGCATATAACTTAAACCCATTTGCCTTAGGGGGTGGGGGGGATTAAACTAGACCAAATCAAAATTAGAAGCACATGATATGAAATGCTTGACAAAATAATGTTTTCTTTACGATATTTAGAGGACATAAGATATAAAACATTACATCTGATGCATCAAAGTAACATCAATGGATTAATTTATAATATGACCTTATTCAGGAAATATATACTAAAATAAACAATAGAAACAATGAAAGCTAACATTCTGACAACTATAGAAATGACTAACAATGTCTTATTGTCAGAAACTTCCTCCCTTCTTTTGAAATGATAATGCCATTTGTCTTTATTTCTCGTCTGATGAGAATTTGAATTTTCACCCATAATTAATGGATCTCGTAATTAATTAATTCTTCATGTGGTAAATGGTTAACAAGGAAACAGTAGAAATGTTTAAGCTGATACTAGTGACTAAGAATTAAAAAGACTCGAAACAAAGGAAAAGGAAATCTGAAGGATTCATGAAGGCTTAAATTTTCTAGAAAAAAATAACTTCCTTTACATCTGCGTTCTGGCATAAAGATTTTTTTTTTGAGATTTAGCTTTCACAAAGGTTCTGTTGGAACTTCTACAGAGGGGTATGAAAGAGATGGGATATTCAGGGAACAACCTCATACTTTCAAGCTTCTTTTGTTTGCACAATTTCGCAAATTGAGAAACTTGCCATAGTTTTGCACCAAGCCCTCAAATCTTTATTTGATCCTTTATTTAAATCACAGAAAAAAAAATAGTTAGCAATGGTTGCCTAACAGTACACATTTTTTTTTGTAATACATGGATGTAGCAGGAATTGATGATTATTCATGACCCTGTATGAAAGACTTTTAGTGTCGGACATTTGCATTTTATGCATAAAGGGTAATGGCATGCAAATGAAGAGCTCATTCATGAACGCATAGCATTTACACAAAGCAATTTTCCTGGATTACATACAGTTGTAATGGGATTTATTATTCTGCTCTGCAGTGCAATCCGAGGAAAAATCTTCACCCTGCAGAACTTCAATCCGTTGTCTTGGAGAAAACTAATGATAATGTCATGCTTATTTAAATAAAATCTCGGCTCAATGACTATGATATTAAGAGAAAGCCTTAATAATACTAGTCTTATGCTATGAACTTCATTAACACTTTCTGGTCTATGGTCACATTGCAGAGGTACAGGTCCACTCGGTCTCCTTTTGTATGGTCACATTACAGAGGTACAGGTCTACTGGGTCTCCTTTTGCTGCTCATCATTTTATTTCACAGTGTTGTTGGATACTGGCTATTAACCCCTCACTTAACGCCAAAGTTTAGTCTGTCCCAAATTGAAAGACAACATTTCAAAATGTGATGAAATTTGAAAATAATCTTATGATAGGGCAGAAAACATTGTTGGAAAAGGAAAAATTATTGCTCGTTATGAGCAATTTCTCCTTTTCCCACAATGTTTTCCAGGATTGTCTGCAACAAAGTGGTCAAATGTTGTTATTGTTTGGTAATGGGTTAACAAAGTAGATTATGATGAAAGCATATAAATGAATACACTCACTGCAATACATTTTATGAAGTTAATGAAAATTACAGTCATCCAGTTGATCACTAAGAAGCGATTGTCTCAGGTTAGCTTAATAGAAGAAGCACCTTCCAGAGCCTCTCTTGATAGACAGTGATGACATGTCAAGATGATTACATTGTTTATTTATGATGGGGAGAACTTCTATCTTGGTTAATTATTGTCTATACTTTAACCCTTTACAGATCATGTACATGATGGTCTTGGTAACTTATGGTGATGAAAGTGTGGAGTCAGTCAAGCAAAGGACTCTTTTATACATAGGAAAAAGAATTGTAACCAACTCTTAAGCATATGTTAATGTGAAGAGCTAAATCTTCTTCAGTTGGTGTCATTAATTAATCCATTTCAAAAGCTTTATGTTTATGCATACATGTGGTATAGTAACAAGATAAATGGGTTTCAGCAAGACAAATGGGTTTCAGTGAACCATTGTCATGTGTTGTCTGCTATACATTAATCGGCACCTTTAAACTTGCCAATGATTCAATCCTTTATCATCAGAGTTTTGTCTGGTCATCATATTTTCAAGTTTCAACATCCAATTTGAATAGTTTTTGTACCTTCATTCAAATATGATACCAACCAAGTCTTTTGTAAATATCTGGTAATGCACACCAAGAGTTCACTGCCAGAACTCTGCATTGCCTTCACATTTATGAAGAACATGCTTTAGACTTGCATCAAACCAATGAATAAACATATTCAGCCATCTGTGTTTCACTAGGCTTACTGTAGAACATCATGTTGTAACAGATGTTTCAAGGAGAGACCAAGGGCAGACAGTAAAGAGTGTAATACATCACAGCCTTGTGCTGTCAGTCAGTGTTACTGCAGCATGCAGCAGATGCAAACTTAACACTATTCCATATTTGCTGCAGAAAAACATTAACCCTTAGAATGCTGGGTAATTTTCTTGAAATAGATTTTTGTGTCATCTGCTTTCCAAAACTTAAGATATCTGCTTAATTTTGATGAGGAAAGATACTCAGAGTAGCAAACAGGTTAGTGTAACCTGTTTGCATAAGCACTAAGTCGGTTCCTACACTACATGTATAAGTGTTTGAGCCATGTAATGCATGAAACAGAAACACCATATGAAAAGAGATTCTTGTGTAACAGATATATCCACCAAATCATTGTTACAAAAGAAGTTTTACCTGAAGATGTTTTTGATGTTGTTTGCTTAGAAGTTGAGTGCACTGTTAGTCCGAATGAACACATGTTTAATTACAGTGACATGTGTTTATAAAACAGTAAATCAGTTAAACACCCAGCCATGTTGGGCCTACATGTCACTTTATTTACATATAAAATAATTAAGTATGTTTGTCTGAAAATGACAATAGATTTTGAAAGCATACTTTGTATGAA
Organism: Cerastoderma edule; assembly: GCA_947846245.1. Taxonomy (NCBI): domain Eukaryota; kingdom Metazoa; phylum Mollusca; class Bivalvia; order Cardiida; family Cardiidae; genus Cerastoderma; species Cerastoderma edule. The sequence goes on along the minus strand of OX401413.1, from coordinate 34,152,735 downwards.
AGGATTACAAAATTAACTTGTTTGCTATTATTTAGGATTTTCAAGTTAAAGGTCAGTGATAAAATATTGTGAATTTTTAAGTAATCTTTTCCCCTAAATGTCGCCAAACAAATGAGTTAAGGTACTTAAGTTTTAACTGAGTTAAAGTACAAACGTTACTCTTACATACAATTTTCCTCAAAAAATCTGGAAAAAAAAGTTTAGGGTGTGAAATGGTATGTAGCAACTAGTTTGCTTAAAACTCAGAAAGTGAAACTTGAGATATGAAAGGGAGTTTTTGTTGTCTGTTAATCACATGAAATGGATACTTACAGTTCAAATAACTTTCCCTGCAGGTAGCCATATCAAGTCATCCTTAGTCAAGCTACATCATATGTTTCTAATATCTGCCTTTTGTTCAGAATGTAACTTGAGAAGCAAGATTGTGTTAGAACTTTTACCTTATTATAAGACAAAAGTTAGTACTTTGTAGTTTTGCCATCCCAGGAGTTGTGGATAAGTGTATTGTTGCTGTGAAAAGTCATAATAAAGACCCCTAATGTTGTTGGATTGCAAATTATTGACTGTCCCAAATTGAAAGAGTTTGCAGACGACATTTCAGAATGTGATGAAATTGAAAGCTTATCTTCTGAAAGGGCAGAAACTATGTGGAAAAAGGAGAAATTGCTCGTTAAGAGCAATTTCTCCTTTTCCCACAATGTTTTCCATAGTTGTATTTAACAAACTGGCCAAATGTTACTATTGTGTGGTAATGGATTAAGTCTAACTGTGCCATTAGTTAAAGTCTGTTGAAAGGGTAACATGAAAAAGTCTAAAGAATTCAGTGAAACTTGCCCCTACACATCTGAGCGTGATGCAGCTGAAATGGACCATGCAGCTGCATGTAGCTACAAATACAAACACATTTATTAATGAACTCAAGCTGCATGTGCTTGGCTCTACGTAATGTATATGATACTCCTTTTCATGTTTTGTCTTGTTAACAATATTCAAATACATACAGGGTCCTGCGTGGCCCAATGGTTAAGTTGGGGTCCTTAGATCTCAGGGTCCAGGGTTCAAGCCCCACCAACACCTGGTTTCATGGGAGTGACCTTTGGCAAGATACTTAAGAGCCCTGGCCTTTTACTGGTGGGTCAAGGAAATATTTTACATAACTAAAAAAATGTTGATACAGAGTTAAACACCATACAAAACATTAAGGTCCATCATAACTCCCTTTAAAGGTATTTTCCGGCTTCTATATCTGGCTTCTAGTTGTCAAAAGGTGTGTTTCAAAACTGTGTAAACATTCTTATTTTTACTTTCTTGTGGAAAAAAAAAAGTAAAAATATGTGGTTGAAATATTGTATTTATGACTCATTATGTCATTGGTGGATGCCATGCTGTTTTTGACAGTGAGGGTATTTTTTGCGACCTTTAAAGGTCATTGTGACACTGATTTGTCAGTTGAAGCCATGACATTAGGGCCTGATAGCTTCACTCTTTCCTGTTCAGAGAAGTAGCAAACACCTTCAAACCTATTCCAAAACAACAGAAATGTTTAATAGGGCCTTTGGATGTATGCAAGTTTAAATGATTCTGTATCAGAAAAAAAGGTTTCTAATGATACAGTGATTTCCTGTATGTCTCAATGTTTCAAATGTCTGTTACAAAGTGTTAAGCCATTAGGCTAAGAAGTATTATAGCCAAAAATTATTTTTCCCCCAATTTGCAAAATAAGTCTCCGAGAATCTTTTCATAGTTATGGAGAAAACTTTCTGTTCTTTTATATTTATAAATAGAGGTAAATTTTTATTTTGATGAGATGTATACATAGGTCTTTCAACTGACTACTTAATGTTGACGGTAGAACCATCTTGACCAGCCCTAATGGGCAGTGAGGAAAAGGGTCTTCCTACATATTGAAATGGAAAAAGTATTTGGTAATGAAAACCTCAAAACCTTTTTTATTTTCATATAGCCTCTTAAGATAGGATATATATAATCTATAGTTGAAAAAGAAGCTTCTTGCCCATTACCACAGGGAGGGAAGAAACAGGTTTAAAGACCAGTGAATGGAATTAACTTAGACAGCCACTGGGTGGTCAGTATTGTAATGGGGTTAATCTGTTAAATCTACCCAATGTTACTGTTTGTTTTGGCAGACCATGAAAAGGAACAGTTAGTCTGGTTATTGTTAGTCTATCTTTGACCCACACCTAGGACAGATTAATGAGGATACCTGTAAATGCTTCTTTCGTGTAGAATTGAAGGTTGATTGGTTTGATAGGCATTTATAGAATTCTTTACAGTATTTTAGTTGTAATTTGGAGTCTTGGTTGGTGTAACGGTTGGTGTCAGAATTATGTTTACAGTATTTTAGTTTTAATTTTGGGTCTTGGTTGGTGTAACGGTTGGTGTCAGAATTATGTTTACAGTATTTTAGTTTTAATTTGGAGTCTTGGTTGGTGTAACGGCTGGTGTCAGAATTATGTTTACAGTATTTTGGTTGTAATTTGGAGTCTTGGTTGGTGTAAAGGTTGGTGTCAGAATTATGTTTACAGTATTTTGGTTGTAATTTGGAGTCTTGGTTGGTGTAACGGTTGGTGTCAGAATTATGTTTACAGTATTTTAGTTGTAATTTGGAGTCTTGGTTGGTGTAACGGTTGGTGTCAGAGTTATGTTTACAGTATTTTAGTTTTAATTTTGGGTCTTGGTTGGTGTAACGGTTGGTGTCAGAATTATGTTTACAGTATTTTAGTTGTAATTTGGGGTCTTGGTTGGTGTAACGGTTGGTGTCAGAGTTATGTTTACAGTATTTTAGTTGTAATTTGGAGTCTTGGTTGGTGTAACGGTTGGTGTCAGAGTTATGTTTACAGTATTTTAGTTGTAATTTGGAGTCTTGGTTGGTGTAACTGGTTGGTGTCAGAGTTATGTTTACAGTATTTTAGTTGTAATTTGGGGTCTTGGTTGGTGTAACTGGTTGGTGTCAGAGTTATGTTTACAGTATTTTAGTTGTAATTTGGGGTCTTGGTTGGTGTAACGGTTGGTGTCAGAGTTATCAGTCCTAGTGTCCTTGGTTTAATTCCCAACAGCAGATAATTATTGTTGCGGGACAATATCAAAGCCTTGTCCTTATATGGGTTTTGTTATTTGTTGACAAATAACCAATTAACGTATCCCCACCCTGTAAGGTATGTGTCTATAAAGTTGAAGGGATTGAAGAATTTGTCCTTGTGTACATGACTGCGCATTTGATTTAAGCATTAACCCTTTCCCAAACAACAAATTTTTGACTGTCCCAAATTGAAAGAGTTTGCAGACGACGTTTCAAAATGTGATGAAATTGAACAATATTCTTCAGAATGAGCAGAAAACCTTGTGTTTTCTAAAGTCGTCTGCAACAAAGTCGTCAAATGTCTTTATTGTTTGGGAAAGGGTTAAGCATGACTGTTCTTAGAGCTAGAAATAGTTTTAAGTTTTGTTTGCTTATGATTAAAATTATATTTAAAAGTTGAAAGACTGACATCCCTATCTCATAGCCTTTTTGTCTTTTTAACAAACCCTTGTCATGACCTTAAGTATATAAAATGAACACAGACATCTAAATGGAAGTTCACTGAGGCTGCAAATTACAAGTCCTCAAATATCATGATGGAAAGATTTGAGTTTGGTATTGGATCTGACCATGAACTAGTGTAGCATTTTTGCTATACAAGTCCTTAGAATGCTGGGTAAATTTTCTAAAAGTAGATGTTTGTGTCGTCTGCTTTCCATAAACTTAAATATCTGCTTAATTTTGATGAGGAAAGATACTCAACGTAGCAAACAGGTTAGATCACAGGCCAGCAGCCAATCACTTCGTGCATAAGTATAAAATGGGTTCTAGCACAATACGGGTTAGTTGCCATAATTGACATTAGACAATAGGAGATGGATTTGATAAGTATGTTTCCCATTTTAGAAAAATTTAAATATTGGCTTGTTTGATAAAGGAGGAAAAACCTTAGAACTAATGGACTGGCATTAGATTTACGCCCAATTATGGACACACATAAGCCTGAACACTTGTAACAATACAATTCAAGAGGGGAAAATGGAGTTCTCTTTAGATTAACCCATTTCTCACTATTGGACTTTGTGACTGGTCCAAATTCAAAGCATTTACATCGGACAAAAAAATAAAAAAGAATAAAAAGAAAAATGGAAAAATCTTTATTAGATTAAGTTGCAGCTATTGGCTAGTAGGTTTTTCTCTATATAAGAATACAGTCAATCTTGGTTCAGCCCATTTCCAATCAGTAACCACATTTAACCAGTTTGTTGCAGATGACTCTGGAAAACATTGTGGAAAAAGAAGAAATTGCTATGAACGAGCAATTACTCCTTTTCCAGCATAGTTTTCTGCCCTATCAGAAGATTATTTTTCAATTTTATCACATTTTGAAATCTCATCTGCAAACTCTTTGAATTTGAGCAGTCGAAGATTTGGCGTTTGGTAAAGAGTTAAGCGACCAAAGTGAAAGGAGACCGCTAGAATTTTGATTGATTAGATAGAACAAGATTGACTGTACTGAGGAAGTCATTGTAATAATGCTAGATTGAATGGTTGGTACTACATTGGAAACAAGTATAAAAAGAATAGGTAAAGGGTAAGCCTTCAAAGAAAATTTTATTATGTGATATACCTAAACTAGACCATGAAATTTTATAAAACATTAAAGACTGATTTTAGATAGACATCAATCTTGATATATTTTGAACCAGGTTTTGCTTTATCTGCCTATTACATGTATTCTGAACTCCGCATCACACCCAAAATTACATGTTGAGAAAAGAAAGAAATTATTGATATTTCTTAGTCATGGTATTTGTGTTATCTGTTGATCCTGTTATTCCTGAATCGATCATCCCAAAATTTCAAATGGTAAACATGTTATAGGTTATGGTCCTTAACAGTGAGATTTGATACATGTTTAACTGGGCTATCAGTTTCAATGATCATCATCATTTCATGTCATACTGTACGTTATAATGGAAATAAATGTCAATCAATGATTTGCACATCTACATTTTCCAAAAACAATATGATCAGAAAACAATTATAAAGAATGACAGTTACGACTTTCTTTGTGATATGTAGGAACCATAGAACCAAAATGAAATATTCTTTATATAATTCAGCTGCAGTTGGTAACTAGTGAAAATAATGAGTTATTTTACAACCTTTGTCATAATGTAATAAGATGAAACCCAATGTTTATTACAACTCACGATAATAAGACTGATATGTAAAGGTGGGCTTTATAGTAATTGTACTTGGAAGTTGCCAGGAGGAAATGCCATCAATGTGTTGAGACAAACATATAATTCTTTTCATCTTTAATACAACATCAACAAGCCATGCAAAAACAACAGGCTGTTTATGCTTGATGAGAATTTCAACCAAGCTTAATAAGTCTATCTGGAGCTGAATGACACATGTTAAACATTGGTTTACATGCAACACATAGCTATTTCTTAAAATCATAGATTTATGCTATGTGATGACAGGTCAATTTTGGAAACAGAGGATGATTGACCAATCAAAGGCCTATGTGGCTTATGACTTGATATGGATGGACACCACACACCAGTCATTCAGAAAGCTCAAGTAGCAGCTTTCTGAATAAATAGCATCCTGTTTTAACCCATTACCAAGCAATAAGAACATTTTACCACTTTGTTGCAGACGACTCTGGGAAACATTAACGAGCAATTTCTCCTTTTCCCACAATGTTTTCTACTCTATCAGAAGATCATTTTCCAATTTCATCACATTTTGGCAAACTCTTTCAATCTGGGACATTGAAAATTTGGCATTTGATGAAGGGTTAAGATAGCAAAATAGACTGTTAAAATTTACTCACACAGTTTAACAGTGGAGGCATAAAACAAGATTGACTGTATATAAGCTTGTGAGGGAGCTACTACTGTTGTTTGCATGGCATAACTGAAAGTATATGCCAGTAATTACCTGCAGTATTAATCAATTGTGAGTGACTGTTGAGGGAAAACATACACGCATTAGCAGGTTTACTGTGTTTTCTCTGTTCTCAGATGGCCTAGCTCAGAAGGGTATCCAAAGTTCTTAATAATTAATGAAAGGTCTTTGGTGTTATGTATTTCTGACTTCTTATTGTATGAAGCCCTGTGAAGGTTTCATGAACCGTGTTCATGAGCAGATATGAATGAAAAATGGCCGTTCATGAACATAATAATGATTATTACATTGGTTTCTTAATCCTGTAACAGATTTACTTGAATAAGTTTAAAAGGGGTTACTTGAAAGATAGACAGAAAAGGAATAAACAAGAAGATACATTTGTTCTTCATTTAAGAAGGGCGTCATGTATGGCCCAGTGGTTAGGGTCGCTGTCTTGGAACTCTGGGTTCCTAGATTTAAACCCCACCAGTACCTCTTGTTTTATGTGATTTGTCCTTTGGCAATGCACTTCAGAGCCTAAAAGCTTTGTACTTGTGAATCCAGGAAAATCATAACACAGCTGAAAAATTGTTGAAACAGCATTAAACACAAATTAAACCAATCATATAAAGAATTAAATCCTTTGTCATGATGACTAGATTTTAAGAGCAGGTGTGTTGGAAACTTCAGTACAGAATGTATACAGGGTTAGCATGGGAAGTATAGCTGATAAATAATAAGCATGGCTTATCAGACTTGAACTAATCATCAATCACGAGGATTGATAAGCAATCAGTGACCTCACAAACCTGGGCAACCCCTTGCTTGCTCTAGATGTATTTTTGATTTTGTGCAACTTTAGTAAAGGTTTGTAAGAAACCATTGTGACAAAAGGAGGCAAGCAATTTCTCCTTTTGTCACATTGGTTTCTTCTGAAAATGAAATGATATGATTTAGTTTTCATACAATGTTGCTGATGGCTGCTGTTGAAAACTTCACAGCCCTTGTGGGCAGTTGAGTATAGGGTCTTCCTCCCTCATTGAGTCAGGCATCGCTACGTAACTGAAAGAATGTTGATGTGATGTAAAACCCATATAAAAATAAATGAAAACTTCAATACTAGCATCATATTTGTGGTTAAAAACAATTTGCTAGTGTTGATGATGATATCATTGCTTTCAAGCGGACTGGTAATTTAATTTGTTTGCAAAATAAGAAGACTCTGACCTTTATGAGTAAAATTGTCTTTTGTCACAATGTTTTCAGTTTGTATTATAAGAGTAACGTCCTTTTTGCTGTCTTGCCTAATTGATGTTCTCTGTTATAATTAACTTGCTATCAGAAGAATACAAAAAGGTAATGAAAACTTCATTGATTCAAAGGGCTTGAAATATCTTCTGCTAGCACAATGTGACAACCTAAAGGAGTATTTTCTTGTCATATCTAATCTGTCTTAACTCACTATGTAAGTTTTTTTTTTATTGACATTGCAGTTTGTTGGTTAAAGTTTGCTGTGATTGCCTTTCATAAAGTCTTTAAAAGAGAAAAGATTAAGCACTATCTATGACTTCAATTAATAGTATTGTGAGCAGAGTTGTTGCCCTTTTGAACATATCTTACTGGTATTTACAGACCCAAAATATTCTCAACACAATCACAAAGAAACATTGATAAATCATTCTAGAAAGAAATGTATAACATGTTGCCATTTTCTATATATTTCAGATTGCCAGTTCACATGTCACCACAATTGTCTACCTCTCATCCAATTAGATTGCAAGTTAACGTCATGTGATCTGCCCGAGGATGAGGGGGCAGTCCTTACAGGGGAGACACCATTATCAGATCTCAACACACAAATTTCAACACCATCAGAGCTTTCATCAGAACCCGCCACAGTAAGTTCACTTTAAATGATAATAACTTGTCCCCTCAAATGGCAGTTAAAGACTGGTCCAAATGGAAAGCTCCAGTACAAGAAAATGGCATCATACTTTATAGAAAATTAAGAGATAACATGTTTGCGATATATGATAGAAACCAAGGAGTAATTTCCTGTCAAAATGAGGGAAAGTCGATACACAGTTACCCTTTTTACCGAAGGGTATAGTAGGGTTGGCAAAGTCATTTGTCTGTATCGCCCAGCTTGTCCAAAAACAGGCAATGGAGTTTTTGAGGAAACTTTCCAAATAACCATAATACAGACAAGTAAAAAAAGTTTAGCATTTACAGATAGGTAAAAAGAAACCAGAATTTGCTACCCCTGTGGAGGTACTAAGCTTTCACCAAAGACCCTAGGATCAGATTCCAGATTTAATGGTCGTTGGGGAGTATCTTTGGACAGGCACACATTTAGTTTGATTTTGCAAATGCCATAGATAAGCAAATAGGCGGCTCTGCTCTGCAAAGAATATTGATGCAATGGCATGGCCAAGTGGTTAAGGAGTAGGACTGATGGAAGATTTGGATTTAGTCCTCACCTGCGGCACAGGGGTTGTTTGTGGGAGCACGTGCAAAGGATTCAAGAACTGGTTTGTGAACTTCATGAACAGTGTAAGAACAACAAATGGCCACTCATGAACACACAGCTGTTCTTGAAGGAAGACACTGCAGAGCCCTCCATAATACTGGTGAAATCTAGGAAGTCTTAAAATATGTTAAATACTTTTAATTCGCTATTAAACCCCATAAAAGTGAATTGAAAAATTCCTGATATTTGATTTTGTATATGGTATATGTTTTTAAATAAAAGCAACAGCAAGAAGCACTAACAAAAGAAGAAAAGTAACATTTCCTCTGCAATACTGGTTGGAAATAACTGTGTCATCAGAAGGAATTGCTCTTTATGAGCAATTCCTTCTGATGACACAGTTATTTCTTGAATGGTCTGATGAAGGTGCATCTAGATGCTTATATGATAAATGGGATAGGGAGCACATACTCCTTTTCTCACAATGTTTTAAAATGTACTTTAGGAGAAGGACGAGACAGATTCCGGGTACCGATCAGGGACGATTCCAGACGAGAAATTACCTCACAAACCGAGTGATGCAACTCTTAACAGGGAGGAGCTGAAACGACGAATAGCGGAGTTCAACAAAGCAGTGCCAGGCGCAAACTTTGCACTGGTGGGTAACATGAGTCTTTATACTGAACACTTTCAGGCGAATTACATTCATTTGTCCAAGCCTAGCTTATTACTGATGAAAAATAGGAAAATATGATATAATGAAATAATGTTAACATGGAAATAAACCCATTTATAAAAATTCATTTGTTTTGAATCTTCAAAAGTTTCATTTAATTAGATTAAGTTTCATTAATTGGTTAGTAAATAGTTTGTGTTTTGCAATCATCAGAGCATAGAAACCTCTTAAGATGTAGGTTTCCTCTTATTTGCATCATGTTATCTAGTCATGCATTTAGTTCTACATGTTCTGTACAATTTTCACACCTACAGGTATATTTTCATACACACATACATGATTTAAGTGACTAATTAACATTTTATCCCATGCTATCCAACTTCCAGACTTCTGCTGCAAAAAACTTGTGAAAAAGACCTGTGAGAAAATTAGCAAATTTTCCTTTTGTAGGTAAATGCAATAAAGCAAACATTTTTTGTGCCATTTTTTGTTGTCTGTTGTTGGCTACTATTTCTACTAGTCTCAAATTCCCCTTTGGCGTTATGGGCTTATTGGGGAAAGGGCAGAAACAACTTTATAGAGCATTAAACATTATGCTTATTACATTGTATGAGTAGGGCCTAAGGGGCCTAGTGTTCAGAGAACTGGAGTTTTTCTCTCAAAGATTCATAACTTCACTCCTAGGTCTACAACATTGACTCTCAAAGTTCCTTTGTTTGTGTGAATAAAATACAACATGCATTTAAAACAAGTATTTGTATTGAATCAGAAATTACTGCAAAATAGCTGAAAAATTATTGAAAAATGCCATGAAACAAACCCAACTTTTGTCTATTTCAGAAGAAAGATGAAACAACCGACAGTAATGATGCATTCCAGGGGTTTATCAAAGTGACCTTGAACTTGGTGCGCCCCATCAACATGTCTATAGGGGCCCGTCCTCCATCGATATACGAAGTCCTTACCCGGGAACATATCATCGAGCAGAATACTCAAAATATCTCCTTCTACATGCCTCGTGATACCATCAGGTCCATACATGCAACCAGGTAAGTTACTCATAGAATACAGCACTTAGAATCATATGGGGACTCTGTCCGATTGGGTTCAAACACTGAAGACCGCATTTGGCTTTTCATGAGAGGTAGTCCTTATGGGTAGCAAGTTTTATGTCTACCTTCATTAGTATGAGCCATGTATCGCAATTTAACTGATGTTGATGTGAAGTATAACCCATATCTAAAAATACAAATAGAAGCTAGTCTGTCAGGGATTACATACCCATCTTCTTGACTTTTTTTCTAAACCCTATTTTGTTGGTACTTATTAGAATGGTCTCTTCAAGATGATTTTACTTAGTACCCATAAATTAGGAACTTTTAAAATACTTGATGAACAAGACACTTAATATTCATTTCATTTTATCTAGTCTTTTGTTTGATGTTTTCATGAACATTTGGCCTTCCCTGATAGTCCTTAAAAATGTTTGTTTGTGAGCTCCTACATGCTTAATTTTCTGATTGGCCCAATTCAAATTCTAAAGTTTTAATCAACATGTTTTATTTTGGATGATTTGGTTGGAAGCTTTGTTGTCAAAATGAGATATTGTGAGTGTGTTCTTTAATATTCTGCCATAAACATGGCAGAAACAGAAACATTACCTTCCTATGAATAGCAGAAATTTGGGTAGGTTTACAATAACTTCGGGTCATGCATTGCCCAGTTGTTAAGGTGTCCCTGGTTCGATACCAACAGATACCTCTGGCTATAGGGGGAGTGTCTTTTGGCAAGACACTTCAGAGCCCTAGCCAAGTACTGGTGACTTCAGGAAAGCTGAAACATTACTGAAAAATTGTTTCACCCATAGAAACAAAGAAACACTATAATAACTTCATATTATCTGAAGTAGATGCATAGAATAGAATTTTTTGTTGATATAGGATAAATATATATAAAGGCAAAGTGAGCAATTTTGTTGAAGATGACATTTTAAAACAAGTTCAAAATACCCCAACTGAACCTAAACACTTTTTCATAGCTAAATCCATTATCGAGTTATTTGCCATTTGACTAGAAATTCAAAGCTGGAATTCTAACGATTCCTCCTGCAGGTATTTTAAGGTAAGGTGTTATAGAGTAGGGGGTTAAAAGCAGACACATTAACTCTTTACCACCTGCAGATGACCTTTTTTTACTTGAAGCAGACAACTTTAGAAAAGCTTTGTAAACATGTGAAAAAAACTTTCAGTTCTGCTGCTGTGATATGTGAATAGATTGAAAAAGCATTGTGACAAAAGGAGAAATTGCTTGTGACAAGCAATTTCTCCTTTTGCCACAATACATTTTAGAAGTTGTCTTCTGCAAGACGCAAAAATGTGATGTTAGCTGGAAATGTGTTAATTGCATTTATTCATGATTTGAAGAAAGGGCTTAATGCCAATGGGTGCATATTTGCTTGTGACAAGCAATTTCTCCTTTTGCCACAATACATTTTAGAAGTTGTCTTCTGCAAGACGCAAAAATGTGATGTTAGGTGGAAATGTGTTAATTGCATTTATTCATGATTTGAAGAAAGGGCTTAATGCCAATGGGTGCATATCTTGTATTATATTGTATACATTCACGCTATTATATGGTTATGACTCATAGGTATAATAAATTATAGGAGTGTTTATATATGAATATCATTTTTCTGTGAAACTCTGTATGTCTACCCGTAGAAAAGTACTTGTACTTCCTTTAACCCATTCACAAACAGTAAGAACTTTTAACCACTTTGTTGCAGACGACTCTGGAAAACATTGTGGGAAAAGGAGAAATTGCTAAAACGAGCAATGTCTTCCTTCCCACAATGTTTTCTACCCTATCAGATAATTATTTTCCAATTTCATCACATTTTGAAATGTCGTCTGCAAACTCTTTCAATTTGGGACAGTCGAAAATTTGTTGTTTGGGAAAGGGTTAAATAGATTACGAGAGAGCGTTATATACAGCTGTGATGATAATCACATTGTGGAAGGATAATAGAAAAAAATTATTAAGAAAGATAAATAAACTACTATGTTTGTAAAGCTTGTTTTTTATGCAAGTCTTGACACTTTCATCGTTCATTTGAAATAGAACTTTTGTACCAGAGGGAATGGTTCATGAGAAATCCTGATGACTTTTATGTACAAAAAGACAGTAAGCAGAAAACAGACCGAAAACCAGAAAGTTTCATAATGGTATTTCATTACAGATAAAAAGTCCCCTTTAACATGGTCTTTTTGAGTTTCGGTGTAGATTGGCTCTCGATTAAAAAGAAATTAAAACCGGATAGTTTTGATGACTGTGAAGTTTGTTATATTAGAAGGGACTCTCAAGAAGATAGAGGTGTGTGTGTGGTAAACATGATCAGTTGTAGCCAATTCCCTCATACAGGATGTTGTAACTCGTCCAAATTCAAAGCCAACAGCAGACAGGTGGCCTAGTGGTTAGAGTACAGAACTTGAAATCACATGGCCCCTTTCCGCATGGGTTCAAATCCTGAGAGGGATATGGATTGTCATGAAAGGCAGTCTCCCGACTGACTTACGGAATGCCAATGGTTCTACCCGCCTTGACCAGCCCTTATGGGCAGTTGAATATGGTGTTTTCCTCCATCATTAATAGTCGGGCATTGCTACATAACTGAAATAATGTTGATGTGATGTAAAACCCATATAAAAAAAACCCAGCAGACAGCAAACTTTAAGTAATGCGGGTAACATAGTCTTTGTAAATTTGTGTAGAACCTATTGTCACAAGCAATTTCTGCTTTTGTCACAATTGTTTCTTGAGTTGACTGATTTTGGTGTGTTAGATAAAGTGCATGTATATATGTATGAAAGAAATGGTTATTACAGTCCCCATAGAATCATCTCTATGGACCTCTCTTTCTTGTAAAATATAATAAAATTGAAGCAGAACTGATGTACTTATTTAACCCTTTCTCAAACGCCAAATTTTCCACTGTGCCAAAATGAAAGAGTTTGCAGATGACATTTCAAAATGTGCTGAAATGGGAAAATGATCTTCTGATAGAGTAGAAAACATTGTGGTAAAAGGAGAAATTGCTCTTTATGAGCAATTGTCCCTTTTCCCACAACGTTTTCCAGAGTTGCCTGCAGCAAACTGGTCAAAATTCTTTAAACTCGTTTTTTCAACCTGACAACAACCCATTGTCGTGGCATATTTTTGATATCAATCGAAAGGAGTTGATTATCCTCTATTTAGCGTATTTCCTGCAGAAGATTTTTGAAACCACTTATACTAAAGATAAAGGTTATATGGTGGGCAACTGTTCATATTCAACAACAATTTCAGCATTACATCTTTAACCCTTTACCAAACACCAAATTTTCGACTGCCTCAAATTGAAAGAGTTTGCAGACGACATGTGATGAAAATGGAAAATAATACTCTGATAAGGAAGAAAACATTGTGGGAAAAGGAGAAATTGCTCATAAAGAGCCATTTCTCCTTTTCCCACAATGTTTTACAGAGTCGTCTGCAACAAATCGGTTTAATGTCGTTATTGTTTGGTAATTGGTTAAGAATTTGTCTTTATGTTATTTTATGACTGTCGCCTGCTGTCGCTTTGAAATTGGACCAGTAACATTAACAACATGGGGATTGGATTAAAGTAAACTACTTGAAATAAAGCAGAAGTCAGTTATGAAAGCAGGGGAAAGGTTAGATAATCTGATAAACATGGGGATTAAAATACATTACATAATAAAATGTGATATGAATCATCTGAAATATGTCACTCAGGTCTCAAAATAATGCCAGAAGGTTTTTTGCAATGTCAGAAATGAAATATGAAGTTTCAAAATAGATTCTTGCGTTACAAACAAATTTAACACTTGGGATAGCATTTTACATGCACACCATTGGAAAGTGTGTATTGTTATTATAAAGCCTTTACATTATGACTGGCCTAAATCGAAAGCAACCACAGACTACAATTATGAATTACAAAACATTTATTTTTATGATTTTTAGGTAAAACATTATGTCACAGTAGTTTTCTGTAGCATCTGCAGGAAAATTTGGTATTATGGAATTATTATGGGGAGAAAAAAATATATAATTAAAAAAGTAAAAATTGTTTATTACTTAAAACGATTTCTTTTGTCAAGTTAATTGTATTGTTTCAGAATCTGTCAATGTCGAGGGTTCAATACAGTACTATAGTAAGTGCTTCATGATAATGAAGCACTGAGCATTGAACCCTTGATATGCACTTTTGTCATTTTGTTTCTTCAGATACATTTTGTTAATAATGCTGTGTGTAAAAAATGTTTTTAATGCCAAAAGACTTCAACAAAAAACTTTCAATTTAAACCTCCATACCAACACACAGGTAGTTTTTCAATTGATAAAATCTTGGCAGCAGTTAATTTGTTTTGTGGATGTATTTGGCAACACTTTATCATGAATCTGATTCAACTGGGAAACTATCTGACATCAAAGTGTTTTACCACACAAATTACTTCATAGATGCTAGCTTTTACATTTCTTAACAAACCTTTCCTTGTTCAAACAAGTTTGCAGTAGTCAACATTATAAATTTTTATGAAAGTGAATTTAAGAAAAATATAAAAGACTGATATTACCCATTGTAAAGAATGATATTTATGAAATGTTTCAACTTAGTCTTAATTCTTCTTTTTTCAACAATTTCTTCCTTAAGTTACAAGTGCTTTATAGGGTTTTTATATACCTGTTGGTTCCAGAGACAAGTGTTAAAACTAAAACACCTGTTACATATGCTTTAAGAAACATGGTTATAACAAAAATTGGAAAAAGTTAGTGCTGTGAAGTTCTTCTTAAACTCACAGGAAAATCTTTCAATTCATTTTAAAAATGAAACACTATTTCTATCATAATTTGTCCTGTGATTAGTTCATTTGCTTATGGAACCTGTCTCCCATGCTTCATTCTAAGCTTGACCCTGACTTGAGACTAAATATAAGGAGAGAGTAATTGCAAAAGAAATACACTGTAGTGGCTATGGAAGGCAAGAAGAATATTTCTAATTAATACAAGTTTTTCTCCTCACTCCGTAATAATTGCCTCACATTGATGTATTTGTTGGAGATTTCTTTAGAAACTTCTGTGACAAAGGATGAATTGTTCATAGTGAGCTATTTATTTTCTTTTATCATAGTTGTTCCTACCTTAATATTTTTATTTTTTCTATTTCAATTTGGACCACACAAAATTCCCTATGAGGGCTAAAGATGAACAGATGTTAACACATGTATGGACAAAACCTGCACTTTTAGGTTGCATCTGCCATCTTTAAAACCAGAATGCTACATGGTCTGTTTGTCCGCTTTTACTTCACAAAGAAAATAAAATTTTTGTGGGCAAGTTGAATGACCCTAAATGATAAAGGAATCACTTTCATGTTGTAACATGCCTGGGGTTCATTCAACTAACAAGATGTTTGTGGGCACTTAGTTGCTGGTACCAAGGCTGACAGTCTTGCAATACTGAACGAGGGAACCAGCAACCAAGAGCTCACATGTGCTTGTTTACTTGAACAAGCTCCTGCTTGGGCAGATTTTGGTTATGGTTTTTAGGAAAAAGGGCTTTTACAAGCATTTTCTACATTTCCAGCAATATCTTCCCATCAAAAGCCACTTAAGAGCCTTATTTGAGTACTGGTGAATCAGGGAAACCTGCCACATGACTGGAAACTTGTTGACAAGGTGTTATATGCAAACAACCAATCCTTTAAGAGAAATATCATACCTTTTTATAAAGAGTAAAAGAAATCTGCCATCTGCAAACTCTCATTTTTGAGGTTCAATTTTTGAGGTTCAAAGGGTATTTGTAGTTAAAAGGCTGATTTATGGAAGAGCTCACCCAACTTGATAAAGAACTAAAGAATGAATTTGGAAGCAAATCAAATGCTTATCATAATGTACATGCATCACACACTCATTTTACCTTGAAACTCTTTCCAAGCAACTCAAAAGATAGCTGATTGATGAGGATAGATTATAAATGGCAAGTCATTTCCCCTTTGTCACAATTCTTTTGTGCCAGATATGAATTTTAAAATGTTTCTTGCGATGTCATCAGTTTTGGACAGTCATGATGATCTCAATGGTCTGTATTTGAAGCCTGTATAAATGATTCTATCAATAGGTACCTTTGTTTTTGTAAGTTCATAGCTTTGAAGACTTTCAGGATTAATAGTAGACAAAAGAATTTCATATACATGTATGACGAAACCACTGTGATTAAAGAAAAATTGATTCTTCAAGCAGTATGTGTTTTCTTGAATTGTCTTCTACAGGTGGATTAACTTTCTAGACAGGTGTCAGGCATCAGTCTGGATAATAGATTAGTTTAATTATAGAAATAGTTTAAAAGATTGTTGCCATGGTATCATATAGACTTCTTACATAATTATTGATTAGAAAAATATATCTTACAGTGTGTTTATTTACTTAAATCGTTCTACAAGACTTGGAAACACATTACAACATCCTACACTTTCTATGAAAGTTGAGCATGGAGTCATCCTCCATCATTATGAGCTGGGCATCGCAACATAACTGAAATAATGTTGATGGGATTTAAAAACCATTATGAAAAGTTGGAAATGCTTTTTTTTGTTTTAGAAGAGGAGGGCTGGTAATTGAATGATGTACTATGGTTTTTCATTGAACCTTTTAACTTTCCTCTGCAGGTGTTATAAAATTTGTCCATATAACAGGTACCTGGATGATGATTTTGATGGGAAAGCCCTCAGGTCTCATTTTGTTGTATCATTGATCTGGATCACATTCCTATGTCAGCTGTTATGGTGATTATGGTCTATGTTGGAGGTGGATAGGAATGGCATAATTGAACTCTTAACCAAGTACTGACAACTTACAACCCTTATAGCAGACGATATTTGAAAATATTGGGATGACGCCTTACCAAACACCAAATTTTCGACTGTCTCAAATTGAAAGTGTTTGCAGACGTCGATTCAAAATGTGATGAAATTACAAATTAATCTTTTAGTTGGTTAGAAAACATTGTGGGAAAAAGAGAAATTGTTGTTAAGAGCAATTTCTCCTTTTCCCACAATTTTTTAAAGAGTCGTCTGCTACAAACTGGTCAAATGCAGTTATTGTTTGGTAATGTGATAGACATGGTAAGGTGACAAAAACAGCTGCGCATGGTCAGCTAATTGTCACTTTGTCACAATGATTTAAATTTTTATCGATAAGTTATGAAGACAACCTTATAACAGTAAAATGCCTCAAAAATGAATCCCACACAAACAAATGTGACGATGTGAACAAATTTATTTATGAGCAAATTTCACATTTCTTTCTATGCATGATTGCAAATGCTTTCTGCACCAAAGGTGTGAAATGTTGTATACATATAGGGTACACTTAACATATCAAGGGTTCATTGCAAGACTATAGCATTTCCTCTACAAAAGTGGCAGCATTGCTATAATTTTGTACTGAATCCTCTACATGAGTTAATCCATTTTTACCAAACAATAACGACATTTGACCAGTTTGTTGCAGACGACTCTAGCAAACATTGTGGGTAAAGTAGAAATTGCTCTAAATGAGCAATTTCTTCTTTTCCCACAATGATTTCTGCCCTATCAGAAGATTATTTTTCAATTTCATCACATTTTGAAATGTCGTCTGCAAACTCTTTCAATTTGGGGTGGTTGAAAATTTGCGTTTTGTAAAGGGTTAATATGTTGGTGTGCCCCACCCTAAATAGATAGATAGATAGCAGGCTCTTCATTGTCCCAGGGGGGCCACTTTTTTCCAAGAAACTATTTCCTGGAAATGTTTTATAGTTGAGATTAGTCTTCCCTTGATGGGGAAAAAACAACCTGACTTATGTTGCACAATGCAGAGACAGCAGAGCAGTGTTGAATTCAATTAGGGTACTGGATTCGAGACCCAGCTGATGTTCCTTCAGGTGTTTTATAAAAATAAATGTGTATTTGTACAATTGTCTTTCACCATTTATCAATTATGCTCATCAGTCATCAGCTTCAAAATAATGTTGTGTGCTTCTGGTAAGGAAATATGATGAGTGTTGATGGGTGCACTTACCACAGTGCTTTGACTAAAAAACTGTTGAAATGGTGTTATACTTCAATCCAACAAGTATTGAATTTATCAATCAAGCCAAGTTTTTGTAACATACTCATCCTGTACATGGCTTGAAAAAAAAGGAAGTGTATAACTATATGGCAAGAACTTTCAATGGAAATCTAGAGCATTATTTACAGGTAATCAATCACAACATATTGAGAAAAGAAAGATTTTTAGAGTCTTTCTGTCATGTTTGTGGAAATGTCATTGGGTAAGAAGACACTGAAGGTGTCCTCTATAGGACTGGTATATCCAGGAAAGCTGTAAAATAACTGAAATACTGTTGGGACGTGGCTGCTGGAGAAATTGCTCGTTTTCTCTTTATACTTTTGTCACAATGTTTGATTTTCAAATGTTATTTGTTAAAAGAGGGTAGAATTGTTTAAATGATGAATAGGTTCCATGATTAAGATGAAATAAGGTTATACTATCAAAGAAAAAGAGATGTTTATCAGCATGTTCACTAGATGTATTTGCATCCTTATTCTCTGTACTATATAAGCCCATTTCTTTTGTTGCAAGACCACAATAGTAACATTATATATTACAAAATAGTTCTTTGGTAATAAAGTATATAATGTCTGTTTGGAAAATGATAAAATTATACAAGCTATTTTATCTTTTTTTTCTGAATGTCCAAAAGTTAACAATTTACTCATAAAAATCAGGGAATTGTCTGGTAAAGATTCAAACAAAATGTTGGAGCCAAGTCAGACAAATAAATCTTCCATGGATGTTATCTTCTATTTATAATTCTCCAATCTATCATAAGACAACTTTATAGAATTGAGTGTTCTGTGAGTGCATTGGCCTAAATGATACATTTCTGATTAACCCTTTTCCAAAAAATAACGACGTTTGACCACTTTGTTGCAGGCAACTTTAGATATCATTGTAGGAAAAGAAGAAATTGCTCGTGACGAGCAATTTTTCCTTTTCCCACAATGTTTTCTGCCCTATCAGAATATTATTTTCCAATTTCATCACATTTTGAAATGTCGTCTGCAAACTCTTTCAATTTGGGACAGTCAAAATCGTGTTGTTTCGAAAAGGGTTAAACAAGTTTTATTTTTTTTATAATGGATCAAAGAACTTTTTTCAGAGACTGTTGAAATTATTTTATCTGCTAGAAGTTTTTCAGTCACATCCTATTTCCATGTAACAAAAGATAGAAATATTTGATACATTAACCAATTTCTTTTTTTTGGGACAACTTCAAATATGACCCATTAAACAACATGAAAAAGCTGCATTTTTTATTTTTTTAAAAGTGAAGTAGTTATCACAAAAAGACTAGGAAAAAAAATGAACAATGAAAATCTGCATTGTTGTTAAAACTGAATTGAAATCATTGTGGCATAAGAAACAAAGTAATAGAAAATTCCTTACACAGCTTTCACAATTAAAATGTGCTAAAGTATAAAAAAGTTTTGTCTGTATGGATAATTAGGTTAAAACAGATCTGATAAACATATGTTTTCTAAAGGTAACATGAAAATATAGAACATAAGTTTCCAAGATAATGTAAATAGAGAATTTTGGTTATTACAGCCTTCCCTTCACTTTCACAGAATTGGACAATTTGTTACAAAGCTGTGAAAGATTAAAACTAAGGCTCACAAATGAATGCTTTATGTCACATTGTTAACTTTTTTTGCATCCAATTTGGATGATATATTGTTTAGAAAAATCGAATTGAGGGTTCACTGCAAGACTAAAACAACTCTGTACTATATAAGCAGAAGGACTTGTTATCTTGCACTGATTCTACTAAATATGAGGAAATGGGATATCCATTAAAGGTTCTGAAAATGTAGAGTGATGTATTGGAATGTACCTTTTAGAAATTAACAGTAATGTATATGTTGATTGGGTTTTTACCTCCTCAGTCCTAATTACAGCTCATGTTTCTCATAACATGATTTGCAATTACCAGGTAGTTCTTGGCAGAACCCTCTGCTTTGAACGAATTACTTATTCTTTTTTGCAGTTGAAAATAGTGTGGCAATTTGAGAATTTGTTTACACTGAGCAATAGCCTCATTTGTTTCAATTGTTTCAATGTTGATTTATCAATAAATAAAGGTATCATTTATATATGTGTATGGTCATAATTCCTTGTTATACTCATCTGAAAAAGACAAGTACACACATCATTGAATTTTCATAGGGAAATATTAGGTCCTGTGTAGCCCAGCCGTTAAGATGGCAGTTTAAGAATTTCAGGTCCTGGGTTTGAGCCCCACTGGTACTTTGCTTCAGAGCCCTAGCATAGAACTGGTGAATCCAGGAAGGCTGTGATAAATCTGAAAAATAAATGTTTGCATGACTTTTATCCCAATATATATATAAAAAAAGTTGAACTACTAGTTATCTAGGGCAGGGTATCTCCATCTCCAGTCATGTTATCCCTTTACCAAATGTTAAATTCTCGACTATACCAAATTGAAAGAGATTGCAGATGACATTTCAAAATGTGATGAATTTGAAAAATTATCTTCTGATAGGGCAGGAAACATTGTGGGAAAAGGAGAAATTGCTCGTTAAGAGCAATTTATCCTTTTCCCACAATGTTTTCCAGAGTCATCTGCAACACACTGATCAAATGTTGTTAAAGTGTGGTAATGGATTATTCTGCTATCCAATGGAAGAGATAAATCTTGGACCTGTCACACACTGTCTTATTCTGAGCTAATTTCTCCTCACCTGAAGGTTACCCAGAACAAATTGATTGCTTCACCAGAAGCTGGGTAATTTGTTATAGGAATTACCTACTAAACCTTTCCATGCAAGAGTTTTCTTGGGAAGGGAGGTATGAATCATACATTGTAAACTTTTACCGTATACATGTACAGACAATCAGGGAGCAGGAAAATGTCGGTTTTAGACCGATTTTAGTTGTACGAGACCTATTGCAAGTTGAGATTTTATGAAAAAGTCGGTCCGGATATTAGACGGATATGACAAGTCTACACACCAAACAATGTCTCCATAATCAATCTGTTAATTGTTATCCCTGTGTCAAACAATGCCTGAGGCGAGGCATGTATAAATTGGGGGTTTAATTGTAAACAGACCAGACACGCTTGATTGAGAAGTAGATGTCACTTCCTTGTTCCATGAAAACTTTGTTCCGTGCAAACTGAGACAATATTTGTTTTATTACAGTCAATCTTGTTTATAGTGACCACTCTTGAACAGTGCATGAAAAGTTATTTAGACTTAAGCTATCTTATAGCACAGCATGCAAGTTATTCAAAAAGCTCCTAACAGTGACGTCTTAAGCCATTCCTTGTCTCATACAATGTTTCTGTTTCTCTTTTGCTATGGTTGCCTAAAACAAAAGTTTTTGTAGTTTGTAACATGGTGTCAAAAAGTAATTTGTTTGTGATGCATTTACTTCAAAATTTATTTGCTGAAATAGAATTTAAAATGATATGCATTATTTAAAGGTATAATATGCACTGAAAAGACATCTTGCTCATCATTCAGTATTCATACAAAACAAACACCATACAAATAGTTATGTGTTGGCTCAAAAATGATAGATGTTTTTTATGATGTTTTGGAAAGTTGATTGTTACAAAAGCATTGTATTTGCCTGTTAGTGCATTTGCTGGATGGACTATCTGGTTCATCACAAGCATTTTCTGCTTATTTCACAAATGTATTTTAGAATTGTCTGACTACCTGTCCATTGAAAAAAAAATGTGCAGAAAGGGTTCTAATACAGAACTTGGTTCACAGGTTACCCAATAAAGCAAGATGGCAATTACATGTAGGTAAAAAACGTGCCAGATAAACCAAAATAAACTAGGTTTCTTTGTTACTTGTTTGTTGGCTTATTCTTATCAAAGTCAACAGACTGGCATCATGTTTACTTGTATCTTTCCCATGTGATGGAGAAGATCATGGAAATTTTCATAGTGGTTTCCATCATGAACAGATTGGTGTTCTTTTGCATTTTTGATAAGGACCCAATCACAGAAGTGAGAGAAGAAGTTGTTTAGAATTAGAATTATCTTATTCTTCTTCAATCTGACCAAGCCATGGATTAAGCAAAGGCTGAGATAGGGCTTGTGGTTTTTATTCTGGTTTTGGATCCGAGACTCAATGAGTTATGTGGTATGATTGTTTAAACGTACCTAAAAGCTTTAGAACTTTCAAACCAGGAGCAGAGTATTCTTGAAACAACAACCAGAAGCAAACTTTACCATAGATAAGCTAAACATCCATTCATTACAGTTAAAGTTAGGTATTCTCTGTGAAATGGAGGGAGTTGAGTACTGGTAAGTGGTAGGCATGATGACATATAAGTGAGATAAGTTAGTCAATTAAGGTGATTTAAGCCTGTTTTGAACAGCTATGGAGGGCTTTTAAGCATCTTGGAAGAAAACATCAGAACCTATTTAAAATAGAACGGACATAAACTTCCCTTGTGATAGATAGAATTATAAATCAATCATTGTTGAAAAAGAAAGATTTACTCAAATTGACTTTGAATAGAAGAAAGACACCTTGAAAAGCTTTGGTCACAATGTTTCCGATGGTTTTTTTCCTGCTGTTCTAGTTTTTGAAGTTGCCTGTTCTACATTTTTTATCAACTTTACTTTATCAAGGGATTATGTCCCAGCTCCAAATTGAGGGCATCAGCAGTAAACTATAAAGTGTGGAAAAACCTTCACTTGCTTAACCCTTTACCAAACTGTCCCAAATTGAAGGAGTTTTCAGATGACATTTCAAGATGTGATGAAATTTGAAAATAATCTTCTAATAGGGCAGAAAACATTGTGGGAAAAGGAGAAATTGCTTGTGATGAGCAATTTCTCCTTTTTCCTCAATGTTTTCTAAAGTCGTCTGCAACAAAGTGGTTAAATGTCATTATTGTTTGGGAAAGGGTTATAAAACAAACATGTTCTCTTTTTCTCACACACAGTGGTTTTGTTTCTCTGAACCAATGGTGCAAGTGTGTTCAACCATTTTCCTAAAATCAAATTTTGAGACTGGTTGAAATTGAAAACAACAGCAGAATTGTAAAAAAAGAAGGATTAAATGAATAACATTTCCTTTATGATACATGACAGATACCATTGAGATAAATGAATAAGTTGGTCTCATTTATCCTTTTGTCACAATGGATTCTGAAGTTCTGCTGCAGATACATCATATTGTTGTATTGTGAAGCAAAGGGTTAAAGCTTTTTATAAAGTTTATCAAGTATCTTGCCTAGAATCCTACATCTGAAGTTGTTCACTCAATTTTCCTGGATAGTTTGTTTAACTTGTCTATCCACCATGTGAACTTTAAATATTTGGGTAAGAGGGTCAGACAAGTTGAAATACCTTAGAAATATTTACAAAATCTTTCTCTGAGACAGATACCAAATTGTTTGCTTGTCTCTTATAAAAGGCTTAATTTCAAGGGTTCATTGCAAGTCTACAGAAAGTGCTTCACAGACATAAAGCACATACCATAATAATGCATTGAACGAGACTGCGGACCTTTAAAATGACCCAGATTACCATATCTACTGAAGAAGACTTAAGACTTAAAATTGCTTCTTATGAGCTATACATCCTTTGGTCATATTGGTTTCCACCCATAACCACAATGCAAATTTGTTATCTTCATGCTGTTTGTTGTCGTCTGCTTTTGCTTTCAAAATGGACAAGGATAGAAATCGCAAGAAATTATGAAGACTGCATACCATGATCTATGGCTCCTGTTATTATTTTGTTATCCTTAGGTGTTTATAACAGAAATTTTACAACAATTCATGAAATGGTGGGTTTCTGTGGCCTTGTGGTTAGAGTACAGATTCACATGACGCCTCTCTGGGTTAGTTCAATTTCTGGTGATGGCATTTTAAGTTTCATGTGAGGTCATCTCCAGGCTGACTTACGGAATGCCGATGGTTCTACCCAGACTGACCAGTCCATATTTGCAATTGAGTTTGGGGTCTTCTTTCATCATTAAGGGTCAGGCATCACAACATAACTGAAAATATGTTGATGTGATGTAAAACCCATATAGAAAGTATATAGATGAAGTAATTGGTTTAAGATAATTGGTTTACCTTGGCCAACACCAAGTCATTTGGCATCATCTCTGAACTATTATGCTGGACTTATAGCAGACTGGGCAGTGCTAGACTTTACCAAGTCCTTTACTCATGTGATGGACTTGTTCTCGTCTTTCATTAACCCCCATTCTGTAGTAAAAACTAATTATGTCTGTTTACATTGGCCTTTCAGCTTACTAACATATATCTTCCAACATGCCATACATTTCCTGGACGTCTACATAAGGGCCACTAAAGACAATTTGTACTGTTTCTCTTTTAATGCCTAGCTTGGGGTGTATTGTGGCCTTATGGTTAAGGTGTAGGAATTGTGACATTGGGGTCCTGGGTTCAATCCTTACCATCAGCACTGGGATTTTTCATGGGAGTGTTGTTGGGCAAAATACTGCTGACCCCTGCTTAGTTGTGGTGAAATCCAGGAACACTGTTAAATAACTGAAATACTGTTGACACAGTGTTAAACCCCATTTAAACAAACAAACTAAACTTAATTCATATTGAATCACCTTCACATTCCTTCAGCAGAAAACTTAAAAAAAAACCATTTATGTCTAAAGAACAAATTGCTCGTAACAAGTAATATTAATAATGCACTCGCTATGATCAGGCACTCTGGTAAATGGGGGTAACTTTACGACTGAAAAGCATATTCTATAATTATGTGTTTGATCCTGGCATTTCATCACCAATGCTACTAAATCTTTATAACAAGCTACTGATTACCCCAATAAAATTGGTCAGTGTTGAAAACGAATACAGTCGAGCCTCGTTTATCTGAACACTTTTGTTCCCAGGTGTAATGTTCGTATTAACGAATAGTCTGGAATAAACAATCGGCAAGTTTTCAGTGAAATGTTTACCATAATTACTATGAAGTAAAAAAAAACGTAATAGTTGAAAATGATTGCCAGACATTGTCTCCTGATCGCTGTCAATGCAGCGAGTTAACACCTTTTACAAACTCGACTTTCTGCACATGACGATAATTACAATTAGGTTAGACCAGTTAACTGACTAAATGACAGATTTACAAACAATAAACACCTTTCATTACACTACACTTGGTGACATTTTATGATAAAGCATATGTGCAAATTTGCCAAAGGTGTGAATGTTGGATCATCCTATCGTCAATAAATGTAGGTAACCGCAAAAAAAAATAATTATGCTGGTTTCCGAATAAGTCGTGCACATACCGGTATACTATTAGAAGTTAGGCTTGGTTCCCGACTTTTATTGTCCGGAGCCGGAACGCGGATTTTCCGGATTAAACAGTTGAATTAATGAAGGTAAGGACCGTTCCCTACAAATTCTGTTCGGATGGTGGACAATATGGATTAACGATGTTCGGACTATCGAGGCTCATGTAAATCAAAAGGCATTGACTGTGCTAGATATCTATAAGCAAATTATTGATGGAGTTGGGGGTTCTCACTTTGGACTATTTGATTGTTGATTATTGACAGCTGTTTAGATTTCTGTACAAAAGATTCCTCTACAGATACATTAAAAACTGTTTTGAGATAATTTGAAGCAGATAACATTAGATTTTCTAAAATTAACTATTGATATGTCGAACATATCTATAAAAAGCTGCAGTATTGATAAATTGTGTTTTTAAACATTGTCTAACCCTTAGAATGATGGGTAATTTTCTTAAAACAGATTTTTGTGTCGTCTAATTTCCAAAACCATAAATGTCTCCTTAACTTTGTTGAGGAAAGACACTCAGAGTAGCAACCACGTAAGATCACAGGCCAGCCGCAAATGTACCTGGTGGCTGGCCTAGATCCAACCTGTTTGCATAAGCATGATGTCTGTTCCAGCACTATAAGGGCTAAAAGATGATGCCTGCTTATCATGATCAAATTCCCCTCACATCACATTGCTTTGAAGTTCCATCTCCTTCAAAGGTATTTAATTCTAAATTTATTCTTTAAGATTAAAAGGTACTGAAGGTAATCTCTCATATGAGGATTTGAGAATGGTACAAATTGGCAGCATCAACAAATAAGATCAAAGAGACGAAGTTGAAAACACTTGTCACAGCCAATTTATTCTTTAGTCACAGTGTTGCTTCTTGCTTCATCTATTTAAGGTGAACTATTAGTATTAATGAGGATAAGGGTTAGCAAATTGAGATATCATTGTTCAGTGTTGTTGCAAACATCATAACTACTTAATATCCACACTCATTCAAACAAAATCAACAGGATGCTTGTGTTGAATTACCTACAATCTTGTTTAAATGCACCTGCAACGGAAGTAACCTTATGCTATGGCAAAGGTAAAAGATTATACTCATATCAATATTTGTTTTCCTTACCAAGTATGTTTATTATGTTAAAACATCAAAGCACGTAAGACTTTTCAATGCTTTCATTTAACATGAAAATATAAGCATAATACAAAGTCATGTATAAAAAACAAAAGATATTTAACAATAACACACACTTACAAATGATTCCGTTTGGCAGGCCTTGATATTAAAAGACAACCTTCACCAAGGCAGCAGCGAAAAAAAAGCTCAAACCCAAATTAGTGCCAATTCATTCATAAAAGAAAGTGGTTCACTGAACTACATTATGTCTTTGTCTTTGTATCCGAGTTGAGATTATTATGATGTTGTCTTTGTAGGGAAGACTTGGAGGAACTCTTGGCTTGTTCTCGCTTATTATATTGTGTGACTGTTTGTGTCACAAGCATCTGCGGACAACAGTTATTAAACACAAGAAACAACACCAATTTGTTGTATTTGATAGAAACCAGTGTTATAATTTGAGAAAATGCTCTTGTAGAATATTTTTTTTTTTTTTTTTTTTTCATAATGGGGGTTGGTTGAAATCTGCTGCAGATGGTTCAAAACAAGTAAATGTAAGGAAAGACTAAAGGATTAACCAAATACCAAACAATAACGACTCTTGACCAGCCTGTTGCAGACCGCTATGGAAAACATTGTGGGAAAAGGAGAAATTGCTCTTAACAAGCAACTTCTCCTTTTCCCACGATGTTTTCTGCCCTATCAGAAGATTATTTTCCAATTTCATCACATTGTGATTTGTCGCCTGCAAACTCTTTAAATTTGGGATAGTCAAAAATTTGGCGTTTGGGAAAGGATTAATCACCTGGAATACAGTCCCTCCTCAATACTTGTGTTACTTTGATTATAAGGATGTTAACAGGAAGTTAGAGCTGATAACCCACTTCGATAACCCATCTCTACCTGTTACCTTTGTCAGTATACATGTGTGGACTTCCTGAGGAATCAACTCATTTACTCCCTTAATCCTTTACCAAACACCAAATTTATGACTGTCCCAAATTGAAAGAGTTTGCAGATGACATTTCAAAATGTGATGAAATTGAAAAATAATCTTCTGATAGGACAGAAAGCATTGCGGGGAAAGGAGAAATTGCTCATCACAAGCAATTTCTTCTTTTCCCCAAAGGTTTTTCAAAGTCGTCTGCAACAAACTGGTTAAATGTCGTTATTGTTTGGTAATGGGTTAACTCATATATACCTGTTTTTATGCTCCCCCAACTGAAGATTAAAAAAGTCACTACGACAAAAAGGAGAAATTGCCTGTAATAAGTGGCAATGTTGCATATTGATAAGTTGAGCCTCATTACCTCACTTGGTATTGTGTCTGACCTGGAGTGCAGGGGTCGTGAGTTCGAGCTTTGGCATGGCCAATACTCTCTCTTTTGGTGAATGAAGCCAATACACCATGATTTATTCCTATCTAGCCATTGATGAAGGCCTTCATGACCTAGTGGTTAGAGAACTGAGTTTGAAATCAAATGCCCCATCTTGGCATCAGTTCAAATCAACATCCCCGTAGATTCAAGCGAGAGATAGGCTCTTATTTGACAAATTGGATGTCCGTTCCTTATGGTCTCCCATCATCCATGATGAGTTCTCAGTGTACTGAAAACCTGTGAAGGTGATGGAATAACCCCATATAACAAACCAAACTCTCACCACTGTTTAATTATGTCATTGTTAAAGTTATTTTGTTGGAAAAATTCAACAACAAAATGTTATTAGTCAAAATATTATTGTATTATTTCATTATATATTGTTAAAGTTAAAAAGTCTGAAGCTTTGAAAGAAAGTTGTGCAGTCCTGGTGTGGAAATAGTAGGACATGGATAGATGGGGTGAACTGTAATATGGTTGAAAACATGGTACCTAATCAAACACCAACAACAGTATTGTTAAAAAAAAAAGCATCCTAATCAGTAAGTTCTTCTCTCATGATGCTTTCAGGTGTCAGCTGCTGAAAAATGCATTTTTACTTGTCTTCCTGAGAAATAATGTAAAGAATTGTGTTGAGGGTGTATTAATCTCCTACATGAATATAAGTAAATGCATTTTCAGCAGCTGACCATTGAAACCATTGTGACCAAAGGAGAATCTGCTCATCATGTTGAAACGTTATATTTATCTTAGTGATTCAAATGTTTATCATTGAATCTTTCTGTTTTTTGTATGGGCTTTCTGTAACTGCCATACATGTTTATTTACCTACTGCTAAACACAAAAAGAACAGTGTTATTCTGAAGCAAACTGTTGTCTTTATTTTGATTTGAGAAAAGTTACCATGTTATTATTTATTTTCACCTTTTGTTTCTCTTATTCCATATAATATTCAATTTTACCATTTTAGAGGTTTTATACATTTTTCAGAGTTGTTTTAAGTAATTTCATGCAAAACTACAGTATGTGCTTTGTTTGTGAAGCACTGCCTATAGTCTTGCATTGTACCCTTAAAATTTAATGTCAGTTTTATAAGAAGCATTTTCAGATTTGTAGATAATCAGAAAAAACATTCTTCTATTTTCAGCACTCAGACCACAAAAGAAGTAGTTGCATCGTTATTGAAGAAATTCCACATTCTAGACCATCCTAGCAAGTTTGCATTATATGAGCAGGAACTCAAAAATAACAAAATTGGTGAGTATATTCACTGTTAACACATTAAGTCAGATAACTGTTCAAGCATTAATGTGGAATACCCTTAACCCGTTATTTTGAAATTCTTTCTTTCATCAGACTACTTTGATCGCTCTTGGTACACATCGGTAGTGGCAGGAACTTTTTGCATTATACCGAATTTAAATCAAAACACTGAAAGGTGCAAATGCTTGTCCTACCTTTCTATTTATGAATATGAGGGTCGTACTTTTGAATCATTTTTGTAAACAGAGTCTATTTTGACACTTTTAATCATTTCACAGTTGGTACAAGTACTGGTTACATATCTTATAGGAAGAAGAATAGAGAGTGTTTTGAGAACAGTTGATGTAAAATGAATAAGTTCACAAAGGTAAATACAGGTAGATATCTATTTCTTGTTTTAGTCTTTGTTGGAATAGCATATCATGATTTTATATGTATCGAAACGCCAAATCTTGAACATTGATATACAAATACTTAGATTATAGAACGCGTTATATAGTATAGATGTTAACCATTTTTTTCTTGATAGCTAAGTTACGGAGGGTAAAGGACCATGAATATCCACTGGCTGTCTGTCTCGCATGGGACATAGAGAGCGACGGGGTCCTTAGGCTTGTGTTACAGGAAAATGAAACAGGAGAAATTGATGTAAGTAAACATTATGATTGTGGTACATGTATCTCTTTTTGATATTTATTGCTTACTAATGAAAGATTTTGTATTTTGTCCAAATCGAAAGCAATTTAAGATGATGTTATTTAGATTTGAAGAAACAAACATATTTTCTATGCGACAGCAATGAACTTGAAGAGTGATGTTTTATCCATTGGTTATCACTACCTAGATAAGAGGTTACTGCCAGACATAGGGAAGATTAACCTAGTTCACTAGAACAATCAGTTCTCAGACTTCATCATGCATTTAATTTGAGATTGTGGAATTGACAAATTAACCACATCCTTCATAAACAAATACTTGTCTTTACCTGCATGTAGCAGATCATTAAAGAAATCATTGTTAAAAAGGGAAATGAAAAACATTTTCTTTGTGACATTGGGTAGAAACCTTTATGATAATCGGATGGGATGCCTCCGTAGCCTAGTGGTTAGAGTACTATTCCAGAAATCACATGACCTCTCTTTATTTGGGTTCAAATCCCGTTGAGGGATATGGATTTTCATGATAGTTAGTCTCCCGACTAACATACGGAATGCCCATTGTTCTACGTGGCTTGAACAGCCTGTATCGGCAGTTGAGTATGGGATCTTTGTTTATCCTTACGAGTTGGGCATTGCAACATAAATGAAAAAATGTTGACCTGATGTAAAACCCTTATAAATAAATAATAGACATTAGGATGAGTTGTTCAATAGGAGAAATTTGTCACAACGGTTTGACAGGATTTTTATTGAACTAAGATATGTTAGAGAAAGGGGTTGTAGCATGGATTAGTTAAGTAGTAGTACTGGAGGGTAGGCTGGCTGGGCTATCTAACTGGGTGAGATACCATCTTTATGGTAATTAAATGTATATCTCAGTGAGATTGTTGGCAAAAAACCCAGTGGGCCACTCATTCATGGTCCATATATTGGTTTAACTGATAAGCTTGTTAATCCCAGACTGTACTGTTAGTGATTTTTCTTATGAAATAAATGCCAATTCAAACCATTCCCTAATTCAAATGGCTCTAAATGACCTTGCAGAGTTAGCACTTTTTCCTCATGAAATAAGTCTAATACATGCTACTTCAATCCTTTAGTTAACTCAGATGGATCTTAACGACCTTGCAATCAATGTCATCAGGAATAACTATAAGGAATTGTTCACAATATTACTACTGATATGCTGTCTGCTTTGTTTGCTGCTAAATTAAAACAATTTTGGAAGTTTTTTTGATAAATCATACTTTCAATTGAGCAAATTGGTTTTTTTACCAGCAGGTTTCAAAACTGGATTGCTGCATGGTTTTTGAGAGATGGCTGCTTATAAATTGGCACACCCTCCTTTGCACTCCCCTCCATCTGCTCTTTTGTTTAAAATGATGTGTTTAAATGAGAACTTGCTATTTATTAGCCATTTCCCTCTCTGTCATATTGTTACAATAACGTCATTGAGGGTTTTTTTTGTTATTAGATTTTTAGCTCACCTGAGCACGTAGTGCTCAAGGTGAGCTTTTGTGATACCGAGATGTCCGTCGTCCGTGCGTCCGTGTGTCCGTGCGTCCGTGCGTGTGTCAACAATTGCTTGTGAACACTCTAGAGGCTACATTTATGATCCAATTTTTATCAAAATTGGTCAGAATGATTGTCTCAATAAAATCTTGGCCAAGTTCGAAACTGGGTCATTTGTGGTCAAAAACTAGGTCACTAGGTCAAATAATTTAAGAAGTTTGTGAACACTCTAGAGGCCACATTTATGGTCCAATTTTGATGAAAGTTGGTCAGAATGATTGTCTCAATAAAATCTTGGCCAAGTTCGAAACTGGGTCATGTGGGGTCAATAACTAGGTCACTAGGTCAAATAATTTAAAAAGCTTGTGAACACTCTAGAGACCACAATTATGGTCCAATTTTTATCAAAATTGGTCAGAATGATTGTCTCAATAAAATCTTGGCCAAGTTCGAAACTGGGTCATGTGGGGTCAAAAACTAGGTCACTAGGTCAAATAATTTAAAAAGTTTGTGAACACTCTAGAGGCCACATTTATGTTCCAATTTTGATGAAAGTTCATCAGAATGATGGTCTTAATGAAATCTTGGCCAAGTTTGAAACTGGTTCACGTGGGGTCAAAAACTAGGTCACTAGGTCAAATAATTTAAAAAGCTTGTGAACACTCTAGACTCCGCGTGGGTTCAAATCCTGAGAGGGATATGGATTTTCATGAGAGGCAGTCTCCCGACTGACTAACGGAATGCCGATGGTTCTACCCGCCTTGACCAGCCCTTATGGACAGTTGAGTATGGGGTCTTCCTCCATCATTAAGAGTCGGGCATCGCTACATAACTGAAATAATGTTGATGTGATGTAAAACCCATATAAAAAACACTCTAGAGGCCACATTTATGGTCCAATTTTGATGAAAGTTGGTCAGAATGATTGTCTCAATAAAAATGTTGGCCAAGTTTGAAACTGGGTCATGTGGGGTCAATAACTAGGTCACTAGGTCATATAATTTAAAAAGCTTGTGAACACTCTAGAGACCACAATTATGGTCCAATTTTTATCAAAGTTGGTCAGAATGATTGTCTCAATGAAATCTTGGCCAAGTTCAAGACTCGGTCATGTGGGGTAAAAAACTAGGTCACTAGGTCAAATAATTTAAAAAGCTTGTGAACACTCTAGAGGCCACATTTATTGTCCAAATTTGATGAAAGTTGGTCAGAATGATTGTCTCAATTGAAATCTTGGCCAAGTTTGAAACCGGGTCATGTGAGGTCAAAAACTAGGTCACTAGGTCAAATATTTGAAAAACCTTGTGAACACTCTAGCAGCTATATTTATGGTCCAATTTTGATGAAAGTTGGTCAGAAGGATTGCCAAAATGAAATCTTGGCCATGTTTGAAAGTGGGTCATGTGGGGTCAAAAACTAGGTCACTAGGTCAAATAATTTAAAAAGCTTGTGAACACTCTAGAGGCCACATTTATGGTCCAATTTTGATGAAAGTTGGCCAGAATGATTGGATTATTTACCATAAGCTTGACTGTCTTAAAATTTTCCAAATTTATTTACTGTTGAAAACCAATAAACGACTTTGAGATACATTTTCCAATTGTTATTATTTTAATTTGCCCAACCAATTGTTACTGTCCCTGCTTTCACAAACCTAAATTTCCTTCATCTTAATTCTCTTTGTCTTGGTGAACATTAACTCAAGAAGACAAATACAATACACATAAAAAAATGTTAACAAGCAAGAGCATTGGCTTAGAGTATTCAATGCAATTAGCACTTAGAAGAGTTTGAAACATACCAACCACTCTGTCTTAAATATACCTCTTTTTCAAACAGAACTCAGGTGAGCGATAAAGGGCCATTATGGCCCTCTTGTTAAGTTGTATACTACCTATATCTTTGATTTAGGTTGAAAATGCTTTAATAATTCAAAATGATCATTTTTCATTTCAGTGGCATGCTTTCTGCACGCCGGAGCTAAATAACTTCATGAAAGTATTAAATCGAGAGGAAGATGAATGCGTGGAACAACTCAAGTACAAATACAAGGTGATGAAGCGAATTATCCGTACGCGAATGAAGGAATTACGACAGGAAGCAGAACGACAGAAGCGTGCCTCGATGGTGGTACAAGACACATGCACCCAGGAGTCCACATCCTGATACTTGTTGATGAACACTCGCTGTATTATATTTGTAATATAACAAACCCTTATAGAAATTGAAGCATGATCCATTCAAATTTAAACTCAATAAACCTGCTCTCTGATTGGGTTGATATTTAATGAAGTTCAGTATTGACATATCAAAATCTGATGTTATTGATTTTGAGCATGCTTTTAGTTTTATAATCATGGGGACAGAAATGATGTAAATAAAATGAAAGAACTCATGAAACAGAACAATTCATTGGTTTAGGAAAATCATATTTTACCTTTGGGTTATTTTGTTTCATAGAATTCCAGTGATAAAAAACAAGTGATATCATTGGCTAAGAATTGTCATTAACCCATTACCAAACAGTAACGACATTAAACCACTTTGTTGCAGACGACTCTGGAAAACATTGTGGGAAAAGGAGAAATTGTTCATCATGAACAATTTCTCCTTTTTCCAACAATGTTTTCTGCCCTATCAGAAGATAGTTTTTTAGTTTCATCATATTTTGAAATGTCGTCTGCAAGCTTTAACAATTTGGGATGGTCGGAAATTTTGCGTTTGGTTAAGGGTTAAGCCAATGGAATGATATCATGGTGAAAAGGTAATTTTCAACTATTATTTACACATGATTTTAGCATGTAAAGACCAAAGAAACGCAAACGTTCAATTAGGTTTTTGTAATTGTTAAGATAATAATAACAATAGAAGTTCTTGTACTCTATGAGTACCCTTACCTTCGTATTGGAATAACAAAATTAAAACAAACTGCAAAGCAAAAAAGATGTGTTTTATGGACCCTATGCATAATATAACTTGTTTACGTGTTCTATGATAGATGTTAAAAACAAAGATCTGTGCATTATATACTTCTTACTTCATATTGATACTCATTTTGGAGCAATGTTAATACACTGTGACAAAATGATGAAATATCCTTATTACCATTTCTTAAATCAGTAACTACACTCTAAAAAGGCGTTTTTTTCTTTCTTTTTTTTTTTAATTGTTGGGTCTTTTTTTTTATTTTATTTTTTTGAAGCCAATCATAGAAGAACTAATGAGGGAATGCTTAACCATAATCATGACCAATCTCTCTGTGCTTGTGAAGCATTATAGAGCCATGTGAAATAGGGCAACTATTTTATATCTAATGATCTCTATGAATATGATCTTAATTTTTCTTCAAATTGTATAGAATATTGAATTTTTGTCCCTATAGATTGTCATTGAATTCCAACACGTGTAAAATATTTTGTGGCTTTTTAGAATTGCCAACACATTGAAGCATTTCTTAGGCCTCATTGTCATTGAAATAACTTTGACAATGTTCTAAAACTCACAATCTTGATAAAATAAATGATCCTTGTTTTAATGTATACTATTTGATACTCTTACACTTACTCATTGTTAGTGAATGACATTTAATGTCTTCTGCATTTGTTAAACTGAGTTTACACAATTTGAAGTTATAATGTTTATTGAAGGGAGGCAACTCTATCTCAGTTTTGTTTGGTATTCATGCTAGGATTACAGATCTTGATTTGTTGTTCAATTTTGCGTAAATAGGTCTGGACAGTTTTATTTATCAAGAATTTAGAATAATCATTTCATTATGCAGAAATCTAAGACAGAAGTAAAAGTTTTGAATTCATTGTCCTTATTTGTTGAGGAGATATGTTTAGCCTTTCCCAGCATCAAATATGGTATATGTCATTTTCTGACAAGTAGAAAACATTGGACTTCTGTAGCAGACGGTTTATTTTGGCTTTCGGTATATTGTGACTAAAAGTATACCTGCTCCTGATAAATCTTTTTTGTGTCAAAGTTCAACAGAAACAAAATAAACAACTTATCATAGAAAGAAGTGGGTCATTAGCATTTATTTTACACATTTTTTTATCATGTGATAAAAAGTTAACCTTTTAATTCATAAACATGTCTAATGTATTTCATTAGAAGATGTAAGAAACTTTTGCAACAAAAGGAGACATTGCTTGATACGAAAAGGTCTTGTTTCTTCTCTTGGTTTTCTTTTATACTGTTACATACATTACATTGGTCTCTGTATTTTGATCTCTTCAAAGGCTTTAAATTTTTGGCAAATCTCAAAATTCCATATGGATAAATAGGTTAACTTGATTAGTATTATTTCATTTATCATCGATAGATATGTTCCTCGTTTGTCATAATAGGTGTAGATACTGTGTATCTTACAAGAACCAATCATTGGATGGAACATATTAGCCCATTACCAAACAATAACAACATTTAGCCAATTTGTTACAGAAGACTCTTGAAACCATTATGGGAAAAGGATTTATTGCTCGTGACGAGCAATAAATCCTTTTCCCACAATTTTTTCTGTCCTTTCAGAAGATTATTTTCCAATTTCGTCACATTTTGAAATGTCGTCTGCCATTCTTTCAACTTGGTACAGTCTAAAATTTGGTGTTTGGTAAAGGGTAGAATCCATTTTCACATTATAAATATTAAAATTGATCTACATTTTATGTCTAGAAACAGGGTTTTACTGCACATAAATTCTCAAATCTTGTATTAACCCATTACTCGACATAATCTCCTTTTTTCTGCATCTGCTGCAGAAGATCAAAGAAACCACTGTGACAAAAGGTATTTCACTCATTATGAGCAATTTACCATTTTGTGAAAGTTGTTTCTACCCAATATGACAAAGCAAAGGTTGTTCTTTTTTGCTATCTTTTGTTGTCGGTTGCTTCCATGAATTTGGACCCGTCACAAAATTCCCATATGGAGATTGGGTTAATAAGGAAATGAGTTTGAATTTGTATGTTCAAAATTAAAATGTAAGGATGTACATGTAGTATTTCTTGCCTCATAAACGATATTTTTTTACATAAAAAAAAAAAAGAAAGAAAAAATAGTTGTAAATCTTAAAGATGTAATATAATGAGAACGAGATTTGTGTGATCTTTTCTTTATCTTCTATTAAATATTTCATGTAGAAATCTAGGTGATTTTATACACTATAAGCTTTAAAAGAATCGAAAGAAATGTATGGAATAATTCCCTCTTTCTCAAAATCATTATCAAATGCTATTTCACTGTTTCTATATATTATCAAGCATAACCCATTACCAAACAATAACCACATTTGACCAGTTTGTTGCAGATCACTTGTTAAGAGCAATATCTCCTTTTCCAACAATGTTTTTGTCTTATAAGGAGATGGTTTTTCAATTTTATCACATTTGAAATGTCGTCTGCAAGCTCTTTCAATTTGGGGCAGTCAAAAATTTGGCGTTTGGTAAAGGGTTAACTCCATCTGTCTCAGATATCAAGAAAGCCATTGTGATGCAATGATAGACTGCATCCACATAGATTACAGTAAAATCTCAATTCTAAATTTACAGAATACAGTAACATTGCTTAGTTTGTTTTATTGTAAATCAGAATGCAAACTATTCTTTTTGCAATGTTTTCTGTTGGGCTTGCCGTCTGTTTTACAATAAAACCATTTTGACAGTTCTTTTTAATTTGGTTAACATTGGATGTATAATGTTGTTTTGCCCATAGTTTGAAATTATAGTGAACCATATTTTCCTTTAGATCCGTTCATAATAGCATCACCTGTGTATTGTGAAGGTTAGAATATAATTTGAGCCAAAGATCTTTTTTGTACATGATAATCTCTATACAGCAAACTTTTCTCAACTCAAAGTGGAAGAATACTTTGTTCTTGTGAAGATAATTCACATAAAGGGTTTAAAACAATACTATAGCAAGTTCTTCCCTTTTGTGAAGGTGTTGCTATAGTCTTGTATTGAAACTTTGACATATTTATGTAATTTGTACAAGATGGTACCTGTAAGGTGTAAACAGACTGTGTTCATGTTATTGTAGAAATGATGTGCCTTTTCATGTTGTTTTGTTAAGAGACATGGTTAGATTGTAAATAACCAGGCTGTGCCTGTAAATATTAAAAGATGGAAATGAGATTTTTTTCATCTGTTCTTTTAAAGCTAACTGGGTACATGTATATTGATAATTGAAATTTGACTTCTGTAGCCCACTCTCTTATTCATGGCCCCGTACTTAATTACTGAATTTAATTCAAAATGAACATTATCAATAGTAATGTATTCTGCTTATATCTGCAATCCTAACCTTAAAGTTCTCTTCCAATCTGCTGATATCTTTGTTCCCATAATGTTAAGCTTCAGTTTGATGACCCACAAGATCAC
Source organism: Cerastoderma edule (assembly GCA_947846245.1). Classification (NCBI taxonomy): domain Eukaryota; kingdom Metazoa; phylum Mollusca; class Bivalvia; order Cardiida; family Cardiidae; genus Cerastoderma; species Cerastoderma edule. Next base: position 34,114,878 of record OX401413.1, on the reverse strand, counting down.
CTCTAGATATTATGTGTCCTTGTGTGGCACAAGCTGTGCCTGTCTCACACTGGTTTGTATGACAATTCTGGTAAACATTTGAAGAAAGAGTCTCACAAAAATTTGCAAACTTAAAAAAGAAATATTTTCCAGTCCCAGACATTAATATTTCTTGTAGAGCTCTATTAATTGGATTTTTTTCAGTCAAAGAAAAAGAGGCAAACGTAAGCTATGACCTCAACCATTTGTACGTTTACATGTGCACCATACCACTTGTACAACTGTTAATTTCTGATAAAATGGTCAAAACATACATAAATATATTGCTTTTTCGATGGCAAAAGATAAGAGAACTCAATTTTCATGATCAGATGATTATATAAAGGTCTAATGAAGAGTTATAAGTAAAAACAAAGTGAGGAACAAATTTCTGTAAGGGGGACTTAGATTTTGACCCTTCAGTACATGCAAAGAGAGCATAAACCTTTACGATCAACATGGTTCTGATCATTTGTGACTGCCTGAGGAAGGCTGTAATTGGCAACAACAATCTTTGTGAGACATACATATTTAAAATTTGCACCACTATCTTGCATGCTAACTTGGGCTTAAAGTCATACTTGTTTGTGAGACAGGCCCCTTGTATGATACTAATGGATGGTTTATCACACTAAAGCAGATTGAAGACACATGTTTTCTCAAAAGCAAGCACTTGTTACCTTGGCTTTAATATTTTTTTGTTTTATATAATCTAGTCATGCACACCACTGTATTTCAATATTTATCTTTCAGAAGAAATGGCTATGACCTGGCTAAAATGTAATTTAAACATTTGCACATGGTGCTTTATTCAATCAGCCTTTGTAGAATGGACAACTTGTTTCAGACAAACGCTGTTCACATCCATATTGCAAAGGTAATAAAGATTTAGTTGCATAGTATCATAAGATATTTTATTTAAACAGCAGAAAATGGCTATTCCTGTGTTTGTTAATGATACCTAATAAAGGTAGCGGTCCTTTGTATATACAAGTCACTTTCTGCAATTCTCTTATAAAAGCACTCACTAATCATTAAATCATTACATTTTGGTTTTCGTCTTGAATTATCTCACTTATTGATTATTTGGTGATAAAAATAAAACATTTTGTCATCCTAATCAGATTCTGTAATGTGGATGGATGCATGTGAATAACATTGATTTGTTCAAAGCAGATATCTTTTTTAATATGCAGACGATTCTTCAAAGTTTGTTTAGTCTGAAACGTCTAAAAGAAAAGCTTCAAGCCTTTGTTTCTGCAGTTTGTTGTATTGAATCTTAAGAAAACTAAGTGAACAATGTGAATTCAGTGGACTAAGGTGCTGACGCAAACATGTAAAAGTAGCTATTTTTCTTTGTTACAGAAACTTTAATTCCACTTTCTAATTACTTTCTCATTGCATTATTTCTGATATTGTTCAAATAAATGAATTCTTAAAGGAGAATTCTTCATTGCAAGGTATTGATTGTTAGCTGTTAATATGTCCTGTCTTGAAATTATGAAACAAAACAATTAAAAAAAGTATTTATCTTAATTTTGAGTTGTTTGCTTTATTTTGTGCCATCATATCGTAATTTCATTACAAACAAGTAGACTGTAGTTCTGGCTATGCAGATTTCGTTTGGAGTCAAGTTGTTTTGCTTAATGCTTGATATTTCCATTTGTTTTATGAGTTAGAGATTTAAAACGCGCTACATATGATATTACTGAACTATGCATTAGTCAAGCACTTTTAAAAGAAGTTCTACTCGATTTATACCACATGTGATGAAAGATAAGATTAGTTGCTATTGGCAAGTTACCAAATTATACTTTAACCCCTTTTCAATTTTATTGTCTGCTTTGAGACATTTTCAACTTGTTTCTTTATATAAATGAACAAAATACATTAAGTAATTGCAATATTGGTTAGATAATTGTAACCAATTATAGATAATAATAATTAGATAATCATATTGTGTTGACAAAGATGTATAATTCATAGCCATTTTTTTTCTGGTCGCGTTAAAAATTACTTCAAATATCGTCAAGAAAATATCAATTTTTTTATCGTTGGCTATTGCCTTCAATATTGACCGTTACAAGTGCTTATATGGGGATAAAGTTAAATTCGTCTGCACTAGAAAAAGGATGAACAAATTAATATCCAGATCGGGAGTAGTCCCCATAGACTTGTTAGCAATGGTTACACCAGTAAACGTCATTTTAAAAAAAAGCTTGTATATGGATGGATTAGTAAGTGAAATGCGGTTGTTCGTCATAAGCAATTTAGCTTTTCCTTTCAATTTTACCTCAGGTTTCAAAGTGGATTATGTTTAATCGCTGAATGAAGTATTGGGCTAAGTAACAAGAACTATTGAGGGCAACCTAAGTCTTTATCTCTGTCCTACAGAGAGCGACACGGGCTGTGTTAGATGAAATAAGACCCTTAGTGAGTCCAACAACTTATTCAAAGGACGGACAACACTTTATATACACGATAACTTCTCTGGAAAAGCACGTTCCGACTCCAAGTATTCCCAGTTTAAATCATACATCTATGATGATTAAGATTTGTCGTCAAAACTAAAAATGTTTCAAAATAGATTAGCCTATCTGGCTTACAGACATGGACCAATCTTGACCTACACTTTGTGCATATCCACAACTTCTTTACTCGGTCCACAACTCCAAAGAAACACGCAGACATATATGATATAAAGATTACATTGTACACGATGGAATACGGCCGTGCTGTCCTATTTCTGCTCGCACTCTGGTCCCTGGGGGTGTCAGGCCAGGTGTTCCCGACCCCTGCCATCTCGCCGACTAACCCCGCGGCCCGATACGCCCAGATCCTGAAGGAGCTATCCGAGGTGACCCAGGGACGACAGGCGCTTTCTACCCGACTCCAGCAGTACAGGGAAACATTCGATAACATGAAACTACAGGCCAGACGGAAAAAAGGTGGGTTATCATTTAGCTTAACCAATTATATTAACACTTAGTTCACATATATAATGGATAAACGCATCTGAAAGATTTATTGTTAACGTCACAATGAACGTACCAGATGTAATACATTTCGATTTTCATATAATGTAGCTCTTATTCAATTTGGACGATTCTTTATGGCCCAGAGATCTTTACTGTTAGCATTTACTCTAATTGCATAAGAGGCCATCGACGTATACTTACTATAGAGGGCATGCCAAAGATCCCCTTCCTTTGTTAAAGTGTGTCCCCTAAAACCAGTAGTGCCATTTTTAGACATTGATCTTCGTTTCCCGTGACGCCATAGAGTCACGTTAGTAGGACTGACGAATCCTTGGCAAGCCCATGTCACTCTGCCTTTAACGTTGTTTACAGTCAAATCATCTTTGAATCACTGTCCGAGTTGCTTCATTCAAATAATTTTACAAAAACCTAACTTTATGGCGATGACTAGTTTTCTCTTATATCTTTATGCGTATTGCATATATCTGACTACAATGAATTCCACAAAATACGTTAGCGTCAAGAAAGTCATTTCGTTTACTGATAAAATTCCTTTAACATATTTATCAAAGCTAAAGAGCATTTCCCCTCCAAAAGGTTTATATGACTAATCTAATACGAAAGCAGTGACAATCAAAAGGTATGAAAAGAAATGTGATATATCTAATCGACAAGATCATGGAAAATGGAGAAATTGCCCAATTCTTTCATTTTCATCTTTTGCATTTGTTTGTATCTGAAATTATGAACGCCAGATTCATTAAAATGTTCATTTATGAAACAATAAATCGAAAGACAAAACATCTAAAACATGTCATTGGTATCGTGAGATAGTAAGCCAGCCTTCAAGCAGGAAATCCAAATTGTACACAACAAACTACCTGTTTTTCTATGGTCCTTGGCACAAATAGTATGCTTTGGAGACGGTTTCAATACATAGGGCCTTAATCACAGAAATGATATTTTTGAATGAACAGCAAATGGATGCTTGTTGTGTCTTTTCTTTCACTTGGATCACATTTCCATTCTTTCCATTTCCCTATGAGCACACATGAAGGACATTACGCTAGATAAAGTTATGTGGTGATTAACGGTGCACTTTTTTGTTTCCTTCAGAAAACTGCGCCTGCTACAACACAACGACCATCGCCTTTAACGCCCACCTCAGTAAGGATGTCGCGACCCTCGGCAAAGACCAACCTGTCCCGTACGACAACGTGACCTTGAACTCAGGTGGCGCTTACGACAAACGCCACAGCCAGTTCCGCGCACCTGTCAACGGTCTCTACCAATTCTTCGTTTCCTTGGCGACGAACGCTGGATACCAGTTGGCGGCTGAAGTTCTCCTTAACAACGCGATTGTCGTAAAACTGCGTACCGGAAACCCGAACCAAGTGAATACGGCAGCGAATGAGTTTGTGATACATATGGCGGCGGGCGACGATCTATGGGTACAACACTCGCACAACAACACCGACTCTAATCGATTGTTCTATGCGGAAGGGCTCTTCACCACTTTCTCAGGGTATCTCGTAGCTCGGGATTAGTTCTAATAAAGATACTTAAAATAAATATTGTGTTGCAATTTTTAAGTTCTTAAGGTTAAACATGTGTCAAATTTTCCAACATGTGTACAAGTAAGCATTTTTGTGGTTTAATCGCCACAAATTTACACAAATTGTTTTTGGACGGACTCCATCTAAAATCTCATAAGTGGCTATAACTCCTGAAATATGGCGGAACCACTACTCGTCCAATCTAAAAATGAAATATCTCTATGTATGTTGAAATCACGAAAGATGTGGATTTTGAATTTAATAAGAAGTAGTCTCCCGACGGGGCGCAGATGTTTCTAAACAGCTTGACAAGCTAACACATGGCCAGTTAGAGGGTCTTACTCCGTCGATTACGAGCCGGTATCGCAATATAGATATAATACTGTTGATGCGATGTAGAAACCTACCAAACAAACATACACATATTATAATATTATCTTGATAATGGCGTTAGTCGACTAGGTTTGAATACATTTCAAAGCTGTTCCTCTGACGATTTTCCGTGAATTTTGTAAATAGACTGGTCCAGTGTAGTAAAGATGGTGCCGACGAAAATATTCCATTTTACAGTCACATCCTGGGCCATCCGAGTTAGGTCCAGCGTTGAATCCGCAGTCCCCCACACGCTTTCGATTAGAAACATTTCTATAGTGTGTGCAGGTCTCCTTCTCTATGCCATACATTTTCGTCGAGTAATGGTCTTAGTTTATTCCACACCGATGGTGAAGCAAGTTCTTACAACTTAGATTATTCATTCTCGATACTGTTCCCTTGGTTCATAGCCAGCACTCGCACCGAATGTTGATAAAACGAAAGGTCGCAACGTGGACCTCCTACTCACCAATACGAACCCACGACCATTGCGTCCCTAAGATGACTCGCTACCCATTACCGTATGTCCTCCATAGTTATAGTCACCGACAAGTAGCATTAATATGATTATTCATGAGATAATGGGATAAAGCTATGGGATGTAGACGAGTGAAAGGCTTCTACGGTCTTTTCCCTTTCATTTTCGTTTTTCGTTTACCTTTGCGAAACTGGGCGGATGTAGAAAAGAGGGCGGTGGGTGTTGCTCCTGTTCAAGAAAATGGTTGGGTGTTCTGAATGGCTGGGGAGTGAATGTGGGTGGATGTAGGCTTGTCTTGTTATACATGGGCGGGGCGCGGACGGGGGACGGAACTGGTATCGCATCTGAAACAAAGAATCAAAACATAAAACCGACTGTAGGATGAAACCTGGTTTCGTTATGGAAAAGTAGTATTTTCGGTAATCTTGGTCAGGATCGTTTGATGTTATGGGATCTTTTCTGACAATTCAGAGGCTCATACAAAAAGGCGTTCTCCACTGACAAAATGTTTATTGCTCGACACTCTTTGGAATCGACTCGACGAGGTGATTCTACAGAACAAACAAAACAGGATTTGTCCAAAAGTGTTTTGAATAACACGCGTGAAGGACAATGCACTCATTATCTAGACCACTGCGGCATGTTTGAGTACATATTTTTATAAAATGGCAATATTTTCCGGAAATGGATAGTGATATCCTTAATCGTAATTACTCGGTATTCTCATAACATGAGAAATATGCTCTGAACATAAAGGTAATGTTACAAAGTTATACTTGTGTCCATACTTTTAAGTTTTAACGCCTTCCTTTTGGCGTAAACTTTAAGTAGGTAGCCTTAATATTGCAACCGGTGCCAATGAAAATCTACAACATAACAGAATACAAAATTGTAAAGGTACAATGAATTAGATATGCTGTTTAAAATGATATAATTTACTAACGCAGTGAAAAGAATAACCCAACTCCTTACCTGTTTGAATTTGAGGAACCGTTCGGGTTTTTTGAAGTTTTGTCTGTTTATACTTAGACCAACAAATATAAACAAGCACAGCAATGATCAAGGTTGCTATGACGACTCCAAATGCAATGGCAACTGGAACTATAGGTCTGAAGGTATAAAAGAAAAAGATCATTTAACACTTTTATTTTTCAATCAACCTTATTGCTTCGCTGCAAGCGATCTTATTTAACGCTTTCCCAAACAATAACGACATTTAACCACTTTGTTGCAGACGACTTTAGAAAACATTGATGGAAAAGGAGAATTGCTCGTGACGAGCAATTTTCCCTTTTCCCACAATGTTTTCTGACCTATCAGAAAATTATTTTCCAATTTCATCACATTTTGAAATGTCGTCTTCAAACTCTTTCAAGTTGGGACAGTTGAAATTTCGTTGTTTGGGGAAGCGTTAAATTCAACGTCCGTAAACAGTTTCTTCTTTTGTTACCCGCACGTCATACCTACCTATGGTTTATCGGTAAAGGTATTGATCGCCCAAAACTGAAATCAGTTCCCTGATACAGTTCTATCTTTTCATCGATTGCCTTAATTATAATTGCACTACTGTATTAACCCTTTCCCAAACAACACATTTTCGACTGTCCCAAATTGAAAGAGTTTGCAGACGACATTTCATAAGGTGATGAAATTGGAAAATATTCTTCAGATAGAGCAGAAAAACCTTGTGGGAAAGGAAAAATTGCTCGTTACGAGCAATATCTCCTTTTCCCACAATGTTTTCTAGAGTCGTCTGCAACAAAGTCGTCAAATGTCGTTATTGTTGGGGAAAGGGTTAAAACGTAATCAGACCATCATGCTACGAAGTATCTATAATTCATCAATTCGTTTTCTGAACTTAGAAGAAATAATCGTAAAAGAAAAAAATTCTTTAAGAACCTGTACAAAGGTACAGTACATTGGCTATACATCATGTGATATATTTGTTTTTCATGCTATGTATGTATGATGATGTACTTTGTACAAGTCGTGAAATAAAAATCTGTTCCGTTCTGTTCTGTTCTGATGTAAATCCCATATAAAAAAAAATCTCTCATTCTATGTAAATGACTTAAAACTTGATGATTTGGAATTTCGTAATCATCGTCTATGGTTACTTTCAAATTGAATGGTACACACAAACCATATTTACTACACGTACCCTCTACAGCAGTGCCTCTCGGTAAACGAGCCGCAGCAACCACTGTGTTTACACTGGAGGTAGTTGGTTCGATCCTTCTGGCTGAGATCCAGATAGTCACAGTCTTTTTCGTAGGCAGCGACCCCTCCTGTATTCAAATGTGATGCACTTATTATATCTAACTAGTTGGGCATGCATGTGTGTTTCTAGAATGGACATCATATTAAAGGATCATGCGTGGGTATCTAAACAGTCGCCAACTCGTCTACATATGGACATATGACTATTCATAATGATTTAAGCAATGAAGCTGTGTGCAATTCTTTTGCAAACAAACGCACGTGTGCATGTTTGCATATCGCCATCGTTTTAATGATTTTCATCGTAAAAGAAACATTCGATGAACATCTTGGCGGGCATTTGTCGACTGAACACTTGTCAAGACAACTAAACGCAGTAGAATATCATTCATAAAGACTTGACAAAGGGAAAGGTAGCAGACCCCAACAAACAAATGTATATGTGCATGTTGACACATGGACATCGTCTTAATGGTTCTCGTCTCCCGACTGACTTACGGAATGCCGATGGTTCTACCCGCCTTGACCAGCCCTTTTGGGCAGTTGAGTATGGGGTCTTCCTCCATCATTAAGAGTCGGGCATCGCTACATAACTGAAATAATGTAGATGTGATGTAAAACCTAAATATATAAAAAAAAATAAAAAAATAATGGTTCTCACTGTTACAAAAACTAAGATGGACATATTGGCGGACATTTGTCGACTTAATGCCTGACCAGAAAAGAAAACACAGTAGAATCAGATACTAATTTAACCAGCGGAAAGGTAGACAGACCTCAGACAAACAAATGGGCCGCGTCACGCGAAAAGGGGCACTCGGACATAAATAAAAACCGATGACTCAGCTCTTTCTTAGCGCTATTATTCCAGCATCTAGTCACGACAGTTATCATTTGTATTTATTTAAAGGTAGAACTTGATGTCCTCTAAGATGGCAAACAGTGTAACCCCAGACCAGCCGCCACGTCACTGACGTGGCGGCTAGTCTGGGGCTACACTGTTTGCTATGTCCGAGTGCCCATTTTCCCGTGACGTGGCCCTTAATGTAATCGTACGTTTAATTCGCCTTCAATCTTTTATTTTAAATACCTCCGACACACAAAGGGAAACGATTTGTTGACTTGCCCATAGACGCGTATATGTAGTTAGTTTATGTACGTACTTGAGATACCAAACACACAAATGTACATACAAACACTCAAGCTCACACCCTGGGGGAAGGGAATCAATGCAAGACTATAGTATGTCCTTACTTTTGTGAAAGCCTGACCAAACCTTCTCATGAATCCTCCCATGCTTGCGAGCCTTTACGATATCGGTAGCATGATTTCCATTTGTGAATGCCAAAGTTTGTTTGGCTTTATGAGTCTAGTATTTCAACCCAGTCCTTTGAAACGTAATAAATCTTTTTTAAATTGATAAAGTCAAAAAAAGTTCCAATGGTTCCTTAATAGTTGCGAAGCTCGTTCAAACTGTTTGTTGTCTATGTCCATAACATTTTCTTACGAGTTTTTGGTATAACTATAAATGAAAATCGTACACATAAGTATGTATACATTACTTACTCATAATATGTCCAAGATAGATAAATACCACTACCACTTGTGATATATGCAATACGGCATTGTCCGCCATAATGTGTTCCATAAACGAATTCTTTGGCCATTTTCAAGATTTGTGCGCACGTCTGCGCATGATTGCTGGTATCCATATTCATGCCTTTCTTGCACTTATAGCAAAGGAACAAGTTATCGAGCGTTCGGCGTTCATTTAGCGTCGTGAACATGGTCTGGTGATAACATTGTAAGTGATGTGGGTGTGTTCTGGGCTCCGTTATCAACTTCCATTCAGTCCAAAAATGTACCTAACTCCGATACCTTTCTCTGGGGCAGACGTATAATCTTCAACCGCAGCATACAACATTTAACAAATACATTGTGGCGAGAAAACGATATTGCTCAATATGAGCATTTTATTCATTTTTATATTACTTTTTTCCAAATAATATTCCATTTCCGTATTTAAGGTCCCTGATATCGTTTTTTAGTGTAACTTTTGAATTAACGAAAAAGAAATTATGGGGTTTTATTTCAAACTCGTCAAAGTGTTGTAAAAGTCAAAAGGGAAATAATTTTGTTCTTTTGAAAAATTGACTAATGAAACACAATTTATAAAAAAAAAATCTGTCGTGTAAATGAAAAGTGCAATTTTGTATAGGCTACTCATTTGCTTTTCGGTAAGGCTAACATTTTCATGCAATTTAAAGCCGAAACATACATTTAAGATGTATCGTCCATCTGTTTGAATGGTTTAAGAACTGCTACTTTTTCTCTCGATGTAAGCCTTTCAAAGCCATTCGAATACGGATTGTATACTACACTACCATTCCTCGATGTCCTTATCGAACTCCTCTTCATCATCCACATAGGCCCATCCGAACCGAAATAATACCATATTAGACTAGGACTGTTGAGGAAATACAAGGAGCATAAATAGGGGCACTGACCACAGCGTTAAAGCTTAAGTATTGTTAAAAAAGGTGAAAGCCCGTATCCAATCAACCGACTATCCAACCCGTGTTGTTTGCTTTGCAAATAGTATACAACCGATCTTGTTTTAAGGGACCGCAGTAAAGGGAAACAGACTCGTGGTGCACAAGTCAAAAACCTGCCTGATATCGGTACGCCAGTATTTCAGAAAGCATTAGTAGGAGCTTTTCTGAATGACTTGCGTCCTGTAACTTTCATGCGTTGTTTAAGCTTTTTGACTGACCTGCATCCTGTATTAATGTAGCATCAGACTGAATAACTTTTTACATGCACCATTTAACCCTTTTCCCAAAAATAACGGCATTTGACGAATTTGTTGCATACGATTTTAGAAAACATTGTGGGAAAAGGAAAAATTACTGGCAACGAGCAATTTGTCTTTTTCCCACAAGGTTTTCTGCTCTTTCTGAAGAATATTGTTCAATTTCATCACATTTTGAAATGTCGTCTGCAAACTCTTTCAATTTGGGACAGTCGAATGTTTGTTGTTTGGGAAAGGGTTAAAAGTGGTTGCTTACAGCTAGATCGACTGTATCTCAACACCTTTTAAGCTTTAATAGAGGAATACCATTTGGTATTGCCATACCACATCTAGCCCGTGTCAGGAATGTGGAAGAGAGTGCATTCAGAGGATAGGACTCTACAACCACAGAATAAAATGCTTACCCTCTCGCGACACTAATCCATAGTCTTTAAAATTGAAGGATGCCAACAACCAGTTCTAACCATGTGGACCATACAGAGATTGGTGTCCTATGCTTTGAGTTTTTTCTAGAGTTTAAAATCCTTCTCAGTGTTTTTTTTTATAAGGCTAAACCCTCAATCATTTGGCAATGGCACTGTATTCCAAATGGTGGCCTGGAAACGGCTTTATGGTTCTAACGTTAATTCGATCAACCAGAGTGCCAATGACTGAAGCCAATCCTGTAAAGGACTCAATAACTTCATGAACTGCAAGAACAGACATGAACTAAAAATGCGTTCATAAACACAAAGCTGATCTTAAACATGTTTATGACTGTCAGGAATATGTTAATGAGGACATTCATGTACACCAACATGCTAATGAATACATTCATAAACATGTTCTTGACGTTCACAAACAAGTTCTTTATGTCATTCATGAACATACCCAAAAACTACTTTGTCTACATAAACTGCGATTTTTGGTCATATCTGTTCATGCAGTCCATTAACACTGTTTCTCCACATGGGATTTATTCCTGTATCTAGTGTTCTCTAGTATCACCAGGCCTGGGTTAGCACCCGCAGCCTTCCATACAGACGACGTCTTGTCAACTCTACCTCAACACCAACACTGTGGTAAAGTATTTCCATGGTTGCTAATGTTCCCAGCCACGATACACCAGTGTTTGATATTTATCTTACCCAATCGTAAGGTACAGTATCTTTAGGAAGGAATATAGTTTCAAACAAACTATATATATATAGCTTTTAGCACAATGGTAATGCAAGTATTGTCAAAACACGAAAAAAATTCTCTTATAAACATGTTCTTTATTGTTTCAAAATGTTCATTTTTTTTCTTCTTAAAATAATTTCTGTATTTTTTTTTTCAACTCTATTTAGAACCCATATATATTGTCTGCAAACTATTCTAGTATATGGCAGTGTTGATTTACAAAGTATGCAAGTCAATGCTTTATGGTAGGTTTCATAAAAACACTCAACATTGCACCAATTCCCCGTGGTTTTGGTATATTTCATGCAATTTCTTCCATCATTTCAACAGAATTCCTGGCTCTTAAGTGAGTGAGAAAACCCTAAAGCCACAACGGCATAAAGCATAAAAACCAAAACCCAGATACAAATCAAGCTGCCAAGAGGAATTGTTTGGTATTGAAATAATAATTGCTCAAGGAGAAAATTCTAAGGTGTTGTTATTTTGGCACCATCTATCATAAGGTTTTCATAATAAAATTTCAACATCAATTAAAGAAGCTGTACCATTTTATTGTAAAGAAGAAATAATATAGAGCACGCATAAATAAAATATAAAGACACAATATGTAACCCAATCAATTTGGTCCAAAGAAAACTTTTAACAATAATCAAATACCATAAAAAGCAGGGTATATAAACACTGAAACCATTATGACAAAAGAGAATTTGCTCATGATGAGCAAATTCTTTTTTGTCATAATGATTTACTCAACTATTTGCTCAGAAGATGTGTATTAGTATTGGTACAAGAAAAGGGATTAAATGCATCTGCTACAAACATTGTAACAATTGCAAAAACTATAATTTCATCTTAAAACCCAATGTCTAGTGGCCAATTTCAAAATAAAAGAGAAGTTCATCATTAATATAAACCATGGAACCTTGGTGTCAATACCTGTTGAGTATTGATAGGTTACTTATAACTTGTGTAAGAAGCAGGAACAAATAATTTGAGTTGGATTAAGATTATTTTAGAAACAGAAAATGGACGGTAATCTAGGTAACTACTACATAATAGAATAAAGTACATTCATGTATCGAAAGTATCGAAGTGTTGTGTTATAACAACTAAATACAAATAAAAGCATACTCTCGAAGACCAATAACTGACCTTTGGCAACTCCAAGCTGCGTATATTAAGAAACAATGTAACAAAAGAACATAAATCAATCAGAATAACGAATCCTGATTTTGTCTATTGAACTGGTTTCAAAATAATTGGTATGATTTTAGTCTATTTCACAGGTTTCAAATAATATGAATATGTTTGATCTAAAATATTTCATGAATCACAACAAAGCTACAAGTTGCAAAAGGTCATCTGTGAGTCATTAGAAAGTCCAAGAAAAGCCTGTTTAGGCTGATAAAGCAATGTCCAGGGAGGCGTAGTTCCTGCCCTCCTTAACAACGTGGATTGGAAGGAATGGCCTATCTGTCTTCATGCAGTAGTTCTGAAAAAGGCAAAGACATGAATCAGATTAAGTTTTAACCCATTAACAAACAATAACGACATTTTACCAGGTTTGTGCAGACAACACTAGATAACATTGTGGGAAAGGAAGAAATTGCTCGTTTCGAGCAATTTCTCCTTTTCCCGCAATGTTTTCTACCCTATCAGAAGATTATTTTCCAACTTCACCACATTTTGAAATGTCGTCTGCAAACTCTTTCAATTTGGGACAGTCCAAAATTTGGCATTTGGTAGAGGACTAAGTGGGTCCTTGTCAAAGAAAGACTTACTATCAGTTCAAAAACTCACATGCCTAAAATGAACCTAAAACATAGGGTTTTGACTGGATTTTTAGAAGTAATGAGGGGAAAAAATCATGCCTTCCCTGATGTCACATTATTTGAAGACAGAAAAGACAATAAAACCTCTATAAAGCTGAGAATGTAGAATGTTTGATTGGTTTTTCCCATGATAGGCCCCTAATACCCTGTCTTCAAAGGAGTGATAAAAAATCGAGTCAACATTCTGGGAATACACTATTTGATTAAAGTAATTTTAAAAGTGTGAGAATTAAAACACAGTTTAATAGGGTAACATCAGGCAAGCAAAAAGTGTGACAAGGGATGGCTAAATCTGATTTTGATTTACTTGTCCGTAAATGCCAAATCCTTTTCTGCACTTATCGCAATAATGGTTATATAGTTGATTACAGTAAAAATTCACTTGTCGGATAAGGATATTGGACAAGCTTGGCAATATGGGCAATTGATTCTGCCATGCCAAAATGAATTTTTACTATATTGCATAGAAACTGTTGTGACTAAAGGAGAATTTCCTTGTCGCATGCAATTTCGCATTTAGTCACAATGGTCTCTTAATGCTGTTGCTGCAGGTGTAAAAGTATGATAAAGGAGGAACTTATAAAAACATAAATACGGTAAAAATATTAAACACATTAAAATATAGAACAGTATGGAAGACTTACATGGGCATAGCTCATGCCATTCTTCTTTTCCGCATCAGACGCCTTTTCTCCGATCCACACAAAGATCTGTTCAGTGGAGTCGAACAGGAAGACATCCTGAAAGATACAGACAAGAATTTCTTGTACTGTTCCGACCATATTGCATTACTTCAATTATATCGGTCATATAAAAGGTTTTAAGTCCATTTTGCATAAGCCAATTCAGGCTACTCATAGGATAGGATCTCATCTGAAGGACTGGTGAGGCAGGAGATACTAGAATTTATTGAGGTTAGTGGTGAATCTTACACAGAGTATGGGTACAAGTATGAGTAGCTTGACAGATAATGTAACAGTTCAGTGCAAGACAAAGCCAGTTCTTTACAAATGTGAAGGGCTTGCTATGGTATCGCACTCAACCTTCAACTTGTGCTGTGTAAGACAAGTGGTCAAATGCTAAGATGATAGATAGTTGTTCTGACTATGGCAATATTACAGAAATTTTATTTGAAACTTGACTTGACTCAATACAACCAACCAAGCAGAATTCTTGAAAGCCTACATTTAAGTAGTTAACAACAAAGGTCAAAATATATTAAAAAATATCATTTTCAAACTTACAGTCTTGCAGTGATACCTAGAAGTGCTCCCTTTTTAACAGTGATATTTTCAGCTGTCTGCAGCTGGCTCTTTAAAATAAGCTTATGTATATAGAGAAAGGATTGTTGATGTCTTAAATAAGAAATGTTATTGGACAAGGTGTCAGAATTTATCACGTGATCTGAAGGAAATCAGTTATAAATTGAAGATGTAACCCTAACTGTTTCCATTAAAGACACCAACCATTTATCCTACATGTATCTAGTCTGTTACCTATATGGAATCCAATAAAAATATGAAAGGAAATGAAAAATAAATACTTACTGGTGCGTACAGCAATTAAGTGATCTAGTGATGAATATCAAAAATGTTAGACAGCACCCTTATATCGATATGTAACCCTTAAAGTGCTGGAACCGACTTCGTAATTATGCAAACAGGTTAGATCCAGGCCAGCCACCAAGTAAACTGGTGGCTGGCCTGTAATTTAACCAGTTTGCAACTCTGAGTTTCATTCCTTGTCAAAATAAAGTAGATATCTAAGGTTTTGGAAAGCAGACAACTCACAAATCCATTTGTAAGAAAATTACCCAACATTCAAAGGGCTAAATTGCACTGGTTACAGAATTCAAAGGAAATAATAATTGGTCATTTATATATTTGACTACTCACATCACTCTTGAAGTCTGCCTTTGAGATTTCTCCAGATTTCACATCCTCCATGTTTACTTTTCCACTCTGATCAGACACCCTTTATAAAAGATAGAATTATTCTTATTAAAATGATCTAATCATGAAAATACAAAAGTGTAGTGAAAATTATCCTTCTACCTCACATCTATCAGCAAACTCCTTACAATGGTAGCTTCTGCTACATTTCACTGACCATTACCGTCACATGAATTATTGGGCTAAGTTTCTGCCCATTTCTGACTCAAGTCATCTACAGGTTTTGCCGAACTCATTATTTGGTTCTAACTGGTATGTTAGAATTGTTTTAAGACATTAACATCAAAAGACACATTCATAAAAGGTATTATGTCTTATTCAATTCTAGTAAAGAAAACAAGTTTCTGGCAATCAGAGTTGTGTCGGCAGTTTTATTGTTGGCACACTATATTTGCATTCTAAGTATAATAAATTACCAACTCCGCGCAGGATTACTTCCCTTTGCTCCTGGGTAGTAAGTACCTAATGGAAAGGGAGATCACTGCATAGGAAAATGAGTTATCTATATCATCACAAGACTAATATGATGGCAATAGTAAATGTAGTGAAACTTACATTAACCAGTGAGTAGGATTTTGACCGGTTAGATTTTGATGTGAACTTAAACAAGCATCCATAAAGTCACAGTTCCAGTCTGTGCAATACTTCATTAATGATTTCTCCTAGACACATCATTTATCACTACATTTATAAGCATGAGTGCATGTTTATTGTCTTTAAGATATTCTGCTGTATCGAGGGTTCAATGCAATACTATTATAGTAAGTACTTCGCAAACATGAAGCACTTACTTTAGTATTGCCCTGAACCCTCAATATTTTCCCCAATAGTAGAGATCCTTTTCACATTTTCAGACACTATATTCTCAGTAAAATATTACTTATCCCCCTACAATGATTTTACCATTTTAATCAAATTTCTTTATTTCTGTCAAAATATTTCCTAAAACACCTTAGTTATCATCAAAATTTGTTTTCTTTGTTTTGTTTTTAAATAAAAAGTGTGAACAAGGTAAAACTTAATACTGAGGGAATAATAAGTAAGGTGATCATACCATTGGGGCCCATATGATTAAAAAAAGAAATAACAAAAATTCAATGTAAATTAAACACCACTTTGAATTATTGGTCTATGTATGTAATAAAAAAGAATACATGATTTAAAATAAACAAATACACAGGAAAAAATAAATCAACTATTTTACAATATGTTTACCAATATAATAATTCACTATTATTCATGATAAACAAACAATTAAAGCATTAACTAAAAAAAGCGTAATGAACATTTCTGAAGCAGGTTACTCTAAAAATCTTTTTTTTTTTAATCTTTTAAGCATGATGAACAATTTAGTCCAAACATGTCTAGCTAAAGTCAAAGAAACATGATTTATTCATTCATTTTAAATTGTGTCAACATGATTTCATGCCTGCTCATAATGATGGAGGAAGACCCAAAACTTGACTAAACATAAGGACTGGTGAAGCAACAAGCATTCCATAAGCCAACCAGAAGACGACCTTTCATGAAAACCATATGCTGTCACAGGCTTTGAACCCAAGCGAAGAGGGGCCATGTTATTTTAAGTTCTGTTCTTGAACCACTAGGCCATGAATGTCAAAAAAAACCAGAATGCTTAAACATCACCATCCTTTCAGACCTAGAGTCTGTTCTTGAACCACTAGGCCTTGAATGTCAAAAAGAAACAGAATGCTTAAACATCACCATCCTTTCAGACCTAGAGTCTGAGATTTGGCTTTGGAAAGTAAACCAACTTGAGGAATAAGTGTCATACTATAGCAAATGCCTCACATATGTGAAACCCTTACTAAAGTATTGCACTAGACCCTTGAACTAGTAAACCAATGTACAATTGCTTTATGATGATTGTAGAATTATTCATGCTTTGACAAGTAATGTCAGAATTTTCAAAACAAATTAATTATATTCCACAGAAGTCAATTTGACAAAAACATAGTAAAGGAATGTTATTTATGAAGACCTACTTGCAGAAATATTTAGACAAAAATATCAGTACTACCTATGGTAATACCTGAAGCAAACAAAGTTTAATGGAATGTCAAAGCTACAAATGCTCACTTCAACAAGCTTCCTGCATGCTATATTTTACAGCAAGTTACCATTTAAATGTTTTTTTTTCTTAAGCAACAATCTAAACTTGGAAAAAGAGGTTGTATTTTTAGATACAATTGTCACATGAGTCTTTGAAATCATTAAACTGCTCTGGTCATGTGATGC
The DNA here is from genome assembly GCA_947846245.1 of Cerastoderma edule. NCBI lineage: Eukaryota > Metazoa > Mollusca > Bivalvia > Cardiida > Cardiidae > Cerastoderma > Cerastoderma edule. The sequence goes on along the minus strand of OX401413.1, from coordinate 34,097,240 downwards.
TAGCAAGGTGCATGGGAAAGGATTCTTGCTTCTTTTTATAAACAGCTTTTCCACAGATGCGCAGTAAAGTGTAAAGGCTCACTTCACATTATTTAATGAAATTGCAAAATTTCAACAACTTAGAAGTAAACATATCGAAAATGGTATTTGGTTTAATGGTAATATATAAATTAAATTATTAACATTTATTACTCCCAGAGCACAATTCTCTGAGTAAGTCCCTGTATAACGCTAAAAAGAGATCCATATATTTGTTATAATGTAAAGCATATTTCAGTGAGCATTTGATGTACACTATAAAGTAATAAATGATAAAACAAAATGATTTTGAGATAACTTCCTAAATGGTACACAAATGTACAAATATCAGCCAATAACACCTGCAAGTATAATCATATACAATGTACATGAACATTTAAACATTATATATTGGTCTGTCACAACAACATGAATGTTAATACTTACGAAGAAACTCTACAAGTGTGAATAAAATGATTCATATGTGAGTTGTAGATAAAATACAGTTATTCATTCTTTTTGAAAATGAAGGAATGATATTGCAGTAAAGACTTTTTTCAAAAATTTATGATAAAATGTGTTAAGTAATCAACTATTCATATAAAATGTTTTTTGGTCTGTAAAAAGAAATGAATTCTTCAAAAGTCAATGCAGCTCTTAGCAAATTTGAACTGTAGCCATAATGAATGACAAACTTTTTCCACAAACATTTTTTTCAAATGATCTAAAGAATATCACTCTATTTGAGTAAATGATGCAATGAAATATTTCTTTTTCATAAATAAGAATGAGTTATTATGTTATTACAATCATTAGCAACATTAACCCATTCTCTCATATTACTTTTTGTAACTGGCCAAATTAAAGGCAACAGAAGACGCACATCATGAAAAATGAATTAAAGAAAATGTTGTGTATTATCACAAGCAATTCATCTATTTTTTCACAATGGTATCTTTTTTTAAAGGAATTTAAAGGCAGGTGTATTTAAGAAATGTACTTAAAATTATTGGATAATTATTTCTGCTACAGAGCTTACCTCTTCTCTTAATTCTAGGAAAAACCGGTAACTCTGCATAGCTTCGAATCAGATGTTGAAGAATTGAAAACATGTTTATTGCCCTTATTTGGATGGAAATCAATGAATTCTGCCATACTTTCAATAAAAGCACTCATCTAGAGATTGCCTTCTTATTTTGCAATACTTTCATTATCTATTATCTAAACAAAAAATAATTGCAATGGTAAAAGCATGACTAAAAACCCTGTTAGATAACAGATTGAAATAGTAAGGTTTTGTAATAAGAGTTTTGTGATATACATACTTCATGAGTTTCTTCTCTTTAGGCAGTTCCACATCCTCTTCATCATCTTCAGCTTCATCAGCAAGGTAAGAATAGAATTCATGCTGAAAAAGTTAAAATAAGTCAACAATGAGAAAATGAGTTTTTCAACAAGATATACTTCATCGTTTCGAAATTTTAAGTATGTTAATGCAAATTGAGACAGCTAATACACTGTTGTAGAGGACATTCCTGTATCTTCATCCCTAAACACCAGATGTAACCATATGTTTTTCATAAAAACATATTATTTAACAAAAACAATGATGCTAAAAGGGATTTATTAGCACAAACAGTTTTCACCTGAAGGGAAATAATTACCAAATTAAGTTCATAAGACCCTATAAGTTCTAATAGCATATTTATATAAGATTTTCTTCTTGGATTTAAACATAATCATTTGTCAAAGTCTCCCATGTACTGGTACCTTTTAATGTAAAATCTTTAAAACTGATAATCTATACTTACAGCTTCAGAAATACTGTGCTCATCAACCACCTCACCCTTGCAATGCCCAGCTCTCTCACCCTCAATGTTTTGAAGGAATTCCATGGCCTGAATAATCAAAATTGAACTATATCAGATTCTCTAGATATCTATTTACAACTTATTCAGGACTCTAGGCAGCTTGAAACGACCAATATCTATTCCATTTTCTAATGTCACATTTGTAGAATGTTTGTCCAAATTTGAGGATTTACACATGGTTATAGGAAACATGCATGTGTATATATAGACAGTACAGGCAACCAGAGGCTGTCAGAGTTTTTCATTTATTTATCAAAAGAGGCTTAATTAATCCTAACATCATTTTTTTCTATATGAAATGTGTTCGAAACATCATCTGCCACAAACCATGACACAATGCAACAACGACAGATTTTTCTCTGAATGTCACTGGGTGTACCAAGACGATTGCAGTGTATGGGACTTGCTTCAACATTAACAAATTGTACTGATAGTTAACTGAACGCTCTTTTACTGAACTTTTAACAAGGATGCAACCTACCCTGGCTTTTTCATAGGGATTGGCAGTGTTTCCATTGAACTGCCAGCAGGTAGTTCCACAATCCAGGATAAACACATCATCAGAGTTAAGGCTCTTTTTGCAAAGGGGAACCTGTCAAATAAAACAGGATATAAGTATAGACAGGGGAACCTGTCAAATAAAACAGATATAAATATAGGCAGGGAAACTGTCAAATGAAACAGGATATACTGGCCATTGTTAAAGGGAAATCTGGAAAAGAAATAGAATCTCAATACTCCAAGATTAAGCCTTTAGAGCAAGACTATAGCATGTTCTTCATTATTGTGTAGGAACTGCTATAACTAGTCTTGTATTGAACCCTTGGAGTATTAATTTCAAAGAAAATATCAGGATTTAACCAAAGAAGTTTTGAAAGAAAGAACAATTGGCTTCAACATTTACTCTAACATTTTTAATTCGTACCAGCTGTCTATTATGTATCTAGTATGTTTTATTCATACTTTAAATGTTGAGGTCTGTTGTTCCTTTAAATTCTGACAAGTCAAAGGACACCATATGACAGAAATATCTTACCTCTCTGATGGAGACATTTTTGCCTTTCTCCTTACAGATTTTCATCAACCTTGTCTTATACTCCTTGGGTGTAACATGACGGAATCCAGTCTCAGCTCCACCCTCCATTGTACTGAAACGTTGCACAGTTATGGTTATGATGCAGCAAGTACAAATAGAACATTATCATAAAAAGAGTCTTTTATTTCAGAAAGAGTGATGGCAGGAATTACAGGTGAATTAACCATCATAATAAGCAAACATCATTGTTCAAAAAGGGTTCCTTTTAAACACCTGCAAACAGCGTGGCATTCCGAGCATATGTCATTTGTTCCTTTTATATGGTTTTTACATTGTATCAACAATATTTCAGTTATGTAACAGTGTCCGGTTCATAATGATGGAAGAAGATCCCAAACAAGACTGCACATAAGGGTTGCTCAAGCCAGGTAGAACCACCAGCATTCCATAGGTCATCTACCTCTCATGACAATCCAAATGCCATCACAGGGGTTCCAAACCACATTGAGAAGAGCCTTATGATTTCAAGTTCTGTACTTCAACTACTAGTTTGCAGAGGCCCTAAATGTGTGCTTACAACATTTATATCAAATGGCTAAATTTGCTAATTATTTCTGTCACTGTACATAGAGCTATATTGTCACTATTCAACAGAAAAGTCTTATCTCCTTCATTTTTATGGTCGCACTGAGGTGAGATGTGCAAGATTTTATTCTCTCATTTTGTTTAATCATTTCAAATATATCGGAAAAATAAACGAACAGAGTTTTCCTGATATAATCAAAAATATTATCTCAAGAGTATGAACAAAGTCTGTTTTCTCATAATAAAATTATGTATCACTCGAGAATGCCAACCGAATTTGTTTTCCCTTCGTACACAAAACTTAATAAGCCAAGAAACAAAGAAATTAAATCTTGCACATGTCAACTCAATAACTGTACATATTGGTTAAAAAGTGTCAATTGGTTAAATCCAGCCCTACTTACACAAGTTCCTTGAAGTAGGATTTGAAGAGCTCGGATTCGAATCCCTGAACTTCGCGATGCTGGACTGCCTTGTCATCCAGAAGAGTGTCCAACTCTACAGTCTTGTAGGCGGCTGTACCATACTCATCCTGCAAAATATACAAGTCTTGTTAATGTAACGTTCCCAGAACATTTATGCAAATTAGGGAACCTAAGGCTTTGTTATAGAGAATATGTAGGAATCTAAATAGACAACACAACTCAGTGTTTGACAATGTTCTTCACTGATCAGATGTGTATGATTGTGTCTTTGAGAGGCCAATTTGGTAGGTTTGTTACAATGATGAAGCCATTCACTCAATTGGGACAACATAACTGGTCGAAATTGAAGGTAACAGCAGAAGGTAGTTTTGAAGTACCAACAATTATGCTTTGATTGCTTTTAACTCCAGAAAGAGCTTTCTAAATGACTTATGTCCTGTATTAACCCATGACTAAACAATAATGACATTTACCCATTTGTTGCAGACGATTCTGGAAAACATTGTGGGAAAAGGAGAAATTGCTCCATACAAGCAATTTCTCCTTTCCCCACAAAGTTTTCTGCCCTATCAGAAGATTGTTTTTCAATTTCATCTCATTTTGAATTGTCGTTGGAGCTTTCTGAATGACTTGCTTACTTTATTAAGATAGTCTCAGATTTTATAACCTTTCATAGACTGTTTACCAATTGTTGCAAGGTACAAGGTTGTTTGAACACATTTAAAACTCCTGTGGCAGATCCCTAAGGAAAGAAAGGTCAAAATGACATCTCCTAATATCAAAAAGAAAATAAAGATTATTTGTATCTTATATTTGTTTTCTCCTTTTGCTATCAATTTGGACCAGTTGCAAAACTCCATAATGCAGGACGAAAATTATTTTCTCCCAGTATCATAAAGAAAATAATTATATTTGTACTTTATGTTTGTCGTCTACTGTTGCTATCAATTTATATACCACAATAGGGGATTGGTTAACCCATAGAATGCTGGGTAATTTTCTAAAAATAGATTGTTGTGCTGTCTACTTTCCAAAACCTTAAATAACTGCTTAATTTTGATGAAGAAAGATACTCAGAGGAACAAACAGGTTAGATCACAGGCCAGCCGCCAATTTACTTGGCGGCTGGCCTGGATCTTACCTATTTGTATGAAGATGAAGTCGGTTCCAGCACTATAAGGGTTGATTACCTGGGAGCTGTTGCTTCCAATCCAGAAATGTACATCATATTTAAGATCAGCTGATGAACCCTCCAGGTAGGTCTGTAAAACATAAAAACAAATCATATTGTAAACACCCCTTCCTCAAAATGCTTTCCATCTCAAAAAGGGAATGGCTTATTTGCTCGTTTGACATTATTCTATCTCTCTGTATGTATCCTTTTCCAGTATAACAGTCATTAATTTTTGTCTCCCCATTGCTAATTATTTGCAGCAGTAAACATTGAATTATTCTTTCTAAGCATTTGACTCTCTTTCCTTATTGTGGCAGTTGTCAGTGATGGAAAACAATACATCAGGTCAAACAAGTTTAATTACAAGTCTGAAAGAATAATTTCCGAGTCATAATAATGAATGTTTAACCAATTTATTCACAATCTAAATTGAAAATAATTGTACATAAAAAAATTGGAGGGCAGTGTTCCAAGGGTAGAGCATTGGCCTCTGGACACAACAGTGTAGGTTCAATCCTGTGAGAAGCCGGGTCCACTTTGTGGCCTTTTATTATTCCAAACTCAGTGCTAAATTACTGTTTATGTATCAAGAAACCAGAAATACGAGTGATTAATATAAGTTGAACAAACTTGCTTTACAATTGGTGTAAAACAGATGAGTTTACACTTACATTCAGAATGATGTAAGAATCTCCGTTGAAGAATTTACCATAGTCTTCCTCTGGCCAGTCTGTGACAATAAATTTCTGAAACAAATCATGAGAAATATTATTATATATTTATAAGGATACCATTCATGAAAAGCAAGAATTATTGATTCAAACCTCCAAAGGACCTCTTATTGAAAGAGTATGCAATGACCATTGAAAAAGTGTTAAGATTACCTTCTTGTAGGAATGGATTGTTGAGGAACATCAAAATGAAATGTTAATTATTGCACTTTTCAACCACTTTCATCAGTTTTTCTTTACATATGCATCATTCATAAAATCTCAAATGAAAGAAAAGGTTAAATACAATTATCAAAACTTCCACAAAATATACGGCCTAGTTTTATTGATTTGAATATGAACATTAAGATGTCATTTTGATGTTAGAAAAAATAAAAACTGATAACAAGCAAATTTTTTGCTATTCTATAGTTTTTGAATTGCAACCATTGACTCGACAGTGTATCTTTAAGAAAAATAATTTTTAGAAAAGTCAGTGGAAGGCTGTTGTAAGTCCTATACAAAAGTGAAGGACTTACTATATAGCCTTACATTGAACTCTTATAATGTTCTTTAGCGAGTCACCGTTTCAATTTTCAGACTGATTACAAGGTGCCATATAAAATTTGTTATATTTGAATGTAAACATCATTCTCTTGGTTACTGTCCCATAATAAAGATTTAGAATTTCATCAACAAAACTGCACAAAATTCTTTCCAAACCATAGACAGCTTTCTCGCATTAACAATATTAAGGAGAAAAACCAACAAATCATATCCCATTGAAAGCGTTATACATTGGAAAGAATATTGGCACTACCATATGCTTGGTTCCAGACCCCTGAACTTAAAGTAGGACCACTAATGACTAAAACTTACCACAATCCTCCATATTTTCAGACCTGGCTTAGTGCCAGCACCTTGCCAGGCTGGTTCCCCAAGGGCAGCAGCCTCTGAAACAGAAACCAACCACAATGTAACACTTTACCATATAATGTCTCACTTTGGAACATTTGCTATAGAAACAACTGTTTCAAGAGGCAGATAAGTAATTTCTCCATATAGTAACACTTGTTTCTATTTATAAAGAAAAAAAATCTTAATACTATTTTTTGTCCTCTGCTGTTCCTTTTAATTCGGATTTGTCGTAAACTCATGGTCATGAGAGAAATTGATCAAACAAATGCTTTGTTGAAGATACTCATCTCTGAAAGACAACATGAGGTTTGACCATGAAGAAAGGTACACACATTATCTATAGAATCAATTTAGACACCAGCTGTCTTGCTGTTAATTAACAGTTAACATTAAACATACCAGATTATCAACTTTCACCTCCTGCATCAAGAATTAAGAATCCTACAAATCAAACAGATGGCGTCAAACCATATACAGGTAGCTAGCTATCTTATGAGATGGATATCTGTTTAAACACAGATACATACCAATATAATACAGGCTACAATAATACTAATATAGAGGGCACTTACAAACAAATATTCAGTTATTTCCTGGCCTAATTGGGCCCCAAACCAGTGCTACTAGCTTTTGATATCTGGAACCGGCTTTTCCAGTTGTAATGCTTTCCAATTACCCAAAGTGCTCTGGAGGTTGGCAAGTACAACCATTATGAGGATTCAGTGCAAGACAAAAGAAGGTGCTTCACATATTTGAAGGAGTTACACATTACTATATTCTTACATTGATATCTCAATACGATATCCATGCATTACACTTTGATGGATCAACACAAGAGTATAGAAAGTACTTGATGTATGTGCATCCATGCACTGCACTTTGAGGGTTCAATGCAAGAATATAACAAGTGTTTCACATTTGTGAGGGACTGGCTAAAGCCTTGTATTCAGGCCTTGATTCTTAAGTTTTCTGCTTGACAATGCCTTGGTGTCAAATCTAGTGATCAACTTACTTTTGACCTGACGTTCAAGGTCACTGCCAAATAAGGCCATGTTGCTGTCCTTCCAGTTGTACTTCTTGGGTTTTCTGAGACCTACAGTGAAAAAAATGGAGATGAAGAATATCTATTTACATGTATTTCTTGTAGGATATAAGGTAGCCTCTGTGGCCTATTGGTTAGAGTACAGTAAATATAACATCTTTGTTTGGTACATTATGTAAGAGATGTCATCATCAGTAAGGGAGATAATTTATATTTGCACAGGCACATTGATATGTAAATTCTTTGCTGACTGACAGAATGCTGAGAGTTATAACATGCTTCACCCTCACTTCATATATGTAAGGATCTTTCTCAATCACTTTTAAAGCTGCTTGTTCAAAGATGTGAGGAAATTTGGATATTAAAATCTTATTTGTTTAAAACTGTATAACAGCTGTACTGTTCAATGAGGTTTACTGGTGAATAGCCTTTGGAAGCAAAATTAGTAAATTTTTAAGAATTAAGAGCCTGTTTACAATGTATTAATATGTATTTAGATTCAAAAGCGTTGCAACAGTTTTGAAATCACATACTGTCTGTACATACATAGATATATTGACACACTCTGTATCAATTTTGCATTCGGTAGCTGTTTTATATTACTAGTACCAGTATATATTATACTGCAAAACAAAAACTGTCCTGTTTAATTTAAGGCCCATTAAAGGAGATAAATGCTATATCAAACTACATTATTTGGTAAACTTTTGGACAGATTCAAATGGTTATCACCAGAAAACACCATCAGCACAACTTAAATGTGAAAGTAAACTAGAAATAACCCAGATTAGCAAGTTTTATAATTCAGATTTCCTGATTCTTCACCTCTGACCTTGACAGTTGATACACACATTTTTGAACCGCCCAATCAGAATTTGTTGTTTTGAATATGTTAACAAACAGGTTGTTGATAAACATGATTGAATTGGAGACAACTATTTTTTCAAGCACAAAATAACTTATTTTAAATGAGTCTATTTAATAGGGTCTCAACTAATTCTTGTGACTTTTATGAACAAAATAAAAGAACTCCATAGATTTTTTCAGTACTTTATGTTTACTTCTCTCCTTTGATGTGCCTTTTAACACAATTTTTTTTTGCCTTGCAAATTGTGTCATGTCTGAATATGCACCTTTAAGCCTGCATTTCAATATGAATGAAACCCTGTAATATCCCAAACAAACCATCATAATTTTTAAACATAAAGAGGTCACTTTTTTTTCTTCATAATTGTTGCCTGTTTATGCTTTTATTTTGGGAAGCTCTCACAACTTCATGTGGGGTAATATACAAAATAATAATTACTTGTGGAAATGAGGATCCCAGGGGAATATTGGGGGTTCAATGCAAGACTGTAGTAAATACATTAGATTTTTGAGGCAAGTACTATAGTCTTGCATTCATGTCGAATGGATCAACACTCGATATTAGAGATGAAAGGTTACCCAGTTTACAGCTGGTAATGTGAATCCATGCATAACTTACCTGGCATTTTTGATGGTTGGTTGTAACTTTAGAGTATATACTGAAATGAAAGAGAAAAACCTCTGTTAGAACACTTAACCAATCACTTCATTGATACTTATGTATCAGCACATTTACAGTAGAAGACTTAAGACATTATTTCTCATGGTACGGGCACCCCTGCAAAAGATTCAAGAACTAAGTTAATGAACTTCATGAACAGACATGAATGAGAAATGATTGCTCATGAACACAAAGCTGTTCTTAAACATGTTTATGAATTATAAAATATTCACGAACATCAAGAACATGTTCATGAACAAATTCATGAATATGTTCTCAATATTCATGAATATGTTCTCAATATTCATGAATATGTTCATGGAAATGCTCTTTAAATTCAAGAACCATGAAGTACATGAACACAGTTCATGAATCTTTTGCAAGGGCATTTGTTTTGTTTTGTTTTTCCATTAATGTACAGGACTCAGTCTTGAGTGTTATAGTACATGTTCCCTGGATGACTACAAGCATTAGGCTTGGGAATGTGTCTTGCCCAAGGACACTCCATGGTGAAATAATTGGCCACCTTCGAACCCAGGATGACCGCCCTCTAGTCCCTGACGCTAACCATTACACCACCGCGGATCCTGATTTTAAACGATTTCTCTTTGAAATTACACTTGTAAATGACAAAAACACAATTGTTTATTAGGTTTTTGGAAATGACTCTATGCCATTAATTTTTTCAATTTATCCAATGCTAAATTACCACGTGCCAGATTTGCTAGACTGCTTACTAAGATTAAAACTGCCAAAGAAAACTTAAGAACAGAAATATATTTTACTTGTCAGAATCAAAAGTCCAACTAAAAACACAAGTAGAATTGATTATCCAATATTCCATTACCTTTAAAAATAAAAGGGATAAAAAAAAAAATAGAACAATTATGGTTTCTTATAAAAAATTTTAACAAGTTAGTTTTCTCATCAGTTGCCTTTCTTGTGAAAATGAAATATTCTTGAATATTGGCTTTTCATAGCAGAATTACTTGCAATCAACAATAGACTTTGAAAACTGGTCGGTATTCATTGTTTTTATATTTTGATGTTAATCATTGTAAGTATGCCATCAGACCAAATTTAATGTAATGAGAATGACTGGACTGGTACCAAAGAAATTTGATAAGAAATAATGAAGGAATGGTTTCCCAGCTTTTATCTGCCCAAAGGTAATTACTTTTTGGAAAATTCCCAAAGTCTTGAATACTCTTGATCTTTTGATTATCACTAATGAGAAGACTTGTAGTGTTTGTGTTCCTCTCGATCTATTTCTCTCTGGTTCCAAAACTCTGTGAAATTGTTCATCTCAACGAAATTAATGTAATTTTTAATTTGATTCTTTCGTTTTAACTGACCTATGGTAGACAGCCAAAGATATCATTGTGACGAAAGTAGACATTGCTCAAATTCAGTGTCACAAATACATTATTCCTTCATTTAACTACTATTGTTTTGTAATGGGTCTCTTTTTTGTCTTGATAATTGTCTAGGTTTGTAACTACTGATTTCATAGCAAGAATAAATGATTTAAATTGACAAACAATAGTAAAGAACTATTTTGCGACAACAAATCAGAGTGTTGGGTCTTTCTTCCAGTTTTATCTGCATACCAGTTTAAGCCAGATATGTTGTTAACATTTCAGTAGATTTGTTAATCATGATTTCCATATAAACTCTGGCATGTTGCCATGCACTGCATTAACATTTAATCCAACTGAATCTTGCCTTGAAATAAATTCTTGCTAAATAAATCTCATAAACCATATGTCTCTTAACTATTTTTATCATGTATTATATCTACAGTAGACTTACATAAAGAAACTATCAAGACAAAAAAGAGACTTTAACCCATTACCAAACAATAACAACATTTAACCAATTGATTACAGACCATTCTTGAAAATATTGTGGGTAAAGGAGAAATTGCTCTTAATAAGCAATTTCTCCTTTTCCCACAATGTTTTCTGCACTATCAGAAGATTATTTTCTGCAAACTCTTTTTAATTTTGGACAGTCGAAAATTTGGCGTTTTGGTAAAAGGTTAATCTAGAAGAGTATTATTTCTACTTTTGTCACACTGATTACTTCCCCTGTATTTCGTCTTGAATCCTACATTATACTGTGTTTAATTATTACTTCATGAAAATGACCTTATTCTATCAATTTGTTTTTATTTATCCATGAATAATATTTAAAAATAAAAAGAGGTGCATAGGCTGTATACCAGCAAAATGTGTTTTTAAAAAGTCTAGATGAATGAGTGATTTCAACCTTTATAACAAAACATGCATGCATTTCAAATTATTCTTCATATCCAACCTCTAAATAAAACATCATCATGAATCATTCAACAGAAAAGATTGGTACAAAGGAGAAAATAGAAATATGTATCATAAGAACTTGTACGCATATCAAAGTACTTGTATGCATATCAAAGTACTTGTATGCATATCAAAGTACTTGTATGCATATCAAAGTACATATGTATGCATATCAAAGAACTTGTATGCATATCAAAGTACTTGTATGCATATCAAAGTACTTGTATGCATATCAAAGTACTTGTATGCATATCAAAGTACTTGTATGCATATCAACTTGTATGCATATCAAAGTACTTGTATGCATATCAAAGTACTTGTATGCATATCAAAGTACTTGTATGCATATCAAAGTACTTGTATGCATATCAAAGTACTTGTATGCATATCAAAGTACTTGTATGCATATCAAAGTACTTGTATGCATATCAAAGTACATATCAAAGTAATTGTATGCATATCAAAGTACTTGAATGCATATCAAAGTACTTGTATGCATATCAAAGTACTTGAATGCATATCAAAGTACTTGTATGCATATCAAAGTACTTGTATGCATATCAAAGTACATATCAAAGTACTTGTATGCATATCAAAGTACATATCAAAGTACTTGTATGCATATCAAAGTTCTTGTATGCATATCAAAGTTCTTGTATGCATATCAAAGTACTTGTATGCATATCAAAGTACTTGTATGCATATCAAAGTATTTATATGCTATGGTAGGAAAGCTGATTGTAAGTTTAGCCTGCAGCATATTCCAATATCTAGATTTCCTTTGTTTACTGCGCAGATTTATACTTCTAAAGTGTATCCATTGTTGTTGTTCTACACATTTTCAAAGAATGAAGGTTTATTAAACCCTTTTTGTATTGATATCTATCTGAATAAAACGTACAATATCTAAAGTTGCCTACAGAATTACTTGAATATCGCGTAAAAACTACAAAAATTAATGATTTTTCATCTAAGAATAATTGTTACATAAGGAAAATAAGTATTAAGATAATGCATATGATATTTTCTATCTTTTCAGAACAACATCCTTAAATTCTACCACAATATATTGTGTGGCTCTCAATGCCATCTAATGAGGAATGTTCAAGATTTGTTCTGATAAGTAAGGAGTTTATGCTGGAATCCTTTCTGCGGATGAGTCAGCATTAATAATGAAGTTCCTACTTCAACATCAAACCCTACACAGCATATTTACCCTTCCTATCATATTCACACATCTCATAGCATTTGCTGCTCAAATAAAAATCTGAATCTTGACATTACAGAAACTCTTGTAACAAAAACAGAAATTGCTCGAAAGAGAATTTTGTTCCTTCATCTCTATGGTTTCATTCCCCCTCTGTAAAAAATTGTAGTTGTTCACATTTTATAAATGTAGTCTGCAGTTTGTTTCAATCAACACATTTCGTTTGGAGAAAAAGGTTAAAATCATTATACCCTTCTTATATGCTAACTGCTCATAATTATATGACAAACACATTTTTTAATCTATCAAACATAAAAAATTGGTGGACCAGAGGATATTTGTTTAACTTTTGTTAAAAACTTATTTCACCCAGTCACGAAACAAGCAAGTTCTCCTTAAGATTTTGAATGCTTCTGCTGGATGTCATAAAGTAAATTTTACTTTTTGTACTTTATTTTCACTGTTCATAGTTTTGATTTGAGACAATCACAAAATGGCATATGGAGGAAAAGGTTTGTTGTTAGAGAAAGTTCAAGGTAATGCCCTGTGGGCATTCTTAGTGTTTAGGCACTACATGACTTGTTTAGATACTGGTACTTGAGGAAATCCAGATGAAAAATGTGTTAACATTTTACCCTCATCAGAAGTTAATGCCAGGAATTAACTTAAAAAGGTTACACAGGGCTTTCATTACAGAAATAAACTTTGGGCTCTAACAACAGTGGAACTAAACAGTTTGAGGGTTCTGTGCAGGACTATAGTGGGTTCTGTGCAAGACTATAGTAAGTTCATGTTTATGAAGCACTTATTATAGTCTTGCACTGAACCCTCAAACTGTTGTTCTTACCCCTCATAAGATTAAAGAACTGTGTTCATGAACTTCATGATCAGATATGTAAGAAAAATGGCCCTTCGTGAACACAAAGTTGTTTTTAAACATATTCATATATTTCATGAACATCTACATGAATGTATTCATGGATATTGACATCTCCATGAATAGGTTTAGAACATATTATTTTTTTATATTTTTTGACATCTTTTTGGAATTAATGAACATGTTGAAAGACAAATTTGTGTTCATGAACAGCCATTCTTCATTCATGTCTATTCATGAAGGTAATGGATGCAGTTCTTGAATCCTTTGCTGGGTCATGCTTAGATTACATAGTGTTTAGAGTAAGACTGGTGAGTTCCAAACAAAAGTGAAGTGAGGTATTTTAGAGTAAAGTATTAATTTCTGATGAGCAATGAAGTTAATCAGAGTTTAAATGGATGAAAGCAATCAATCATTTGAAAAGAACATTGTGAGGATTCAAGCAAGACCATAGTAAACTTTTGCTTCAAATTTGTGAAGAACTAACTATAGTATTTAGTTGCATCCTAGAGTTTCAGTAATGGAATGTAATTTGGCAGGAGGATGAAAAGTTGCACTGACCATTGTTATATACTTTTGGAAAACTGTATAAAACTACTTGTAACACATTTCATTATTTTATAAGCATTATTCACCATCTTCACTATTATTTGTTTGCTGTTTCATGCTGATCTCAACAATTCTATCCATTATATTGTAGTGTTTCTTTGATCCAAACCAAGACTACCAATAAATGACCTGAAACCCCTTTTGTTGCCATGATACCATCATCATTACCCATAATTACTTAGAGGAAGCCATTGCTATCATTAATTCTGGTTACTTGGGTATCAAACTCTCAATCCTTCACATGCAAATCAGACCCTCTACTTCAGAGCCACTGTATTGGTAGACTGAGGTTTGAGTTGAGCTGTTGAAGAGAACCTTCTACATGTTTATCTGGTGAAAATTTGGTCCTGGCAGAGATATGATAATAATAATGATCTAAATGTGTTTTCCATATCTCTATGGGGAAAGGTATAATCAAGAATAATCTCTCATACAGACTACATCACACAGTTGTTTACATAGCATTCCCCAGCAGAATTATTACACATTTACGAATGTATGGAATCATGGGACAGGTCCAAATTGAAAGGGACTGCAGAAGACAACTATCAGGAATGAAAAATAAAATGTGTCTTTGAGATGAAAGCAAGAAACAATTGTGAAAAGTGAATATAGCTTGTTTTCATCCATTTCTCTCAAGTTAAAAAATATTTCAAGAGTATTCCACTGCATGTGTTTTAAATGGCATATCAATGGAGGAAATTTTTGATTATCATTTAAATACCAACAGCATATTGATATTTTTGGATTCCTGTCTATTTTTAACCAATACATCAACCATTACCATGAAATTACATGGATAGGAATAAACCAATCCTATTACATGTATTCCTAACCATAGGCGTAGGAGCGTTTTCAACATTGGGGGCAACTTCAGATGAGGACCGGTCTAAGAATTAATGTTCCTAAACTTTTTCATGACTATTCATGCATGTACAAATTCAATAACATTATAAGAATTAAAAGAAAGCGTATGAAAACATGTATCTTTACTAAAACTTCAGATAAGGACCGGTTTAAGAATAAATGTTCCTATATATTTTCATGACTATTCATGCATTTAGAATTTCAATGACATTATAAGAATTAAAAGAAAGCGTATGAAAATGTGTATCTTTAATTAAGAAATAAGGAAAAGAAAAAAGGATATGTCAGGTCTTGATCTCACGCAGAAATCAAATGTATTGATCTAAGCAATAGGTGGCAGCGACAAGGCTGTCACAGCCACGAATTCATCTATATTATGCAGTCAAAGCATTGAATTTTTCTTGAAGATTAAGCTTACAATTGAAGACAATATTGAGTCTGACTCCTTCGAACACGTTTTACCCCACTGTTTTCGTCAATCGAAACTTCCCGTGAGCTGAGTTTTCATTGGATAAACCCGATGCGTTCAGATTGCCATTTGCGATGATGACGTCAAAAAGATTTTGGTTATTGGGTTATTGTTCGTATCAAAAGGCGAATTGGTATTAGATAAAGCACAAAAATACACATTTATTTTTATTCTGCTGTTAAATTTCGTTTCTTTCATTTTTCTTTTCAAATATCTTCATTTGCCATTGTGAATATTGGGGGGGGGGGGGCAAAGTATACTCTAGCCCCCCCAACCCAACCCCCCGGTCTGGATATTGGGGGTGGCCGCCTGCCCCCAGCTCCTACGCCTATGACTTAACTTAGATCTATTTTAGCTACATTAAAGGCACATAAAAGGAGATGAATAATATAATGGAAAATCATATGGAGTTTTTTTATTATGTTCATATAAGTCATTAGAATTAATTTACGAATGCATTGAGACCCTATTGAATAAACTCCTTTAACATAAGTTATTTTGTGCTTGAAATATAGCTGTCTCCAATTCAATCATGTTTATCAACAACCTGTATGTTTACATATTCAAAATAACGAATTCTGATTGGTCGGTTCAAAAATGTGTGTATCAACTATCATGGTCAGGGGTGTTGGCTTTCACGTTTAAGTTGTGCTGATGGGTTTTTTTGGTGATAAATATTTGAATCTAACCAAACGTTTAATGAATAATATAGTTTGATATAGCATTCATCTCCTTTTATGTGCCTTTAAAAGTCTAAATTTGGTTTGTACAACGATTGTGTAGAAATTCACTGTCGATGACTGCTTCCTGTACACTTAACCGCCGATTTGAAGATATAGGTTAGTCAGGGCAATTATCACCATGCCAGACAGGGATCGAACCTGCGATTCTTGGCATCGTCTGTTTTTCCTTATAACATTTTATGTTCTATTCGGGGAAGCTGACCTGGAATTGAAGGTAGAATTGTGAAGTACTAATGAGGAAATACCAGACTCATGAATATGTGTGCTGACCACTGCGTACGACTGTTGAAACAACGTTAAGACCGATCTCCAACAACCATCTACACAGACTCTTAAACTCGTATACTCCAGTGAGTGTTTATGTCAATGTTAGGGCCGAGACAGTTTACCTAGTATAGTTGTCTGTTATACAAACTCTTTTCCTTTTGTGGTTTCATAGTAAAGAAGCAGATCTAACGTGATCCCTGTATGCTCCCATACCAAACGGAAGTATTTTTAGATAAAGTATGGACTCATTTCAGAGGGATTAATAAGAGAAAATGGATTTCAATTCATGGAAGCGACTCTTCTTAGTAATTCCCCAAACACATGCGATTTATAATTGCTATAGATAAAACGGAAATTGATTTTATTCAACGCTAGTCTTTGGTGTGTCATTTTGCGTGTGAGTACTTTTAGATAAGGCCGATAGAGTTACCTCCTTTCAGAATTAACATTTCTTCGACAAACTTCCCAGTTAAGGAAATCTAATAAAACAGTTTGCAAAACACAATACAAGCCGTGATGTGTTCGTACATACTCGTGCTACATTCGAATCTAGATCGTACCTATACAACCCCCATGCATGGGTGGAGGTTGGAGCTCAATACTCAATACTCGTCAGCCTGTGTATAACCAAGTACATGTATACTGTATTGGAACCGTGTGTCCAGCCGTGTTCTGTGTGAAACAGGTTTAAGTTCATCTGTTCTGGTTTTATGTACAGCCCGTAAGTTCTGGTTTTCGGAAGTTCTTGTTTTAAGTACATCCCGTAAGTTCTGGTTTTAAGTACATCCCGTAAGTTCTGGTTTTAAGTACATCCAGTTAGTTCTGGTTTAAAGTACATATGTAAAATCTGGTTTAGACAGGAAACCCTGAGCCTTTCATTCATTAACCTTGGAATTTCTTTTATCATAAATGAAACAAACATTATCCATATATTGTATCCATGCAGAGTCGGGCTTAAACCATTATGTCACAGTCACCCTACAGGACCAACAGCACCGCTTTGGTTGGTGATCGAACCCTGATGTAATATCTGAGCATTCCGTGTCTGACCCATTCGTAAGCAATGTCAGTCACACAATGCGCACTCCAACAAGTGAAGTTTGAAAGAGTAATACAATAGTTCATAGGCGTAGGAGCGTTTTCAACATTGCGGGGGCCAACTTCAGATGAGGACCGGTCTAAGAATAAATGTTCCTAAACTTTTTCATGACTAGTCATGCATTTACAAATTCGATAACATTTTAAGAATTAAAAAAAAGCGTATGAAAATGTGTATCTTTAATAAAAAAAGAAAAAAAAAAGGATATGCCAGGTCTCGATCTCACGCGGAAATCAAATGTATTGATCTAAACAAAAAGTAGCAGCGACCAGGCTGTCACAGCCACGGATTCTACTGATTATACGTCAAATTATTGTTTAAATTTAGCTAACCCAATGTGTTCAGATTGCCATTTGCGATGATGACGTCAAAAAGATTTTGGTTATTGTTCGTAACAAAAGGCGAATTGGTATTAGATAAAGCACAAAAAAAAACCATATTTATTTCTATTCTGCTGTTTAATTTCGTTTCTTTCATTTTTCTTTTCAAATATCTTCATTTGCCATTGTGAATATTGGGGGGGGCCAAAGCATACTCTGGCCCCCCAGTCTGGATATTAGGGGGGGGGGGCCCACCCCCCCTGCTCCTACGCCTATGCTAACTCATTGACAATTAAAAGAGCAACAGAATCAGGTACATACAAAATGTTATGTTTCACATTATAGGCTACTTCAGAGCCATATTATCTATATCTCTGGCTTTATGTAAACCTTTTGAAATTAGTCTGGGCAAAAAGTTATGTTCCCCATGTGAAGATTTCACATGGATTTTCTCCTACCTGAACCGTTACTTCAATCAACCAAAGAATATACGTAAGTACTATCTAGACTGTCGTCTACAGATACCTTCAGCTTAGGATTAGAAAAAAAAACGTTCGTTTCGGCAAAAAGCCGATTAATACACAGACATGTTTGAAATCAAAGTTTCTTTTTTAACTGAATAAGTTTTTATCGTGGTGGAGTCGAACAAAATGCGATCTTTCCTCGAACTTTGTTCACAGGAATATGTTTCATGCGTTAACAAACTACGCCGACGTATGATACAAATAACACAACACAATATACACAAAGATAAAATAACAACACAATAACTTACATGACAAACTGTCCTATCGAATCCAGAACCGCCTGAGAGTGATGGGAAAGCCGTCCGGGGTTTATGAGCAGCTTCCGCGTTTACCTTTTACGGCACGTGACCTGGGGTCATGGACGTTCTCGGCCAATCAGAATCGACGAAGTCCGGGAAAACATCGTCTGCTAGATATCAGAGGAATCGACAGGCATAGGGGATCGGTTTTGCATACTCCCCCTTTCTTCCCTCTACAAGTTCCCTGTAATTTGCAACAACCGAAATTGAATCCAAGTGCAAAAGTGACAAAACATATATCCGCAGAATCTGTATACGTTTTGTAGAGATATGCAATCAAGGTACCGAAATGAAATTTTGGTTATGATCATACATATTTTTATATCGTCATGTTTTCAAACGCCGTCTACTGATATGCCACCTTTTAGCCGGCGGTTGTGTGAAGAAAAGAGTTGGGGGTTTGGTTTGTTTAGTCCAAATGAGTAATGCAATTTACAGGTAGACTTGTATGCCAGCAGTGAAAGGTCACGACTAGCCCTTAGACCTCGGTCTGGCTGTGATTTAGTCGTGTTATTCCTTATGCTTCATTGTGTAAATATTTGCGTAAGTCGAAACTGACGAACACGGATAGTATCTAAAATCAAAGCACAATATTGTCATGTGACACGTCACTGGAAGCGTCTCGGAGTGACGATTCCAATGATGTGTTACTATGCAATATTGATTAACCCAATATTGAAATAAGATGGAATGTTGTTCTGAACTTGCGCAAAGTTTTAGCATGAAACGTTTAGTAAACGGTACCCCAACTGAGGCTTAAATATTGGGTGGACTCCGTTAGTTATCTTATTTAATGCTTCTCTAATTTATATATCGTTAAAACTTTGAAACAATAACATGGAGTTTGCCGTTCAATTTGTGAAATACTTCGTGCAAAAGACCAAAATACTCCCTTATTTATACTCATCTATCTAACATCGATTGTGAAGTAACTACTTTAAACTTATATTAATCACAATTACATCTGTTTATGGAATACATGACCAATACGCCGAATCTGAACTAATGAGATGTTGCAAAGGGAACCCTGCTTCTCTGACTTTCCAATCCACGTACTTCTTGTACACAGACCGACGCTCCACCCTGGACTTATAGCTCCACCCTGGACTTATATCCTTCTTATTTTAGTTAGTTAGTTTTTCACATTTTGCCCATGTCTTGAGATGAAATTTTGTGGACAAGCAGGATTGAGACTGTAATCAGACCACGATGCGTTGCTTTTGGAAAGGATGCATGCATTTACTTCCTCGGTAACCGTCGTTTCACACGACCGTTGATCTACTGCGACACTGCGACCAAAAGCGAAATGCAACCAGACTTTACCAGGTACTGAACTAACCCTTTTGTAAATTGATGAATCGTTCAAGTTAAATGAATAGGCCTACATATTTTTGTCTTTCCTCAAATTGGACCAATACCATTATGTACTAAACTTCCACAGGAATCGATGTCATTTGTCACACCTATATTATTTATATATACAATTCGATAGTATAGGTAAGTCAAACGACATTGGTCCCTGTGTGAACATCCACCTAATGCTTCAAAGAAAGTGTTATTCTACATGGTACGCATTTCGTCCTTGAAATATGTTGGTGCTTTCAATGGCATTTTAGGACAATAGTTTTATAATGCATACGTAAATATTGTTTCTGTGTAAGACAAGGGACATCCCCACGAGCTTCGAAACTTTATCCGAGCATGCTAACGCTCAGGTAAGACACCAACTCAATAATTATTGCTTACAACAATACACTAGTAATGATATTCGACTTGGCTAATATGACGATTGGCCAATTATCGCGAGTCCTGATTGAGAAACATTGATTGTTAGATTCCACCATACATATTGTAACGGATAAAATATGATATTATATCACAGACCAGGTTAAATGTTCATATTAATTGTGTACACTCATTTACTAGTATAAGTAAGGTGGGTTTGACAATTGACGCTTGATTCAACTGGAAGAGGACAGTGCTCTTCGGGTAGAGTGTCGAATATTGGGCACTAATGTCTTTGGTTCGTTCCCTTACCAAGCGGGGTCCGCATTGCGAACTTTCGTCAATCTCTCGTTCGCCACAAGTAACGGTCATAGAATCAGGAGTGTTTAATTGAACATGATAAAGTAATAAGATATAGGATCTTTTTTCATAACTAATGATGGTTTTATAAATAAATCTAAACTTAAACGCTTGTAGTCTGTCGAATATTTCAGCTTTAACCCATTACTTCATACTTTGCAACGAAAACTAAGAAACCCCTGTTACAAACGGACGCATTTTTACAAACGATGAATTAAACTATTTACTAAATTGGTTTCGGCTCAATAGTACATATGCAATATTCTTGTGTTCGTGTTATTATTTCGTCTACTGTCGCTTTCAAATTTGACAAGCCGTTTAGTTCCATAAAAAGGGAGTACACAAGGTGGACCATTGCAAAGTAACTAAAATGACTTGTTCTGTTACTAGGAAACGTACAAACTCAACCTAAATCCCGTCTAAGATGTGTGCATAGTTTTCTCTTTACACACCCAAATATACAAATATATGTTAGCATAGCCCAACAGATGTATACACACAGACAAACCACATTAATGAGGCATTTTAGATTTAATTACACAGAACTGCGTCGCAAAAGCGCTACTATTATTTTCAGTTCTAGAGTAGTCCATCATCTACATAGGGAAGGTATTAGCACATCACCGCCTAACGCAACATTTTTCGTCTTGCAGCAGATGACTTTCACAAAGCATTGTGGCAAAAGGAGAAATTGCTTGTTACAAGCAATTTCTCCTTTCGTCCCAATGCTTTTTCATTCTATTCCCATATCATAACAGCAGAACTGAAAGGTTTTCACGTGTTTATTAAGCTTTTCTTAAGTCGTCTGCCTCAAGTGAAAACATGTCTTCTGTAGGTGGTAAAGAATTTTTAGATAAATGAATCATTTTTTTCGCATGAGCAACAACTTCTGCATTCCCCAAACAAATATCCAAACCAAGTTTCCGTCCATTGCCCGATGCAAAGCATTGATTTTATTCTTTTTCCTGTATGTATAACAAACAATAGGTACAATTCGGTAGTCGTTCTGGTTACGGGGTAAATTCTAAAGTTCCGGAACTCTAATATCATACAATTTCCAATGTTTCTATACATAAAATGACTATAGTAGCTATAAAACATAAAACAGTTTAAATACAATGACCATGTTGGCACATCATGTTATGATATAAGCTGTAAATATTACTCTTGTTTTCATTTTTCATGAGATGTCTTCGCGAAAACTGATAACATTGATTTTCTCCTGTTTTCTACTGTAAACTTTGGATTTCTTTTTGAAATCTTAATCAGAATAATGTAATGCATCTTTCCTCTATGAGTTTTTCACAAAAACCAAACAGGTATATCATTGTGACAGAAATATTAAATTCGTTAGTTTTTTTTATTGATCATCTCCCCTAATCGAGGTTATAATGGAAAGAATTCTGGATAAAATCCTTTTTAATTGTGAAAATCTTCAAAATGACAAAGTTGCATAATGTTTCTACCATTCAGTGTTGAGATATGCAGCGGTCTTATTACAGTTCCGGAACCTTAAGTAGCTCTGTTACACTAGCTAGCATTTGTCTATGGATTCCTTGGAAGTTACACACACTCCTCTAGATCTTGTCTGATTGTACTTTGTTGATGAAGCGTTGGTGTTTGTTTTTGATAAACTCCTGATTTGATATGCAAGCAGAATTACTTTACCAAGTAATCTTTTTATGAAACCCTTGGGCGTAGTTTCATTAAAAAAATTCAAATCATCAATAGAATAGCGAAAGGATGGCATATCTGCGGACGGTGTTTTGTTAACCCTTAGAGTGGTGGGTAATGTTCTAAAAATGGAGTTTTGTGTCGTCTGCTTTCCAAAACCTTAAATATCTGCTTAATTTTGATGAGGAAAGATTATCAGAGTAGCAAACAGCTAGGTGAGATCCAGGCCAGCCAATGTACCAGGGTTAATTGAGTTGATGGGTCTCGCTGTATCCTCCATTGTTTAACATCGGGGACTTTAGACTGGGTAACCAAGATTTTATGCCCGATGGCTGCTAATTATTCCATCGTTTAATGCCCTTTGGCAAGGCACCGGCACTGGGGAGGGGGGGGGGGGTATCCAGAGAATTTGTGCGATGATGCTTCTGGCACAGTCATGTATATCAATATAGACTACAATGAAAGAGCGAAGCAGAAGCATTTGATAGCAAAGGTCGTTAGATTTATTGACGAACGTTGCCGATTCCAAAATATAAAGCTGTGTTTTACGCCACTTGTAGGAAATAACTCAAAGCATTTGATTAAATTCGAATAAATTCGAATAAAGATTTATTTCTCATATTGGTATTGCGAAAATGCTGTACCATAAATTCCATCCGCAGCCGCTTTTGATTTGGGCAATTTTCTGAATTCCATAATATACATGTATGTTAACCCATTACCAAGCAATAACGACGTTTGACCAGTTTGTTGCAGATGAATCTGGAAAACATTGTGGGAAAAGGAGAAATTGCTCTTAACGAACAATTTCTCCTTTTCCAACAAAGTTTTATTCTCTATCAGAAGATTAATTTTCAATTCCATCACATTTTGAAATGTCGTCTGCAAACTCTCTCAATTTGGGACAGTTGTAGACTTGGCGTTTGTTGAAGGGTTAATTCGGGCAACTTTCTAAATTCCATACTATACATGTATGTTAATCGGTAGAATGAGAAGGGCAATGTCACTTTGATATGTTTCTATAATGGTGCACTCAAAACAACAGACGGAGTGGTTCACAGCTGTTAAAGATAGCGTCGTCTGCGGGAAGGAATATGAATGAGTGCATAAACATGTATACACAACATGGGTGACGGTATGTGGATCTAAATTCTTCCAATTGTTGTGTTACTCATTTAGTTAACAAAGTGATTCATATATTTTTTTCTTTTTCGAGCACAAAATGTAAGCTTTAGCAGACGATATTCAGATTGCCTTAATTTACATCACGTCTGTTAACGACGATACGATTTTATTTTTGAAATGAACTATTTTATCATAAAGTCTAAGTTATCTCTCATTTCCAGACAACCATCTTTTTTCTTAACCCATTACCGAACAACAACGGCATTTGACGAGTATGCTGCAGAAGACTCTGAAAAACAATGTGGGAGAAAGAGAAATTGCTCGTAACGAGCAATTTCTCCTTTTCCCACAATGTTTTCTGCCCTATCAGAAGATTATTTCCAATTTCATCACATTTTAAAATGTCGTCTGCAAACTCTTTCAATTTGGGAGAGTCGAAAATGTGTTGTTTGGGAAAGGGTTAAAACAGCTCATCCTCAAACTTGATAATATCTCAAATTGTTGTCTACAAACTCTTTCAGTTTGGAACACTTCATAATGTGTCGTTTGGTCTATGTTAAGAATTGACGTGGGAAAAGATTGTGGTTGCTTTCTCTTTTACTCATTTCCTTTTCGTGGAATTACGCGACAGATCCCCTTCTAAAATCAGACCACAATTATTTATATGAGTTTGGCAAAGAAACGATGAGTTCAATATGACTATAGGTATATGAAAAAGCAACATTATGACACTTGGGATGAAATGGGTATTTGTGGAATCATTAGTTGCGTCATATCAATTTTGTTTTGCATTATCATTTTCTTTACTGCATACATACTCATTTGACGCTCCAGTGACCATTTTAAGATCATTTTATGACAAAACAAGATTGTTATCATTGTAAGGTTCTCCTTTTGTAATGAAACTGTCTACGATATTCACAAATAAATCATTAAATGATCGAGGAATGTGCTATTGCATATGCATTGTATAATGAATAACCGGTCTTTGTTTGTGTAGTGTTGATCCAATATGGGCACTTTTTGTATTATTCCAGAAAACACACTAACGGACTATGAACCAACAAGAACCAAATGTAGAATCGAACGGTATGTGTTTCTGCAATTTTTGAACTGTTTGTGTAGCAGAAAGAATAACATGACGAACACACTGTGGAGGGAGATAGCATCGAGGACATTTAACCCTTATAGTGCTGGGACCGACTTCATGCGTATGCAAACAGGTTAGATCCATGCCAGCCGCCAAGTAAATTGGCGGCGGGCCTGTGATCTAGCCTGTTTGCTTCTCTGAGTATCTTTCCTCATCAAAATTAAGCAAATATTAAAGAATTTGAAAAGCAGACGACACAAAAAACTATTTTGAGAAATTATCCAGCCTTCTAAGGGTTAAAGATGGTGTTGAGAAAAAGATAATGAAATTCATTTGGTTTATTTTCTGCTAACTCATTGCTTAATTCTTTTGTGGAAAATATGCTTATCTAGGACAATTCGTTACGCAAAAATGTTCTAGGTTATTGCCTAAATCTACCCGTATTACCGAACAGTGCAATAAACTTATTTATCAAATATTCATTGTTTTAACTTTAATCAATAGAACGACATGATCAATAATGTGCTAAACAATAAATTATGTATTAGAACAAAAGAAATATTCTTATCGTGGCTTTCTCCCATAAACAAGTTCTTCGATTATTCCCATGTCTACTTCCTGCAATCTCACACCATCTATTGTAACGTCTGATATTTTGTTTCTGTTCTAGCTTCCACGACCGACACCACAAGTCCAGACTTTGTCCCCGGAAACATTATATTCGCCATCGTAGTACTGTTCTGCATATTTGTGGGGATGACGATCTTGTTGATACACATAGCATCACATGACAATGCCTTAGATCAATTAGATGAGTTTGACGACATGGAAACTGAAATGAAAGACGCCGAGGATAGTGACAGTTCTATGTGAATGGCTGTGAATGTGTTGAAAGAGAGTTAGTCTAGGCTTCTGACCCATGCGTATACCCCGCACCAGAAACCCAGGCTAATAGAGAGTGTGACTTTTCGGGAAATGTATCCTTGAAACATTCGGAAGACCAGCTGCGAGGTTATATAGCATTGGCTATGTTCTAACTTGGACATTTTAAGATTGGAGCTTTGCCTGGTTGATACCTGACTGGACTGGTATTGAAACGTGTCAGTGAGTCTTGATTCAATTCGGTAAATTGTCGATTCGGTCAGGGTGTTTTCCTCTTTTCTCTCTGAAATGGGAAAGATCAAAGCTATATAGCTTTTGCAGCGTAGGAATATAAATGTACAGCATTTGAAATGACTTCGCAACAGTATGGGCGTTTAAACCTCACAAAGATTGCAGAAATGTCCGATAATTCGGTTATTCTTGCATCTAAGATACTGCAGAACAATAAACTTTTAACAAATGCACAGATACAATAAATAAATAGATGTCGCTGAATCCAAAGGAGCATTCGAAAAATAGCCAGGCCGAAGAATTATACCACGCACATGTTACTTCAATAATGTATAATTCCATGTGAGCTTTAACCATTCCATCATTTGATTAGTTCATTTTCTACTCAGTCGAATAACTGCAGAGTGTTATCCAGAGTTGATTAGAGGACAGCCTAGAAATCTGTTTAGCCATGCTCCATCGTGTTTATAGACATAGACATAGACAAATTTAATTGACATAAGCTAGTACAGCTTCTAGTCATATATATATTCATGGTCTACGAATAACATGAAGTCGAACAAACTTACAATTCACCAGGATACCGTTTTACTAAACATCTGATGGAAAACATTTGCGTACGTTATAACTGATACACATGAATAGTATCTTCAATGAAAGTACAATATTGCAATGTGACTGGTCCTTGGAGGCGTCTCAGAGAGACGTTGCTTCACCTAATGTTGAAATAAGAGGATTTTCTTAGACTTACACAAACCTTAAGCGTAAACTATTTAGTAAAACGTACCCAGAGGATGGTGTTGGAATATGACTGAATTGACAAAAATCAAAATACACAGCACAATCAACAGACACACTCGTATGAATAAAGGTTGCAGTTTATGCATTCTACGTTAGAGCCGAACCGCTTTTTAAAGAAACGTGTAATGTAGACTCAGTGAGTTTCCTATGCCGCACCATTGCTTTTAAGAAACGTTTGACCAGAAAGTAAATGGTTCGACGAAAGACCGGTATGCAGATCTATATAGACTTCAATAAAGTTTCATTATCAAAATTCATTTTATGGAACCGACTGTTACCCCATTCGGATGTATGAATTTCAACAAAACATGATTGGTGATTAATTAATGGGAATATAGTTAATATGAAGAAGCAATAACGATTTATACTGTACATAAACGTTTTTACAAGTTTTTTTGTAAACTTTTGGTAGTTTATGAAATTGTACCATTAATGTATTGTTTTGAAATTCGTTGTCCGAGAAATGTTGTAAATAAGTATTTTGTAAAACTTTCTTTAGATTTCAAACAACCCCCATATGGTGGGGTTGTTTGAATTTATCAAAATAAAAGTATGCACTATTATAACAGGTGTTGTTTAGATCATTTGACTTCAAATATTGAGCTGAGTTCGACAGATGTCATTCTTACACATTTTGACTTCAAAACGACTTTGTTTCACTGGGATTATCTTTACAAAACATATATCATTCCATGGCACCATTGCTCAAGAGCTGAAACCACATTGTGGAAACGCTATGGTGTACATAGCGATTACCGCTGTGAATTTAAGACCGTACATTTCTATACATGAAATCGTTTTATCGATGTTGTCCATTTATAAAGACACTACTTCCTAGCCTTCAGGAAGCATGGATCAGTGATCTGTTACCGTGATTAAACTGATAATTTGTTAAAAGCTTGGTTAACCCTCGAAAACAGAGAATGATTATCCTGTTCGAATACATAGTAACACTCTTAACACGGGTGCATGTGTATTTTCGCAGAAACGTGAAACATGATAAAGGCTTGACGGACCATAATGTTGACCTTTTCCCTAAAGTATACTTGCTAGATGACCTGTTGAAGAAGTAACTTTTGAAGATTTTATGCAAATTAGAACTTTTTTCTTTCGATTGATTTTTCATGTTGACACCATGAATTCAACCACCATCGTTATTTGATTTGTCACCCCTTGTGGTTAAAACATTGTAATGCCATTCTATAGATAACTAATGGAAAAACAACCAACTTTAAATTCCCATGCGTTCGTGTTAGGCCTACGTCACGCGTTACGCCGAAACGTTGATGCACCTACAAACCTAGCTTTGACAGATTTTGGAACGATATTGATCCTTTTGCAACTAATACTTTCATTCTTCAAGTAAATCATGTTCGTTAAAGGTCAACCTTTCTCGACGATTGCATCACGTAAAGCTTGAAGATAATAAATACGTCCTGAATACGATATCTACGATTCCTAAAACGTTCCCGCCATTTCAAATGTTGGAATCAGGGGATGTATGACGTCATGCGAACGTTTTAACGTTACGATCAGCACGTCCATACGCACAGTGCTTCTTTGAGCAATACTTCAAAATACTACAAAAGATATACAAACTTCTGAAAATGCTTTAAAATGTAATACATATATCAATCCATGGCACATCTGTGAAGAGATTGGAAAAATGCATTTACTGATGTGCTGTGGTTTGTGCTTAATAACTCGTTCTCTCTACTCGCTCGTTTTTCAAGCGTAAAACAATTAACTCGCGCATTATATCACGCTCTTCATATATACATGTACACGTATGTATCCTTAATACAACGGAAACGATTACAGAACTCCATGGAACGTCAAATTGTATACAAACTCATAATCGCACAAGTTATCATAGTGGAAAATCACTACTTCAATCAAACACGTATAAACACAACCTTATTAACCTTCAAAACATTTCTGAAAGCTCTCTAATAAGAAAAGTTATGTTGTCAAAACCATAAGCATCTTTATCTTTTAGCAATGAATGAAATTCACGCATTTCATACTTTAATTCAACTGAAATTCTTGTGTTGTGGTAAAGAATTTGAGACGTCACATTTCCTGATTAGTCCAAACGGGCATCCTTTTCCTTCTGCCACAACGATTTCTTCACAAAGGCATAACTTTTGTTCCAACCATTTAGTCATCTTTACTGCTCTTAATTTGGATCAGTCACAAATCCCACACGGGGGAATTGGTTAAAGGCTCTTTGGACGTTTCCAATGAAAACGAACTATTTGCTCTTGACACTTACGAGAGACCATTGATGAAATCCAGCAAAGAGGGGGAAATTTGACTTGGGAGTGAAGATCGCTCTATATAATATTTGATTAACCAGGCACCTGTCATCCTGATTTCATCCATTGGTGTCTGGTAGGCCTAATCATTATCATTGTAGAATTTGATATTTCCTTGACTACATGAAGTTCATCAAGAATTGATGAATTTGTAGACTGTCCATCGAGAAAGCTTAACCCATTCCCAAACAATAACGACATTTGATCAGTTTGGTTCAGACGACTCTGGAAAAGAATTGTGGGAAAAGGAGAAATTGTTCATAACGAGCAATTTTTCCTTTTCCCCAAAATGTTTCTGACCTATTAGGATTAATTTTCAATTTCACCACATTTTGAAATGTCGTCTGACAACTCTTTCAATTCGGGACAGTCGAAAATTTATCGTTTGGTAAAGGGAAAAATATGGTTGAAGACGGCGTTAAATTCCCCCTCCCTCCAAAAAAAACCTACAACAACAACAACAACAACAACATGTTTTGCACCTAATGATTGTGTTACTCTTGAAATTGAATAAAACAACATTTGTCGAACTCTGGAAAAACATTGTACGATTTTTCAGAGACATAGATAACATGTTAAGCATTTTCTGTCGTCAGTTTCATTATTCATGGATAAAAACAATTTCGGACTGAAAACATTTTATTTTCTTTTGAGTTCCCCTTTAACAGTCAAGCGTTTGATTCGTAGGTTGCTAAGGTGCGAACTGAAGCATGGCGTTATAAACAAGATGGCGGGTGACAGTGACAGGTGCACTTGGAAATGTGTTTGAATTGTGAAAAGAAACTGTTTTATTCATAAACAGTACTTTGGAAATTACAATGAAGCAACACGTGTTTTAGCCTTATGAATCCATGAGTTTATCTTATGGTCAAAATTGGTATGTTATCAAAGAAACTATTTTATGTGATAAAGTTTGGTTAAGTTTTTCGGTGTTTTTCACACTGTCGTAAAAGTTACCCACAACAAATCGGTTATTTGCGATTTATCAGTGGAGTTTTGTACGATTTTCACAGAAATGAAATGAAAACATTATTTTGTGTGTGTAGGGTTTCTTTTTCTACGATGTGGAATATTATTTATTTGATGCAATGGTCATTATTATGTTTGAAACGTGTAAAAATATGCCCAAAACTTCGGTAGCTAGAAGTCTTACCTTACTGTTTTAAATAGTTATGCTGATAGCCTAAGATAATGAACTTTAACTAAATGCCAGTATCAAATTCCAAATGTAACAAAAAAAAATGTTTCTTACTCTCAAAGATTGATCTGCTTATTACCACAAATGAATTTACAAAACAGGGGAAAAGAAAAACAACTTGATTTTGGTCAACAGGCATTGTTAAATGAAAAACTTAAAAAAAACAAGCATTGGTGATTCATTGAGTTAAGATGATAACCTGATGAGGAATATAGTTATAGTAACTTTTTCTTTATTTGACTGTATCATTTAAAGGTTATGTGCTTGTAAACCTTGCAAGCTAATCTCACCCTAACAAAAGTGGTCAGATAAAAACTCTTCACAACTCAATAAAGAAAAGAAAATCATTACTGTAGTGTTGATTCACAAAATACAATCTATCAATTCATTACTGTCTTCCATTGATGTACAGCTTTCCTCAAGTTCATTGTCATCCTTGTGTTATCTTCCAGTACTAGGTTAGAAAATGTCATGCGCAACAACCTTTCACAATGAAATATTGAGTGTCATTCCAGGATCAAATCTAAGTTCTGTGATGTCAAATCTCCAACACTCAACATTTCATCAATGTGAATCCTCTTATGGTTGGAAGGCTTACTTTTCTTGATAACAAATAAAATTGAAATCATATCCTACACTCCTTTGAAAAGTATTACTTTTTAAAAGCATTTTCCAAATATAGGATACAGTGATAATGGTAATGATTAATAATAAAAAAAAATACAGGAACATGAACCTTTATTGGTGCAGTGGAAGAGCGTTGGGCTCTTGGACCGAGGGTTCTGGGTTCGAATCCCCGTTTGGCGAGGTAAAAATTTCCGGGACTAACTCACGAACAGACGCAATTACTGGTTTAGTATCCAGGAAGCAGTCATCGAGAGTGGCTTTAAACAAGCTTTAAGCTTCGTTCACAATCGATGTAAAAGAAATATGGTGAACAATTAAACATATGTTTCCTGCTTTTAACAGAATTTCAGTTCATAAAGGGATATGAAAAATTCACACAAAACGGTTATGATATAAAGATAGTAGATGCCAATAATAATCTACAGATAGGCGAACAAATGCTTACCTACAGAAAAACTCAATGCACAGATTGGGTTATCCCTTTAACAAATAAAAGAAAATTACTTAAATTACAAATTGAGAGTGCTTACAGACCAGAACCGATATTTAAATTGAATTAGCAAATGCTGCTCTGGAAACATGGAAAATGTACTAATTTCTGGGGGAAAGGAACTGCTTGTATAGAAAACTCATCTTTTTTTCAGCAATGATATCACTTAAAATTTGAAGTTGATTTAAGTGTGTGTTTGGTAAAATATTATATATAAGTTTATGAAAATTTTGAGGGCAATTTTGGTTTATAATATAATTACTCTTATGTATTAATAATTGATTATTCTCACCAAGCAGTGTTAGTAGTGATTAAATACCATTTTATGTTATGAAGACTAAAATATATATATATAATCATTTGTATGTATTTTGAAAGACATCAGATATCATGTTTTTTCTAGTCTTCTTTAATGTGTAGAAGTAAAGCATTTTTAAGCAGAAGTATTCTTTGAATAACAGAATGTTCATTGTTAAACTAGAAAATATTCCATTTTTAGAGTCGGAACAATTATTGGAAAAAGTTAAGATCATGCAGTACATGAGCAAACTCTTTTTTTCCCTGCAATGATTTTATAATTGACTGTGGGTAATTTCCCTTTATTGTTTGGTGAGAAAGTAGTATACAAAATATAACAAAAGATATGGTTACATTATAAAAGACAATATATGCTATTACTATTTATAAATAATTCTAATTACAGATAACATAAACAATGGGGTCTGATTTCTACTTCTATGAGCAGTGCGACACAAGGGTGGTTCCAAAGAGGTATCGTAAACTACCTCAGGAACTTCCAGAAAGTTTGCGATTTGCTCACCTAAACCCAAAAGTTGCTGCCCTTCTGGCGAGTAAAGAGCGTGGACAGAGACTCGACAATGAAGACCCTTTTGGAGATGGAATGGGGAAGAAAAGTTTACTGCCAGACATCAATGCGAGTTTCACTAACATCAGGAATCAGTTTGACAGTGCAATGTCTAACGATGAGGACTCACAGAGGTACCTGTTTGAGGAGGCAAAGATATCAGCCCCTCAGGTACTACTGCAACTATCTAGGATTATCTATTTTTATGAGAATCTTTACAAACATATTCCACGAAGTTTGGAATATCATTTGATGTCGGGATATGAAGAGTTTACAAAAGATATTGTAGTTGTGCCTCGCGAATGGCAGACTCATGAAATGAAAGCGCAATATGCCAATAAAGTTCAGCAGCAGGAAGCTATCAGTGAGGAAGAAATGTCCGAAAATGAACTCACTGGGAGATCAAGATCGAGAATGATGTCTGAACGATCTAGTGAGGTTGGAAGTAAAATGAATGTGAGAAAAAGTAAGCAAAAGCTGGGGTCGGTGCTGGATGTAAGTGAATGTACTGAACCAGGACTACTCTGTAGGCGGAGTGAGAGTCGTGTATCCTTGGCACCATCACAGTTCAGAGGGACGCTGGATGTAGGCAACTTAAGCAGAGTAGGCAGTCGACGGAAAGGATCAAGTATGTATCTGAAAATCTTAGAAAGCTCCCAGTTAAAGGGACTTGATAATTGAAGATAACTTAACTGCTTCCTTCATGATATCTCACTTTGCTGCATTTGCTGCTGTAAAAATTCAGACACCATTATGAGGAAAGGGTTAAAATTGTCCCAATTTATAAGCCATTTATTCTTTTTTAACAATGGTTTCTATCACATTTCATTGAGAAAATATAGTTTTGCTGTAACATTTTGTTTGATGTTGCTTTCAATTTGGACCAGTCACATTTTCTATATTCAGGGATGGGTTAATGAGTTTATCATCTGGAATAGTGACTTTATCTGAAACTTTGATTCTTCTTTTTTCAGACCAAAATCATGTTTATTCATTTTTATGATAATTTTGAACCATGATTTAGTTTGGTTTAAAAAATAACCATTAATACTTGTAATTTATACTGATTGATCAACAAAAGTAACTTTTTCATTTGGTTACACCCTACACTAAGAAATCCCAAGAATCTCTGTTCTGCTGCAGATGACTTAGTATCATAGTCTGAAAAGAAAAAACCCTGCTAAAATAATGTCTATCATGATCTCACACAATTATTTCTTTTTTTTTTATATAGATCTACTGTTTTTTTAGTTTCTATGATTCAAATGTAAGAAAGATCATTTTGATATAATGGTAGAGTTTATTTTAATTTTTTTTTCTTCTTGTTCCAATGTTTCCATCTCATTTGATCTACTGATCTATTTGGATATGTCGCAAATCTTAATGGATTTATAGGTTGATCATTATATATGAATTGAATTCAATTTAAACACAAATGTACTGAATGGAGGTTAGGAAAAGGTCAATGATAAAGACACAGCTATCAGTTAGCTATCCTGAGACACTTGGCAAGGGTCTTTCTCATTTATGAATGAATGTTTCATGATAGTTTCTTGCAATATAACTTTGACTCTTTCCCAAATAATGATGATTTTGTATTGATGACATTTTTGCAGAGTTTATTATATGAAAACATTGTGGTATGCTACATTTTTTGACAATATTGATGAGAACTACCCATACACAACAACATTTATGCTTCATTTTACCAGAATTTATGTTTTTGTTTGACAAACCGGAAATTTATTTATTTATATCTTTTTAGATTAAACCATTTACAATAACGTTTTACTTTAATATGCTATATAGAGTGAAATATTTTCTTGAAATATATTTATTTTCCAGATTTATACTTTCCGAGTATAAATCCATTTCAATCATCCTATTTGAATAACCATATCACCTGTCATACATATAGCTTTTGTGAATAGGAGAAAGACTTCACTGTTAATTCTTACTTTCAGGTGTTTCTGTTCCTATTTCTTGGGATTTGATTTGACCTTTCCATATCTCAAAAATATGCTTTTGTAGGTATCTCCACATATATGTTACATATTTTATAAATCATGATATAAATTATTTATTAGAAAATCTAAAATGATTTAATCTTTTTTTCACATAAGAGATGAGTTTTTACAAAAATTCAAAAGTTTGTCGTAAGTATTTTCACAAAACCTGCGAGTTTGAAATTAAATAATCTTAGTTGTGGTGTTCTTTTTTCAAAGGCACTGGTGTAGGTCAACCTTACTAGGTATATAGACAGTGTAAATACAACTGTTGTTTTTATGGTGTCTTCACTTCTAGTGCATGATTAAGGGTCTATTTAATGGGGCATACTAAGGTCCTTTTAAGGATTACATCAAAAGCATAAAGATATACATATATATTCTATTTTGAGAGTTTTCAATAAATAATTGTCTTGTGAAGACAATTTGAATGAGTACCTACAATAAATGGTATAGCCCTTTACCAAACAATAACAAGTTACAACATTTGATCATTTTATTGCAGACGACTCTTGAAAACATTGTGTGAAAAGGAGTTTACCTGTAATCAAATAATGTCAGCTATTCTTTTTTGCAAGTGTCATAAGCAAGTCTTTCATCAGTATTAAGTTTCTTCTTACTAAAATCTATAGTGGTAACTAGTTTAAGTTTTAATCATTATAGCAAAATGAGAAGCTATTCTTCATGAATGATTTCTTGTTTTGTTACAATTCTGAAACATTCAATGGTAATTTCTGCCTTTTCTTTCTTGCTCTGAATACCTTTGAAAGAGATCTAGATAATGCATTTTCTCCATGTATTCAAAGCTTTATTTCACACTAGGTTTTGTATAGATGTGTTTGACCAATTTTGTGTGATATTATTGAATTGGCTGATTGGCTTTTCAAGTGATCACTGTGTTGTATAGTTTCAAACCTTTGTGAAAAGAGAGAGGAGTTTGCTCAGCATGTTGTCTCAAGATTTCTGGTCTGCAAAACATTCAGTTTATTACTCACGATTGCTACAATTATTACAATCTGAGAGACCATTTGATATTTAACTGTGTGTTTGTCCATACAGGACTAGATTTGGGGCATGTTAAAGTCTTTTATAAGCAGTATTTCGAAATCTACTTTGTTAACCATGGCAGGGTTGGCAAAATTGATTTTCTCTTTTGCCCAGTTTGTCCAAAAGCCTTAATGGACAAGTGAATTTTTACTATAATTTACTATACATTATATATTATGGACAAGAGCAGCAAAAGATTTGGCATTTACGGACAAGTAAATCAAATGGGATTTTGCTGCCCCTATTTTCCCTTTTTGGCTGGTGTTAATTGAAATTACAATTCTATAAAGTACAAATAACATAACATGGAGAATTAAAAGAGATAATGAAGTTAGCATGGTAACAGGGTAATCACATTTCTTTGCTGGAGCTCTGCGTCCATTTAAGTTAATTGAATTTCTATATTCCTGGTTAGATTTCAATAACTCTATTTCTACAAAGCAAATATCTTACGCTGCTACTGTTATAAAAGGAGTCATTCCTCCCCATGATTCAATTCATATTCTGTTGACAAGACCTAGATGTTAGGAAATTTGATAAATCAATAAAAAAAATAGTAGATAGAAAAGTAATTTATTCAGCTAAAAACCCATTACAAGTATGACTGTATCACAACTGACAAAAAAAGATATTGCTCATAATGAGTTATATCTTCTTTTGTCACAGATGTTTCTACAATCTCCTGCTACATGTATGTAAGAGCTTATTAATGTTAAGGAAAGTATTTATTCCTTTTGAGTGAGACAACAACCCATTTGTTCCAATCACAAGTTAGGATTAATGCAGACCTGGTCTGGCACCATTACTGGTGGCTTGTTCTACATTCAGTGTAATTGATATTCATTTGTCTTTTGTTTAATCACGAATGTCTATTGAAAGCACTGTTGTACACACATGCCTCACCGACAGTGTACAAAAGGCTGTTATATGTCAATCATGGCATATGGAAATTTACATTGTAGCCAATTATTATTCTACCACCATTACGAAGGCTCAATGCACAACTCGAGTAAGTGTGTCTCATATGTGACGGACTTACTTTAGTCTTGCATTAATTCCTCGATAACATGTAGCAGACCAGAAGTTTGACAAAATTCGAATTTTCAACTTCAACAGAATTCAGCAGTTTCTTTTTGTGTCAAAATAATATCGGAAGTTAACTGTTGTAATATGATGTGTTAAAGCATGCGAGTGGATAACACAATTCACATATGATCACAATTAATTATAATCCCTTTTTCTGATGCATTTGTTAGAGGAAGCATAAAAGAACTTTCAAACTTGTTAAAGAAATGTCTTTGGAAACTTCCTCAAAGACTTAAAGTATTTAACTGAATATTAAATATTAATTTGAAAAGATTGGTTATTTAATTCTCAAGTTGCTAATAAACTACTGTCATCTGTTTTTCCATCCAATATTGATAGATCAACTGAAGCCAATTTGGGGGTAATAGATTGATTAAACAATTTAAAATAGGGATCTGACTCATTTACTTATATATAATATGGTATGTTTTTCCTTCTCAATGTTCCCTCATATGTTTTTTTATGATTGATCCAAGTTGAACAGTCAGCATATGACAATTATTGATTATTGAATATGCACCTCAATATGTCTTGAAGAAACCTTAGCGAAAAAAGAAGAAATAAATCACCATGAACAATATCTCCTTTTGTCACAGCACAGGTAGTTTCATTAATCTTTTAGTAATTTTCTGTTACAGCTGTATCTAAGGCATGTATATCGTAAATACGGATTTGTTTGTTTTATATAACAGGGGCCTATAAAAGGCAACTTCCCCATCAGAAAATTCTTCAAAATCATGCAGTTTTCCCAAAAATTCAAAGTAATTCCAGCTTTTTTTATTTTCCAATCTACAATTTTAGCAATAATACTTCCTGAATTCATCAGGCCTGGGCCAATCTTCCCAATTCATGAAAACAAGTTGTGGTTCTAAGAAAAAGATAACTTCAAAAGATAAAATATATTACCTCAGAGTTATCTTAAGTGAGTAGGATAGAGGGCAAAGGTGACAGCTACTTGCTTGTTGACATTCCCTCTGAGATCATTGATAATGGCATCATAAAATATACATAAAAGTCCTTGAGATACTACCTGTTATGGCATTATTACATTTAGGTCACATGACAGTCAGCCCTTACCTCAGATACATTTGATCTTAACCCGTTCCCAAACAACTCATTTTCAACTGTCCCAAATTGAAAGAGCTTGCAGACGACATTTCAAAATGTGATGAAATTGGAAAATAATCTTCTGATAGGGCAGAACACTGATGTGGGAAAAGGAGAAATTGCTCGCAACGAGCAATTTCTCCTATTCCCGAAACGCTTTCAAGAGTCGTTTGCAAGAAACTGGTCAAATCTCAGTCAAATCCCACAATGTTTTCTAAAGCCGTCTGCAACAAAGTGGTCAAATGTCTTTATTGTTTGGGAAAGGGTTAAACCATTAGGCCACCAAAAATTTTCTAGATTTATTGGAGCTGATAAATTGGCTTCTTTTATCAAACTTAAAAAGAATTCCATAATAGAAACTGAGTTACTTTTCTGAACTGGTAGAAAATATTGGTGAAAATTGTGCTTCTTAAAACAGTTCATTCTATTTCTTCAATAATGTCCAGAATTTTACATCAAATCTATTACATGCAAAGATTGATTGATAAAGGGACCAATTTTGTCCAATCACAAACCCTTTCCCCCTCGTATACCCATTTAACACATGTAGCAGATGATTTTAGAAACCACTGTGACAATAAAAGAACCTATTCATACTGAGCAGTTTCTTTCTGATTGTCATAGAGTTTTCTTATATGTCGACAACACTTTTATACTTTATAACTACCTGAATACGGTTTTACTAAACATTTGATAAAAATTCGCATAAGTTCAAAATAACATTCCCTCTTATTTCAATATTGGGCTTAGAAATATTGCAAAGTAACATATCATTGGAATCGTCTCTACGAGACGCTTCCAATGACATGTTACATTTCAATATTGTACATTCGTTTAAGATACTATACAATTTATTAGTTTTGACTTATGAAAGAAGTTTAGTAAAAGGGTACCCTGATGTTGTGTGGACTATAGTTACAGAATCACACTTTAGCAAAAAGATCATTGAACAGTTTGGATCAAACTCTAACTCATTGGTCAATGTCATGCTTTATGACATTAACCATTTCCACCATATAAAATTATGTCATGTGATGCCATAAATATTAAGTGAAATCAGCATATGGAATGCAACAATAACATACTGACAGAAAAACGAGTGCCGAAAAATGTGCTTTCTTTCCAAGAATTGGCTTAATTATAGGCTAGCAACTAGTATGTTTGTGTCTTATCATTATTTAATAGAGTGTCTTATGATGTTAGGACAATCTTAAAAATACTTAAATCAAAACCATTTAGAACCAAAAAAAGTTGGGTATTCCATAAAACTGGTAGACATTTGTACTTGTTTGGGAATTGGCTAAAATTACGACCAATAATTTACTTTATGGTAGTGGATGGTCTAGCAAAGCAGAAGTAAATGCTTTATGGAGTTTGAGTTTGGGTGAGTCATAAATATCCACTGTGATGGCTGAGGTCTAAAATGTAATCATATTGTGGGTCTCACTACCTGAAAAATCAATTTCTCCTTTCATAGATTATCTACAGTCAAATAAGTGGTGTCTTTCTGGCCCAGTTACAATATCTTGGGCTATCCAAGATACATGATGACCCTTTATCCCCTTTATAACTTTGAATTGATAAAGTTTAAAATGTCTTTCAACAATTTTTCAGTTATATTAACCCTTTCTCAAACAATAACGACATTTGACCACTTTGTTGCAGACGACTTTAGAAAACACTGTGGGAAAAGAAGAAATTGCTCGTAATGAGCAATTTCTCCTTTTCCCACAATTTTTTCTGCCCTATTGGATGATTATTTTTCAATTACATCACATTTTGAAATGCTGTCTGCAAACTCTTTCAGTTTTGGGCTGTCGAAAATGTGGGGTTAAATAAAATCTTTAGTTTTAAACCACAGTGCTGGAACCGACTTCATGCTTATGCAAACAGTAAGATCCAGGCCAGTGACCAAGTAAATTGGCGGATGGCCTGTGATATCACCTGTTTGCTACTCTAAGTATCTTTCCTCATAAAAATTAAGCAAATATTTAAGGTTTTAGGTAGCAGACGACACAAAAGTATATTTCTAGAAAATTACCCAGCTTTGTAAGGGTTAATAATAATTTACCATAGGCTCATGCTCTGCCATCAAACAAACAAATATTTCTGATTAATATTGACTAATGCAAAAGCTTGAAATATTTGTTAGAAGGTTGTTTTTTTTGCGGTCACAACTATAGCTTTTTAATTTTCCTAAAAGTTGCAATTTAGCATATAAGGTAAAAGAAATAATATAATAATGATGTTTTTTAATTCTGACCCATCACACAGATTTGGGTGGGGCTCTCTCTCATAAAAATAGATATAAGGGAATTTTTAAATAAGTTGATCTCATTTTAAAGTTTATTACCACTGAAAATTGATTTCACATACTGTATTTAAATATTGA
The DNA here is from genome assembly GCA_947846245.1 of Cerastoderma edule. Classification (NCBI taxonomy): domain Eukaryota; kingdom Metazoa; phylum Mollusca; class Bivalvia; order Cardiida; family Cardiidae; genus Cerastoderma; species Cerastoderma edule. Next base: position 34,057,304 of record OX401413.1, on the reverse strand, counting down.
GTAATAATTTCAACATGTGATTTAGTTTAAAAGTTTGGTAGCAAATAAAATAAAAATGAAAAATAATAAGTCCTTAACAGAGCTTTATTTCCTTCAATTGGGAAGAGGCCCAAGCCTGTTGAATTTGGGAAAATTTATCGCTGAAATTGATGAATTGGGAAGCCTAAAAGCTGGTATGACTTTGAGTTTTTGGAAAAACTGCATAATTATGTTTTTAAAGAAATTTCAAATTGGGAAAGTGCCTTTTATGGGAGTCTGTTATATAACGCACAAATGCCCTGCTTTATCTTCATATCACTTATCTTTTCCAAATCATGTTCAGAAAATATTTACTTTACCAAATAAAAAGTTTTGGACTGTTTATAAAATTTGAGGAAGAAATAGTGAACTGATAACAATAGTATAAGACTTGTAAATCAGAACAGTAGAATCAAATGTTGGTTCAAGGATTAGAGTGAGCAGATATCAAGGATTGTGAGCAAAACTATACTAGCTCCTTCACAAACTTGAAGACATTCTATGGTCATGCACTAAACCCTTGATAAAGAATAATAGATTAACCCATGTAAATTTGTGATGGTCCAAATTCAAAGAAAGAGCAGGTAACAAAAAGCTAGGGAAAAAAACGACTTTCTTTGTGATATTAGGTCGAAACCAATGTGAATGTTTCATCAATTGTTCATGATGATCATTTTGTCCATCAAACATATTATTACTTTGAATTTCTGCAACAGAAACTAGAGTATGGGGGTCAAATCAGTCCAATCGCAAATCATATCATTATGTGAGGGTACCTTGGGTTGATAGGGCATCAGCCATCTTTCTCTGCGGATGAATATAGATAGGGCAATTTTTAACAGAGAGGGGCTTTTATTCAAATCCATGACATTGATTTTAATACCGCCATTGTTTGATCAAGTACACAAATGGTAAACAGAGTCATTATTTTGATAAGAATCCTTTTAAACTTTCACATGGAAATCTTCAATGAAATTAGCATTTTCAATACATAGTAATCACTTAACATCCTAAAGCAAATGTTTTCTTCTATCATCCTCTTACTTCGTCATTATTTACCATTTTCATCTTGCGGAGGTCTGCGATAAGTTTTAAAAATTATCTTTAAGATATATCTTAAATGTTCAGATGATCTTATACAAACTTTAAAGACTCTTTTCAATTGACTGCTGTTTTCTTAACTTTGGGGAAGCATGGGACATGAGTTAGAAATTAGGAATATCATTTCCTTTTTTGCTGAAGTGTTTCCTCACAACTGTTGCAGAAGATTGGAAAAGAAAAGTTTGTCAACAGAAGAAATCCTTCATGATGATCAATTCCTCCTTTTGTCCAATTTTCTTTTTCCAAATAGCACAAATAGTGTGTTATTTTTCATACTCCATAGGTGATGTATGCTAACACTTCATTTTAGTGCATCTCCCTAAGTTCAACTTAAGAGAATAGGTTAATCATGTCAACTCAGTAAATACTAGGCCAATTGTCTTTATGTCAATCTTGTTTAAGGCTACTATATATTCTGAGATTCAAACAAAGTGTGAAAAGTTACCTTTTACAGGAGTCAAGTCATTCAGAAAGCATCCCTATTAAGCCATGATTGTTGTCTTATCCCTTTACCAAACAATAACGACATCTGACCGGTTTCTTGCAGACAACGCTGGAAAACCTGGTGGGAAAAAGAGAAATTGCTCTTAACGACTTTTCTGCCCTATCAGAAGATTATTTTTCAATCATCACATTTTGAAATATCATCTGCAAACTCTTTCAATTTGGGCGTTTGGTAAAGGGTTAAACACCACAATTCTGTCACCATTTACTATGGTTGATTCAAATGAGCATGAGTGTATATATGGAAATTCCATCGCTGTTCAAAACTAATCTGATTGATCTATGAAACTGGAAAAATGGTTGTTTGAAAAGGAAATTGATTTTCTAATTGAGATTGATTGGTCTCCGGAACCTTCCCTAATCAATATGGAAACAAATAGCGGAGCTGAACATATCTGAATTGAGGTGTACGGCTAATCCAAGCATTAATTACCATTTATTTAAACCACTATACATTATTTCAATAATTTGGGAATGGTAGCAATTAAATGCATCAATCCTTTTGATTATTATATTAAGTCAAATTTTAGTATCTAAATTGTGATAAAAGAATAGTTATTGCTTGTAAGGATTAACATCTTCTTTAGCAACAATGTTTCACTGCGTCCAAAAGTGTTCCCTGCTAATGATTGATGATATTTCTTGTGGTTTACCACTATGTCAACAATTGTTTGATTATACTATGTGGAAGTTATTCCCTTTTCCTGTTTAAATTATTGTTACAAATTTAAAGCTTTGAAATATTGCCTTGCCTAAGGCCATCGTAGATGAAAGATCGGCTGAAATGAATAGCAAACCTTCTGTAATTGAGTATTGATGGAGTAACAGCTAGAAATAAGGCAATTGTGGTCGGTTGTCACTCGAAGTAGCAATAAAATGTTAGAAAATACTACCGTCATTGAAGACTTATTGTACTTGAAGCAATTAGTGGTTGTTAACATTTGTACGACAACGTTTGTTGATTGTTAAAAGATTGGTTTTCAATATTGAAAACACTTGACAATCTATAAAGACAAGAGTACAATATGGGATATCTTCATAATTACAAAGTTCTGTGTTTTATTTTTTAAGAATCAACCCCTAGTTCCTAGGGTTAACCTATGTATAAAGGACTAAATGAATGGTTGGTTGGATGATTTGATAAGAGTTTTATTTCTATTACAACAGTATTTCAATCATATTACAGTGTATGTCAGTTCCACTTTCCATGCTTGTGGTATTCCTTCAACAAAACTGCTTAATAGTTTACCCAAAAGGTCTGACTGCTTTCTTGATCTTGTTGGCATTTTGGTCTAGGCTGATTTCCTACCTTGACTCAATTTATATTTAGGTCTGGGTTGACAGCCTCTTTATAATGTAGTCTGTAAATAAGAAAAAATGATGATTATATTCATTTGACTGAATTAGACTTGCTCATTATGAGCAAATATTGCTTTTGTAACTAGTCTTCAAATGATATTTCCTGTACAGGTTTTTAAAGTTTAAGTAATTTGCAAAGCAATTGCAAACTAAGACACTATGTGCATGCATATACATGTACTGGTAAATCAAGGATTTAATAGGATTAAAGCACCCAACTCTTGAAATAAGTGTGAGCTACAATATTTTTAAGACTTTTGTTGTATGTAACCCGTTTCATTCTAAGTTAATAACAAGATTGTCATATTGAGGGTTCAATGCAAGACTATAATAAGTCTGCCAAAATGTGACACACTTCCTTTGGTCTTAGGTTGAACCCATGATATGTAGTCAATACTATTAAACAAACCCTTTTTGATAATATTTACTGTTCTGAAAGACAAAATGAACAACAAATAGTTTGCCATGAGCAAAGTCTTTCTTTATCAAAATTATCTTTAAAAGGAATCTTGTAAGGAACCAGTTAAATATTGGTCCTTTAACGATAGGGTTGAAATGCTGCGTATTCCACAATCAAATACATATTGAACACGACAATGAACAAAAGTTTTATCTTCCCCTCCATTACCACAAAACCTTTCTGTTATCTGATATCAGTAAAAAAGGACCAAAAGTCATCTGTAAATCACTTCATTAATGATTTGAAAGTGCAGAAAATAAATGGCGAATATCAAAGAGAGTCGGTGGATTTGTTTAACTTTGGATTACCTCCGCTCTTGTAATCCGCGCAGATTCAGGCCGGTGTTCCCCAACGACAGACACCTTCTAAAGTATGTCTCTTACCGGCAGATCACATTCTCCCTTTCAGACTGTAACAGTGTCTATTTCAATAGACACAAATGATTTTATTTAGCCTTAAGTGCTAACCCTTTTTGCTAAACAAATAGCATAAAATAAATAATGTTTTATGCTTTCATTGCAGCCGTTTTTAAAGAACACTTAAAAAGAATTGTTAATTTGGTCATTACGTAAAAATTTGGTTTGGGCTAGTTATATTCTTCCCATTATTAGCAGTTTATCATTTAGTGTTTTATAGGGACTGTTCTTTTACTGTTTTTGCTTAATTGATTCATATGTCTACTGCTTTAAAACTTATAAATGGGTGTACAATAGGAAGTGTTAAAACCATTGTGCAATAGATTTTATTACCAACAACCAAGCTTCTCTTTAAAACATCCAGTCAGAGATAAGCTCTGAATAGAAAGGTAATGTTCAAAGAGACAATTGAAATTGCAAAAAATAAAAAGTTGAAGATGTTTATTTGGTAGCATGTAAATTATTGTTGGAGATAGGACAAATTTCACAAACTATAAATTCCTTGTTTTCCTGCAATGATTTAAAGAAATCAGATCTGTTCAACTGTGACATTGTTAAGTAAATGGTTTCTCGCACAGTCTGCAGTTTCCATCTATCAAAATATTAGGTTCAAACATCTTTGGGGTAAATGTTATATTCTTGAAAGAGCTTTATTTTCTGGAATTATAATCTGGAATAATTCCCCATAAACTTAGTTTCCTCATCATTTACTTGTATCAGAATTGTGATTGGTTCAAATTGAAAACAGGAGCACAAAATTGATTGAGAAATATAAAAACTTTTTTCTTCTTATAGATATAGGATAGAAACAAAAAAAGGAGAAATACTCAGAGTAGCAAACAGGTTAGGTCACAGATCAGCCGCCAATTAACGTGTTTGCATAAGCATGAAGTCGGTTCCAAAGGGTTAAAATGGTTCTATAGGGAAAAAATGCTAATGAATTGTTAGCTTAATGATAAATGAAAAACACTTGGCTGACATGAAGTAGAAATCCATGTTATACAAAAAGCTTCCAGAGTGAAATGGAAGTCATGGTGATTTTAAACCTTTTTGGGCTGCAATAAATCTGAAGCAGGTTGTATTTAAAATACCCTTGCATAGAGGACCATTTGGTCAAAATGGAATGCTCTAGCAAACAAAAATAAATAATGATCTATTTTCTTTATGTTATTAGGTAAAGATTTATCATGAACACAGAATTTCTTCTTGAAATTCTAAAACAGGTTCATGAACATCAAGTACAGGTTCATGAATACATTCATGAACCTGTTCTTGATGTTCATGAGCATGTTCTTGAAAATCATGAACAAGTTCTTGAAAATCATGAACAAGTTCTTGAAAATCATGAACAAGTTAAGAACAGCTTTATGTTCATGAATGGCCATTTGACGTCCATGAATGTTTAGAAAGTTGATGAATAAGTTGATGAGTCTTTCGCAATGAAAGTCACTTACATACATGTGAAGAGGGTGTATGTAAGTCATTGCTGGTTAATCAAATGCTGCCATCACAATTTATGGCTATAGAGACAGTATTTCTCATGCACAACGCTTTGAAGTGTGTACAGAGGGTTTAACAATGGCAACCTGTAATTTCAAATATATATGGCACTTGGGATCAATTTGCCATAAATTACATTGAAGTATGGTGTTGCCTATACCTTTTGAAAATTCCCCTACAAGTATGGCATGAGATAAGTGATAGATAACGGTACTTGTGATAAGTGAAACTTTGCGTGCACCATTTCTGTAATCCCTCATTTAGGATTTTGTGTCGGAACCAATTCAAAAGAACTCGCATATGATGATTATTAGATACACAGAAAATAATATCCCCTTGCAAAATTAGGCAGAAATAGTCTTAATAAAGAATGAAGCTTTTTTCAACATTTGGACATTTGTTTTGCTTCAAAGATGTCAGTCAATATAGCAGTAGCCTTCGAGACCAGAAATCTGGACTAAGGTAGAAACTGTTGCAAACAGAGCAGACATTGCTCATTACTTGTGATATCTCTATTTGTAACAGTTGTTTCTCAATTCCTCTGTTACAGATGAATTAAAATAAGTATAAGTCTTTCTTTAATAATGCCGCCCATTTATACATTTGATTTGGGTGGGTCTAAGAACTCAATATTCATTCAAAAATGGATTGGAGGCTGATTACTCTGTAGAGCTTGTATAAAATTCTGTCCATAATCCATGAAATCCCAAAAAAAGGATTACGATAGTCAGAATTATAGAATTTTGCTAATTGCCCGCACAAGCTATTTCCTCAATCATTTTTTTAATGTTTACCATATTGAAAACATGCCAATTTAAGAAAGTGCTTGTCATATTACAGAATTCCTTTTGTGACGATCTTTTCAAGTCTTAATTGAGCCCTATTTTCATTTTTAGATGAAAATTAAGATGCCATTCTTGTCAAATTTTCTTAAGTTTTTTCTAAACACTTTTTTTGTTTCACTGAGTCGAAGGATATTCAGATGATATTAGATCTTTTTCCCTTCAAGGGCTATGGGAAACTACAAAGCAAATACTTTAAAGGGGAACTTCATTGAATGTTTATTTACATTTTAATCTTACTTGGTGATTCCCTAGTATATGTATACCACAAAATATGAATGACAGAGCTTACCGGTACACAAGTATAACCCTTATAGTGCTGGAACCAACTTCATGCTTATGCAAACAGGTTAGATCTGGGCCAGCTGCCAAGTAAATTGGCGGCTGGCCTGCGATCTTAACTGTTTGCTACTCTGAGTATCTTTCCTCATCAAATTTAAGCAGATATTAAAGGTTTTGGAAAGCTAACAACATCCTTTAATCTATTTTTAGAAAATTACCCAGCATGCTAAGAATTAAAATAATAATTGAAGAAGCAGTATGCCTTGACACAGCCTGAATTTGTACAAATGTTTCATTTGTTGATTTTGAATGCTCTTTATAACTTTTATGTGGAATATACATTTGAACGGATTTTTTCTCTGTTGAAAAATCAATTTGATAAGTTTTCTCTCATGATCGAATGACAGCTATTAAAATGGGAAACAAAGATTGAAGTATCATGAGCGTTCAATGCAAGACTGTTGTAAGTGCTTCACATTTGTGAAGGACTTACAACAGTCTTGCATTAAACCCTGGCTCTGAAGAATTGAATTGTGTTGGTTTTGATCAACTCTTTCCCTGTACCAAGTCATTTGCAGTATAGGCAACAAAAACAACAGTATATTATCAAAGTGCTTGTCCAAAAAAAACAACTGTACATTTCATTTTTGTTATGGATGAAATATTATTAGAACTGTAGATGCAAGTGAGTAACCTGATTTTGGTGAGCAAATTTTGCAAAGATCATACCTGCCAAACATTTGAAAATACTTGTTTCTGTTTCTTGTTACCTTTAACTGTACAATTTGTCAGTACCGTTCAAGAAAATGCCATTTTAAGCATGAAGTTGTTTGATTTCAAAAGCACTACCTAAGGCCATATAAGTTGTAGACCTTTATTGTTTGTGATTGTTGGTTGAAATAAGTAATCTATTCTGAGTATTGTTTCGTATTGTGTTGCCATTGATATAGGTTTTTCTGTGAAAATGTCTATTCAAAATGATGTTATATTGATTTTAATATTTATGTTACATGTATATAGAATCTACCCATTGTATTATCACTGTTCTTTTTTTGTATTACATCTCTTCTCACGCAGCAATACCTACGTCTTTGCCATGCCTGAATCTTAAACGGCTAACAGCAAACATTTTTTGCAGATGCTAATAAAATGTAAATGTTTGTATTAATGGTAATTTTGAATCAATTTATGTATGTGTGTTTTTGTCAATCTTTTACATTACATTATGTTTCATGATGTTGCAATTTTATGTATTGTAGGTTTAAGTTCTCATCGAAGCAGTAAGTGTTCATATATCTACTCATATAAAACTCATTATAACATGATACCATTAGTTCTACCTTAGTCTTATTATCCCTTACATTTCAATTTACCCTTGGGTTATAAAGGTGGTGGTATTTTTTTTCTCAAAATCAAGCTAATGTCATTGGTTCTGATTGGTCAGTTCCGGAAATTTTAAAACTTCCCTCAATATATAGTTGTTTTAACACAGCTTCATCAGAAGATTTAAGTAATGATTGTGATAAAAGGAGAAGTTGCTCACAATGAGCAATTTCTTCTTATACCACAATTATTGTCTCAACCCATATATACACAAAGAAGATACTTCCTTTTGTAGCAATTAATCATAATTAGTAATTATTGTCTGCAATTAAGATTGGACTAGTCTCCTAGAATTCAATATGAGGAAATGTGTGAAACTCTAAAATGATTTTATAATTATTAAAAGATCACTTGATTAATATCTAGACTGATATGAATATAAATCAGTTCCAGAGAAAGATTGCTAGCAGTTTTATAATCCTTGGTCAAATCCTGTTATCCTTGATCATGGAAACACATTCTTCAGATAACTGCTTCTTTATTTCCTTATTTTATGATGATTCTCGAAATATTTATTTACTAACCCTTTTTTTGGTGCCGGACTCCTGTAATATAATTGTTGGCTCAGTTGGTAATGTTTCTGACTTAGAATATAGCTGTACTGAGTTGAAGACCAATATTCAAAATCTATCTGATGCCAGATAAAGTCAATGTGGCATTATTATGTGTCTCTCATCACTGATTATTTATCTTCTTGTGGGAAAGCAGTCAGTGGCTTGGAAAGAATACTGAAGAAGACTGGTTAGGAAATACCAGGAGCATGGGTATATGTGCTGACACTGGCACTTTATGACAGAAACTCATTGAACACTGCATAAAATTAAACTCCAAATCCAAACTTTGATTGAGGAAACTTGGTTGAAATGACCATGTTGGGCAATGCTCACTTTTATCACAGGTTTCTTAAGCCTTATGGCTTTTGTTATATCAAATAAGTATTTGTTGAATGATCTATGAGTTTCAGCAATGATCAACACAGTCAATGTTTTAATTTGACAAAAATGGGTGAAGAAATTATTGTTCTTATCAGTAATACTTTTAGAACTTGATAGTATTTCTGTAATTGAAGCAGTTTGAAAAAGAAAGAATTTGTTTTCATAAACTATTAAATCAAATCCCCTCTGTAATCATAGTTCCTTTTGCTCCATTTTAGTTAAATCCTGGATGATAGATTGGTGTTAATTGGTTGATTTAAATTGTGATGAGTTTGTTAGAAAGAGAGTGAGTGCTATTTGTGTACAACCTTTCCTTTACCCAATCAAAATGGTTATTGTTAGTACCAAACCTTGATATTTGCATCTCAAAATTATCCCTATTCAATTGATTAGTATCCAGCTTGCAGGTGTTATACATAGAGACATTGTCACATGTCGTGAGCATGTTCTTCGCTCATTCAAATTGGAAGTATCCATCATCCATATTGCTGAAGTTTACAAAGTTATTGTAGAGTATAATTATAACAATTATGTCATGTAGTGGGAAACCAACACAGTCGAAACTCTGATTTTATGAAGGGTTACCTTACAGATCAGTTTATCATTTAGCAAACCAAGTTCATGACACGAAAGATTGATATTTCAGACTTGGTTCTATCTTGATCAACTAAAGCGACACCAATACTATGGGTTCCTTGCCGAGTTCTGCCTTGAATATTGTATACGTCATGTGGGTAAATGTTATATATACAGTGTAGTTAGGTCAATGAATGCCCAAGACTATGATTATAAGGTCATAAAGTACACTGCTATCTTTTAAAATGTGTTGTCTTGTTTATGTTCATATCTGCATGACATTCTGATTATAATGATTATTCTTATCAAGAGTCCATTGTAAGACTATAGCAACTCCTTTGCTAGTTGCTATAATCTTGCATTGGACCCTTTATATACATTGTACTCTCAAAGGTCAGCTATTTAGGGGTACATTTGGTTTACTCTTTTATTATAACATGATCTTCAATTTAAGAATAGATTGTATTACTTTTCTTTATTCATTGGTACCAAATCATTTGAAAACATGTGCTTGAATAAAGTTAATTTCTTGCTTTATCTACTAGTATGTTTATAAAGCTGGATGATCTTTATACGGCAGAATTCAAAACCATTTGTAGGCATGATGCTACCACAAATCAGCTTTTGCATCAGAGATAAATGATGGTTTTATGAGTAACAGAGCAAAGTGGATTATTCTTATATCAGTTTGCACATAACCATACGCATACTGATCCGTAGCTATGTTCGTTGTGGTTTGGGAGCGTAAATTATAGCACCATGGTGGTAAATGATGAAATAAGATAATAAAAAGCTACCTCAGTTAAGTTGGTAGCATTATTTTTTTCCCTTCATTTTATATATGTTTGTGTCATGTTGTATAGATTATCTGTATCATTTTCTTAACTTCAAAATCTCACAGACTTTATTTTCAGTGGTGAGTATTCATTGTCTTAAACTTTTTTTCATTGAAAGATAACTTTTTTTTGTATCTTATGTCACAAAAATAAATAAAACAAAGATTGTGTGGTGGTCTGTAAATAATGAGACTGCTCGATATGCAAAAGTCTTGGTTCACTTCTTGTTCTAAGGTTTTTTTGTTGCATGTGCTTTTAAAATATAATTAAATGACGTAAAACACAAGAAAGTTATCTGCAAATGATGAATAGTTGAACATAACAATGATGCTTGCTTGCCTTTATTTTGCAGTTTATTTGCTCTGTAGGATAACTTGGTACTTTTAAGTAGGAAGTCTAGCTGTTCAGCTCCATATGTATCCGCCTCATCATTGCTGATATTTGTGAAATTATGATTTGTCCAAATTAAGGCCATTGTATAGATGTCAATTTCAAAGTGTAATAACACATATGATTTTTCAAAATTGTGATAAAAGGGAACATTGCTAATGATAGGCAATATCTACTTTTGTCAGAATAGTTGGGCTCTCTGGTACACGTGCATTTTAACACATAAATATGAATGAAAGAGTAAAGTAGATATTTTGATGCAATGCTGTTTGAAAAACTTTTGTGACAAATTTAAGCTTAGATCTTATAAATCAGTAATATAAATTCTGAACTCTTAGGGTTTGTATAAAGCTATTTGCTGCAGGATTTGTATAAATCCATTTGCTGCAGGATTTGTATAAATTGACTTTCTGCAGAAGTTGTATAAAGCCAGTTGCTGCTGTTTCATAAGACGTCCAAAGACTTTCAAATCCTATAAGCAAGCTTACATATATAAAGCTAGTGGTTTTATATCTTTAATCGTTTCAAAAGAGCGCCAGACTAAAATAGCCACAAGATTAGAGCTGAAGTTGCTTAATCCTGTAATAACAACAATGAAAGTTAACCCTTTAAAAGTGCTCAGCTGGAACCGACTTCATGCTCATAAACATGTTAGATTCAGGCCAGCCCCAAGTAATTTTGTGGCTTGCCTGTGACCTATCTTGTTTGCTACTCTGAGTATCTTTTTTCAACAAAAATAAGCATGTATTTAAGGATTTGGAAAGTAGACAACACAAAAATCTATTTTTAGAAAAATCACCCAGCATTCTAAGGGTTTAAGCCTTTCTATATAATGGTTGATTGTTCTTCAAAGAATATAATCCTGGATATTGAAATCACTTTAAAGAAAAGCAATCAGCAGTTGACCCATTTGAAACATATTAAATTTTATTTTACTTAAACCATAATATTTTGTTACTTACTTTCAAGCTTGACTTGACCATAATTTTCACTTTTAAGCCACATATTTTTTCTTCTTTTGAATTTTACTTTGAAATCATGACAAAGTGTATCCCAAGAGGTTATTCATTGTGAGCAAGCATTCAATTTTTCATCCATGAGCTTATTTTGATATAAAAAATTAGGCTTAAATCTATATTTACTGATGGAAGTAGCAGTTGCTGCAATGTTAAATCTAAGACAAACACTCTTTGATATGAATAATGTCTGCTAATTGCTATCATTTTTGTCTCAGTCCTTCGTTCTAAGGATTATGTCAAATATGTCAGCTTAACTTGTCTCATTTCAATGATTGAATTTTGTGATCTTATGCTCTTCCCTCTATCCCTAATATGGTTAATTGTGACTGGTCAAAATTGAAAGCATTAGCAGAGACGCTCATCATAAAGTATAAAAATATATTTTCTTTGTGTTTTAGGTGGATAATATTGTGGCAAAAGGCCATATTGCTTGTTGTTTGCAATTTCTCTTTTTGTCATAATGATTTCCTGAGTTATCTGCAACAGGATATTTATAGATATAAAAAAATATGTTTCTGGTGGAAACCATTGTGACAAAAAGAGAAATTGCTTGTTGTAAGCAATTTCTTCTTTTTCACAATGGTTTCTTGAGTTGAGATCTTTAGAAGTACGTCTGCTACAGGATATCTAAAATGAGTATGAATAAAGGATTAAATAGAATTATTACAGACATTGGCCATTCAGACTTCTATAAAGTTTGTTTTTATTTTTAATTGAATGTAAGGGTTTTACATCACATCAACAGTATTTCAGTTATATTATGATGCTTGGCCATGGCCCATTTTAAGCTTGATTGTCATTAAGGGCATGTCAACCCAGGTAGAATTATCAGCATTCTGTATGTCAGCCAGGAGACTTCTTCTCTTTAAAGTCAAAATCTACAATTTCCATGATTTGTGATTCCATTTAAAGAGGAACTGTGACATTTCTTCAGGGAGACATAGTGACTTAAACGAACAAACATTAAATATGTCTTTCATCTCCGAAAAGGAGTAATCATGGTTAAATCATGGTCAAACTCATCCTTTCTCTGATTAAATCTCTTCAATGATGGGAGTAATTGTGCTTCTTGAACAGTTGGACTCTGGGTTTGATCCCCATTATGTGAGGTAACATTTCTGCGACTAACCCCCAAATCGGTGTGAGTACTGGTTAAGGATCCAGGAAGCCAGTCATTGAGACTGTATTTGATAAGCTTCAAGCTTCTGTCACAATCAATATAAAATAGATAGATTTAAACTAATGATAGGGAAATTGAATTTGTATAGGGAACAACACGCTATTTTATTCTTTTTTTAATTTAACCCATACACCAACCAATCCTTTTTAAAATGAAGAAAGTGTCAATTGAACAAAATGGATTAATATAATGTATTACTAATGGCATTGGAATGGTATTACAAATCAATAGATTAATGATTGAATTTAGATTTTCAACCCCTTATACCACAATGCCTCAGGAATTGGCATCTGCTGAAGAGGGCTGAAAAACCACTGCAACTAAAGAATAAATAGCTCCTGGGAAGTAATTTATGCTTTTGTTACAATGGTTTCTATGCAATATCATAAAACTATTCATGGCTCTCATTTAATTTATTTTGTCGTCTGCTGTAACTCTCAATTTGGACCAGTCATAAAATCCCATATAGAGGAATGAGTTAAGCCTCTTAAAAGCAATCCCATGATTTCTATACATACATGCCTCAGACAACTTTTGAAAATATTGTTTATTAGGAGCTAATTCTGTCTTTCCAACTTTTATTTCTATCTTATCATACCAGTAGACCCAGTTCTACCATTTTTAATGCAATTTCATTTTCTTGTTTTGACGATGAATTACCTTTGTCTTTCAGTAATTTAATGCTGAACTTTCTTTCATTTGTTTTCTTGTGTCAGGATGTTTTAGTGGGTTTCTGATTCTAGTTTAATAACAAAGTTAATCTTACAATGGGTGAAATAAATCCTCTTACTCTATTATAAGTAAGAAACCTACTCTGCAAAGTTTTCAAGAACTGTGCTAATGAACTACACTAGACATGAACAAAAACCAGTTGTTCATGAACACACAGTTGTTCTAGAGCATTCAAAAACTAGTTCATAGTGTATACTAGATGTTTATAAGCATATTTCTGATGACCACAACTTTGTGTTTATAAAAAGACATTTTTCCTACATAAAGTTCATGAACACAGTTCTTGAATCCTTCATGCTGGTTGCTTCAAACTGCTTCGGAATCAAGACTGCTTTAATTGTCTTTAACTCTTTGGTTCATGAACTCTTAAATTCATTTTTTTTTTGAAAAAATTTGTTTTACACATATTCTGCAGAAAATGTAAGTCACAAACCATGGTGACAATAGGAGTTTTTAAGGAGCAGTTTGAGGGTTGAATGCAAGACTATAGCAAGTACTTCATAAACATGAAGCACTTTGTTACTATAGTATTGCATTGAACCCTTAAATTACTCTTTTCATCATAATAGTTTAAAACAACCATCAGAGAAGAATAATGTTATCATTTGTATGGTATGCCTGTTATCTGCTTTCCTTTTTGATATAGCCTCATTGCCTGGATAAGCATGAATCCATACGTGAGAGCATTCATGTATCATCATCATCAATGGCCATACAATTTAATTTGTTAAGGGATACTCTAGGGTTAAATATGTATTTGACCCTATGAATACTGAAATCAATCAGCGAGATATTGAATATATTCTAAAATCAATAAAGATCAATCTTGACGGTAAAACTATGAGTTAAAAACATGTAATCTTGTTTGTTTTGGAGGCTTTCCAATACCAAGTCAAATGTGAAAATTGAACGGGTTGAAAACTATTAGAATAACCTCATACTCCATGGTGTATTTTGTGATTTATTAAAATTTTAAGATGATAAACACAGACTGACCGAAAGTGAAAACCACAGCAGACAACAATTATAATAGAAAAATGGTTCTAGTCTAACTCTGTAGAAATCACAGGAATGAAAATAGAAGGAGCAATTTGTGGCAAAACTAAAAATTGCTCGAGACAAAAACTTAAGATATAAATTTCTTCTTTCAACAAAATGGCTTCTTCAAGATTCAAAAAGAAAATGTTTTTTGTCATACTTATGATTGTGCTTAGTTCTTCTTTGCAATTTGGACCAGAAGGATGAACCTTTTTAAGGGAACTGGATTTCACCTTTCTAATATTTCTTCTGCATAGTAAATCAATATCAGTTCAGAAAAATGACAAAAACATTCATGAAATACTTTGCTTTTGTCTATAATCCAAAGGAGAAATCAGCTTCAAAATTGCTATGGTTAAAATATCAGTTTTCTTCATCGAATCAATCAAGTTATTAGTCATAAAGATTTTTAATATTTTATTCAACAGAATTGTGATTTCTTGGATTAGAGAAAGATTAAAGAAATTTGATCAAACTGTACCCATTATATTCTCATTATATTCTCATTAAAAAACAGTGAAAGCTTTAATCAATCAACACAGGTCATTTATCTGTGTGCATTTAGTTAGAGACAGCTTTTTGCAGGTTTGGCACCATAGATTTTTTCTGACTATATGCTGTAGATAAGTTTGTGATTAGTTTGAAAGTCAGTTTTAATGGATTTGTAATTCATTTTAGATGACATTTTTTCTTTTCTATCACATCAAATCCCATCATATGATAAGAACATTAAACCTTTTTCATATTCATTTAAGATTCCTTTTTCATTTGCATTTATTATTGAAGGTGCTTGTTCAAACAGGAGTCAATTTGTAATTCAAAATATGTGGTAGAAACAAAACAGTTTTTGTATTGCAGCATTAAATTTAAGAAAGAATAGCAATTGAATGGAAAATTGATTTTAGAATATGTTAATGCATCTAAGTATGTACAGTCTATATTTGTTAGATCTTCAAACCAAAACATATTGGACCACTATTGCATTAAAGATAATATTAATTTACTGTAAACAACCTCAAACTTAAAGACAAGCTAATTTTGCCTGTAATGGTTATACTTAAATGTCTCTATCATACAACAGTACACCTTTTGTTGTGCAGTTTTTAAGAAATCATCTTTCAATTTCCTTTAACCCTTTACCAAATGCCAAATTTTCGACTGTCCTAAGTTGAAAGAGTTTGCAGACGACATTTCCAAATGCTATGAAATAAAAAAAAAATCTTCTGATAGGGCAGAAAATATTGTGGGAAAAGGGGTATTTGCTCGTTAAGAGCAATTTCTCATTTTCCCACTATGTTTTCCAATGCTGTCTGCAACAAACTGGTCAATGTCGTTATTGTTTGGTAATAGGTTAATCTGTGGACAAGCAGCTTCCAACATTGGTAATTTATCGTAAATATTACAATATGTGCTTCATTTTCAGCATTGAGAGTTAGCATGTAACCCAACAAGTCATTTGGCTTTAGTTTTGAATGTTTGACCCTGTGTTATACCTTGTAGATTAGTTTGCACACCTAGATAGTTGTTTTGCTGTATTTACAGTCTCTGGCCAGTCACGTCGGTATCGAGACGACAATTCTTTTATCGCTGAAACACCAACTGACTTAGTGCGCTGTGAGTTTTCTGTCCCTGGTTACCCTGGAAACCCCCAATAACCTAGATAACACTGTTTATAAATTAATTCTGACTAATGGTTTTACACACAATACTGTATATAACAACATGTAATTATATTAATGAACATTAGAAATAAAAATATAAAAAAGAATCATTTTTCTGAGCATGCTGGTAATAAGACTTAAACTTGAAGAGATAATATTACTACTGCCATGCTCTTAACATTTTGCAGTAGACAACATACAAACCAAGAGTTAGAAAGGCTCCATTAAAAAACTCATGGTTGATTAACATAGGATGTAATTGTAGTGCCAAAAGAAGAATTTGATCAACTCAAACATATTCTCTTAGTTTGACAATATTTTCAAATAGCATCTGCTGTGAAATGACATAAGGAGAATGGTTACTTAAAGGATTATTCTGGTCAGTTAAAGTCAAAAGAATTGCAGTTATCGCATAAAATTGAATGCACCATAATTTCACTATTTTGGCAATGTTATGAAACAAGAACATTATTGGTAACTGTATTTATAATGGTACAAATCTCTTGTAATGTTCATTGGTTAGTGACTCTTGATTTAATTCCCTTCAATTCATTTTTGGATTTATTGATAAAAAGATGCTTTCATCTGCAATTCTGCATAAAACAGTTCAAATTGCTTTTTATCATCTTCAAAGAATAAAGCTGAATGAAAGTTTGAGGGTTCAGTGCAACAATATACTAAGTGTTTCACAATTGTTAAAGACTTACTATGGTCTTGCATTGACAGTTTTAGTGAATTTTAAGATGAGAAATATATGAAATTTTAGATATTATGGCTTCTTATGAGCTTTTTTTTTTTTTTATCAAAATGTATTGGAGCTTGAAATGAATACTTAAGAAGGTCAGGAATATACCTGATTATAATAGAAAGAATTTCTTTTAAATTCTGGTTAATCATATGACTTACTTAAACCAATACACTTGTAGTAACATTAACATAAAATTATAGAAACATTTTTAAGCCTATGAATTATTCATTATTCTTTAATATATATCATAATGCGAACAAAATGACTAAAAGTGTCAATGCACCTTAGAAACCCCATTTGTTCATAATCAAATTCCAAATGCCATTTGCATTACAACCTTGTTGAATGCTTATCTTGAAATATTGATGATTGATTTTATCAGGATGAACTTAGATTCCAATGATATCTGTCTTTGCACATTAAACAGAAATGTGATTTTTACCTAAACTGTATTTACCTCACTAACTATAATACGTCCTATGAATAATGTGACCTGTTTACTAACCATAAAGACATATAAATGATGTTATGGTGCCAAAGTTTAAAATGGAATATATTGTAATTTGTATCCTTATCAATCATTTACTGCTGAAGTTAATTTCTGCATTTTGGACAAACAAATAATGCTTACCAAGTTGGTCATTGTTTGATGCCTCTACATGTCCATAATGCCACCTACAGTACCAATACACTGATACTACTACCTGCAACACCACACCAAGGGTTCAGTGCATGACTTTAGTTAGTTCTTCAATTTTGTGTGAGGCAGCTAACTATATACAGTGAACCCTCGTTTATCCGAACACGTCCGTTCCCAACAAAATGTCCGGTTTACCGAATAATCCGGACTAATGAAGCAAAGCATGTTCTTATTCACATTAAGACATAAACGGTCTGTATGGGCGGTGTATAGTTATAACCCTTTAGCAAACGCCAAATTGTCGACCGTCCCAAATTGAAAGAGTTTGCAGAAGACATATCAAAACGTGATGAAATTCAAAGATAATCTTCTGATATGGCAGAAAACATTGTGGGAAAAGGAGAAATTGCTCGTCACGAGCAATATCTCCTTTACCCACAATGTTTTCAAAAGTGGTCTGCAATAAACTGGTCCAATAATTCCGTTCCCTTACAATTTCGTTCGGATTGCGAGACATCCGGATAATCGGTGTCCGGATAAACGAGGGTTCACTGTACAGTAGCTTTGGATTGAACAAGCAATATTTCTCACATACGCTTATGTGGAAATCATTATTTCAGATCAATCTGTGTGTTGGTAGCATCTCTTTTATGTCAGTGTTAGATAATGCTTATCAATCATGACACTATATTCTATCTGCCCCAGAAAGAATAGATCTTGATGTGACTGAAAGATATGAAGTCTGATCTGGATCCTTTCTGTCTGAAGATAGCTTTAAAGTCAATGCTGAAAGGTTAAAATGATGTATGATGGTTAGATTTTAAATGAAAAATTAATACAACTTATATTTTTGGTGTATTGGTATAGTTTACTGTCTTAGGCTCTTTCTCTCTGATCAGATGATATAATTGATGATAATTTTATAATGTCTATCTTTTACTTATACAATATGAGTTTGGTGCAAGACTATACGAGTGATTTAACAAAAGGGAAGCCTGGCTAAAGTGAAGCCTGGCTAAATACATAAATGATAACTATATTTTATAGAATTCCATTTAGGATGACATTCTACTTTTTGTTAAACATATGATCTCTTTCTATTTACAGTTGTTCAAGAGTCTAAACAGTTTGATCCTAAACAGATTCTTAAAAAATTTAAACGTATATATTAAAAAATAATTTCAAATCATTGGTCAAGATAAGAGAGAGTATTTGAGTCTTTAGCCGTATTATTTAAACTGATAGACAAACCCTATTTTGTTGGTATTCATTAGAATCGTCTCATTGAGACAATTCTAATGAGTACCAACAATATAGGGTTTAGAAAATCATTGACAAAATTAGCTAGAAAAATACATCTCTTATCTGGACCTGTGTTACAGTTTTTGTTCATAATTATGTTCATCAGTTTCTGCTGTTTAGTAAAAGTTATCATGTTTCTCTTAATGTTATTTTCTGTTACTTAAATAAGGGTTTACTTAAAAGGGCTCAAGGTATGTGTTCAAAATATGCATGAACAGACATGAACAAAAGTGGCTGTTTATGAACACAAAGTTGTTATTCAATATGTTCATGAACATCAAAAATATGTTCATTAATGTGTTCCTGGACATGTGCATGTCATCAATATGTCTATGCATATGATACTGTCATTGATGAACATATTCAAAAAAAGTTTGTGTTCATGAATTGCCATTTTTTGTTCAAGTCTGTTCATGCAGTTTAAGAACACAATTCCTGATTCTTTTGCAGGGATGGTATAAATAAGAGGAAATCTTTATGATGCCCTTTTCTTCAGAGTTGATCCCTTATATGCTCCTGAAACACAAGTCTTATCTGTAAGATCTAGCTGTCATCACAGATCTATCTGTATAGTCAAATGCACAGAGAAGTCTTAGAACAATATTCATATGAATATCCATTAAAAAAATACACCAATTATCAAAGAAAAGACTCTTTGAAAAGAAATTAATTGCTGAAGATGGGTTCCAAGATAATTAAGTTGGTAAAATTACACATACTCATTATCCAATATAAATCATCAGGTATTTTGTCATTGTCTAGGGCACTTCAACTAGGTCTTGGCTCATTTTCTAATTGCAGTCAATCTTGTTTTAAGCAACCACAGTGAAAGGATAGAAGGATAGAATCGTGATGATGAAACAGCTAAAAAAGCTGACCAGTAGTAGTTTTATTTTATTGAATGGCTTAAGATTATAGATAGTCTCAGGCTAAACTAGTCTTCATACACTGTTCAAGAGTGCTCGCTTAAAAAATGATTGACTATTCATTGCATTCTGTTTGTTCGGTGTTTTTTTCTTTTGTTTTCTCTTTTGGTTAAATTTTATAGACAAACCCATCCAGTAAACACAAAATGAAAACCAACTTCTAACTTAATTCAGCCTGTAAATGTAATCTGAAAGGGTTAAGTTAGACAATATTTCGTCATCCATATTTGGTAATGATAGAAAATTGTTTCATTGCATCTTAACTGTGCTTCTTTTAGAAAGATGGTAGTAGTAATAGTAGCCATTTTCTAACCATTCTTTTTTCATGAACTTATAAAAAAAAGGATACATAGAATTTCATAAGGATGTTCTTTTGATTTTGAGTCTTATCTTACAATATCATGCTTATCCATCTAATTCAAATTGCTGTTAACGAAATTTCCAATTATCTAGACTTCAACATAAAGAGCAACACATTTTACAGGGATGTCCCTAGTTTCTTAACCCTTAACCTAAGACCAAACTTTCAACTGTCCGACAGTCGTCTGCATCAAACTGGTAAAATATTGTTATTGTTTGTTATTAGGTTAACCCTTTCTCAAACTTTAACGACATTTGACCACTTTGTAGCCGACGACTTCAGAAAATATTGTGGGAAAAGGAGAAATTGCTCGTAACAAGCAATTTTTCTGTTTCCCACAATGTTTTCTGCCCTATCAGAAGATGATTTTCCAATTTCATCACATATTGAAATGTTGTCTGGAAACTCTTTCAATTTGGGACAGTCCAACATTTGTCATTTGGGAAAGGGTTGCTAAACTGGGTTATGTTGTATTTAGTACACCATCTTACTCACTGGTTCTTTATTTACATTACAGCAACGGCCATGGCTAATCCATTGTCTTATATGCAGACAATTAACTTCCAGTTGTCCAATAAAACTTTTGAGGACAAAGGTAAGTCATTTTTTTTCATCTATCATAAGATTTTGCATAATATTAATCTTTTAAAATGATATGTTGTTCATTTAACTCCTACAAAATAGACAAATTTGTCATGTAGCATATTCCCAATGGAAATCATTTCTTTTGAGGTGCACGGGAAAGTGTACATAAGACAAGAATGAATGCCAAGTTTGAGACACTATTTCCTATATGAATTGAAAGACTTTATTTGACCAGACTTTTCTTCACTATACTAAAACATAATTTTGTATCTTTTGGATATCCCTGGCAATAACAGTTGACAACTTTTATGTATGGCAATTTGGATTTTAAGTTAAGTTTATGTTCTTATGATAAAAAGACGATATTCACTTTTTATGACAATGTACTTGCTTGAATTCATCAACACAAGACAAACTTTAAACAGAAACAAACAAAATTGTTTTTATGAGCAAAATTGCCATTTGTAACAAGGGTTTCTTTGCAAGTTCAAAATGAAAAAGGATTAGTGATACTGTGTAACATCTGCATTTTTTGTTAAATCTGGTCTTACTACACACTATAAGTTATGTAAACTTCAAAAATTATGTATTGTTTTATAAATGTTATATTCAATGTTATTATCTACTTGATTTGTTTGAAATATTGATTTCAGGTTGGATTAAATGTTCTTATCTGTTTGATTTATTTGAAATATTGATTTCAGGTTGTATTAAATGTTCTTATTTGTTTGATTTATTTGAAATATTGATTGCAGGTTGGATTAAATGTTCTTATCTGTTTGATATATTGATTGTAGGTTGGATTAACTGTTCTTATCTGTTTGATTTGTTTGAAATATTGATTGTAGGTTGGATTAAATGTTCTTATCTGTTTGATTTGTTTGAAATATTGATTGTAGGTTGGATTCGGCTAGAAGGAAGACAGGAAGAGGTTGATCAAAACACAGTTCTGGAATATTGTATTACTCGGCTTCAAGAAAGTATGAAAGATATGTAAGTCAAGATTTGTATCTTGTTGTATCTAATTTTTAAACATTTAAGCTTGAATAAACACCGTACTCTATAAAATCTCAATTAGACACATCTGCTACTGAAGCCTTTAGAAATCAATGATATCTACCTTATATCAAAAAGAAAAACTCCTTGCTACTTTTTTTGTTCGATGCTCTTGCATTTAATTTGGGCTTGTTCCACAATTGCATATAGGGAATGGAAAAACCTGCATGCAACAATGAAAAGAAGATTGAAACATAAACTTGCCTTAACTCATTTCTCAATCATGCATTTACTTGGCGAATATTTTTGCTTACAATATCACTTGATATACTGGTCTCTCACAACTGAATAAATATGATAATATAGGTAAACGGTCTGTGGCTTTGAAAAGATATTGCGTAATACTGGTATGGAAATGAATGGTGAATAAATATATGGATTAACAATAATGATATTGAGAAAAAAGTATCAAATTCGAATCCAGTTTTGTAATAATACCAAATCTGTATTGTCTGTTCCAGCACAAATCAAAGACAGAAGTATTTAGATCAGGGGTACGACAAGTCAGTCACTGTACGATATTATGGGGATTCAAGGAAAGAAACTCTTCTAAAGTATCGAAAGGCCCAAGTCAAAGTCACATCTAGTCTAGCTTTACAAAAGGGAACCAAGCCGCGAATTCCCAGTATTATTGATGAATCCAGTGAAGGGAGATTACTCATGCAAGCTTCACATATAGATGGCAGCACGGTTATATAGTATCCTTTAGATATGGCTATTTTGATTTATGGATGTAACGTTTGGGGTGATCATTTTCATGATTAATTACCTTATTTTGATGTTACTGATTAACAGCTTTATTCAAATTTTTCCTGTATTAAGATTAAAAGTGAATACAACATGGCTATCATATACTATATTTCATTTATTAGCATATTTGACAAACATTGTCTTTGGCCATTTAGAAAAATAAAATATGGCTTTGGTGATAAGTCGCTTGTAACAAGCCATTTTTGTTTTTATAATACAATAGTAGTTTATACTGATAATCACAAAAGACTAAATAACCTTTTTTGATTGTCATCTGCTAAGTCTTTCAAATTGGACCACCAAAATTGAAGAGTGGTTTATCATGAATGACCTTAACCTTGCGCTAGTTACCCATCAGGTCGTCCAGCAATCATATACAGCGCTGCGGGCTTCGGTCGACCTGGGTACTACACTATAGTCTATGAAGATGAACTTGATTCCAAAATGTTGGGATGTTTCACTCCAAGTGGGCGGGGTGTGTGTTACTATAGCAACGGTGTTGTTAGGTAAGTCAATGGAGTGCTTGTTGACACATTTCTTGTTTTTGACCAACATGAACAACAATACAAGCAGAAATGTTTTGAGGGTTCAATGAAAGACTTCAGCAACATTTTCACAAAAGTGAAGGACATGCTGTAGTCTTGCATTGGTCCCTCAAATTAAGGATAAGGGGATACAGTTTTGTCTCAAGAAAAATTGTCTTTCACTTTTAAATTAAGCTTTAACAATACTCAAACATTTATTTTAATTACCAGCTTGCTATAGTTTTGCATTATTCCCTCAAATTATTGATTATGTAAATATGAAAAAAGAAGTCGTCTTAGATAACATTTCGTTCCTAGAACAGAACAGAATAGAATATTCTGTATCTGTTCTCTACACTACATTCTATATGAATGGAGTTGATTAACCGAAATAGTCGATCAGTTCATGAATTTTCATGGACATTATCCTTTCTACAGTTCTAACTCAGTTATTGTTACTTGGGTTTAGTGTTTGAGCCCCTTCACAAGAAAGACTTGATCTTTGGTCAAAGAAGCTTGAGGCTTCATCACAGGACTTTAGCAAACATTCACTTTTGTGAATGGCTTGCTATAGTCTTGCACTGAACCCTCCAGTTATGTGTTATGACATATCGGTAGTTACTATTTTTCTCCTGTTTGCAGGTTCTTGGCGACTGAGAAAGGGGGTCACTTAGCTGAGGAAAATGGGAAATTAATCAGAAAATGGAAATGGCCCCATACAAATGTCAAAATCACAGAACCAATTAGCTTTCAGGTACAAAATATTTTCTTGCTCTCCTTAAATATCCTGTTGGACAAAACATGATAGATATGTCTGCGGCAGATTAGATTCTTGTTTTTGAAAAGGAGAAATTGGTCACAATTAACAACCTTTTGCAAATCATAATGGCTTTTATACTAGTAAAATATGTCTGAAATTTCATCCCTATTTAAATTTTATTTTTAAACCCTTATTTTGTTCTCATGAAAAATGAATTCTCCTTTTGTTGCAATGTTTAGGATGGTGTCTTCTCCAAAGTCATGTTAAGTGATTTTGTTAATGAGTTTTTCTAATGTGCGGTAACATTAAAACTGGTTTACAGCCTCAACAATAATATCCTCACATCTGTGAACAAACAGCTTTAACTGGACAAAAGCCATTGCAATAAATTAGTTTGTATTTTGTGTATAAAGCGTTGTAACAGTTTTGAAATTTGCTGCATACTTGCGGTACATTTTTAATATATATCAACAGCTTTTTAAATTTGATTTATTTTCTATTGGTATTTTTGATATCTATTTTATACAACAGAACAAACTCCATTGTTCCAATAGCATTTATTTTGACTTTCAAATCTTCTCATATGTAAACCAGCAACTTTAATTCCAATATCTTAAAACACACTTTGTAATGTTTCTGTTTAGATCAATAACCACCTGATGTTCCGCTGTGTGGGCCAAAACCAGATGATGATTGTGTTCAATAGCCAGAAAGAATCTGCACGTTTTAGTGTGGGCCCTACTCCTGAAGCTGAGGAGTATCGACCTTTCGAAGAAACAGTGAGTTTTCGAGGAAAGCAAAATTTCCTTTTTACAGTACTGTAGCTCTTTTCTCTTTTTTCTAAATATATGAAAAAATGATGGAGGAATTAATAAAAATAGACAGAACTATCCCTGAAGATTTACAGAAATTGCTTTTGAAAGTTTTGCAAGAAAAGGTCGCTTTCATAGTCATGAGTAGGAAGTATGGACCTCAATTTTGTCGATTTTCTTTTGTTTTTTCATGTTTGATTAATTAAAAGATTACACAGAAAAAGATCAAATTAACTAAGGATAACTATAGACGCAACTTAACCCTTGTCTGAATAACACCTCAATTTCATGCAACTAATGCAGAAGAATTTTAAAACCATCATGAAAATGAGTACGTTAAATTCTTCTTATCTTTTCTTTCCTTGTTTTTGTCATTGTCTTCAATTTGGAACCCATCACCAATTATTTCCAATAAAAGAAATTGGTTTATATCATATAATTATTTTACAGGATCAGTTGCTTACAGCCTTCACCTTCTCATCCCGCGCTGCCAAAGACCTCATGCGAATCTTTGCTCCAAAGAAACAGAAGAAAAAGAGCAGAAAGGTATTTCATCCAAGTGACTCATTAACATACTGTCCTGTAACCTGTGAACAGATGTAGATGTTGGCCTCATAGCTTTTTTTGTAGAATCCCAAAAAATTTTATTCAAAGATTTAAGAAAAAATGTTGGCAATAATCGAAATACATGTAGTAGGGTATTGTGACTTATATGAGTTTTTGTATTATATTTAAGATATAATCCCATCCACCATAAACCATTTACCTTGTTTATAATCATTGGATGCACTCAGAGCAGATTTCTTATGCAACACTTGTGATATAAGGAGAAATTGCTTGTGATAAGTAATTTCTCTTACTATCATAATAGTTTCTATCCAACTCACCAAGGAACTTTTTATTTTTCATAAATTGTGTTTGCTATCTGCTTTTGCTTTTAATTAAGAACAGTCACAAAATCCCATATGGGGAAATTAATTAAAAGATAATTGTGGCTCAATTCAAACTTATCTTACAAATAATCCTATTTGGATTCTTGTATCATACCAATATTAACTTGTTTAGATAAATTCATCATAGCATATATTTTATGTTTTTCATTATTTAACCCTTTCCCAAACAATAACGACATTTAACAACTTTGTTGCAGACGACTTTAGAAAACATGACAAGCTATTTTCCCTTTTCCCACAATGTTTTCTAGCCTATCAGAAGATTGTTTTCTAATTTCATTACATTTTGAAATGTTGTCTGCAAACTCTTTCAATTTGGGACTGTCGAAAATTTGTTGTTTGGGAAAGGGTTAAAGTAAACAATTATGTGGCAAAATGAGTTGGTTCATCACTTACAAGTGGATGTCTGGATTAGATACATTTAAGAATCTCTATATGTTTGAATACATACTTCTTTATTAAGCTTACAAAGAGTTAGTATCATGTTCATAGCTGTATACAGTGTGCAATGGTTCTCATCATTTTTACTACACATAGGTGGTTTTGGAGTGTCTACAAGGAAGATTGTCTATAGACTTGAAGATATGTTTGCAGTCATAATGGGGTTTAAAAGTTTTAAAACTGTGTGAAAATTGTGATATGTATTGTTTAAATGTGTAAAGAATACACATGATAGTAAATGATGATATGCTTTATTCTAAATTTAAAAAAGTAATATTTTTCTAAATGTATAATATACAAATGTACTCTGAATATTTTCTTACAAAATGATTTTCTAGAACCTCCTTGGTTTAACCCAATTTTAAGGTTTAAGACTACAACTGGTCATCCTGTCAAACTATTTTGCTTAGTCTTCGATGCTTATATAACATTTCATTATTTGAATGATATAAAGAGCATGTCATTCAAACCAAACGGATTCATTTAAAACTTCTTGATTGATAATTGCAATAATTGAAAACCTAATGACAAAAGTAGAATTTGCTAATAAAGAGAAGGTTCTCCCTTTTGTCATAAGGCTTCCAAACAGTACATTCTGCAAAAGCATCTATAAGCATATTTATTAATGATAGGATTAAGAATCCATTTAACATATCATTTTCTTTGACTCTAAATAAAGAAGAAAAAGAAAAAGAAGACAGACAATGAAGAAGTAGAGAAGAAAGAATCCGAGAGTTTAAAGCAGGTCCAGTTTTCAGACCACACAATAGAGGTGTCCACGGGGCCAAAGTTAGCGTCTGTTTTTCGGCGCCTGTCTATTTCACCAGGCAGAGACACAAAACCACCTAAAAAGACACAATTAGGTCTTGCCCGTCGTACGTCTTCATCAACAGGGGAGAGTACTCAGAACTTAGTCAAGGATCATCTTGTCACAGGACGCCGCATGTCTTTGTCACCAAGGACAGATGAGCAACCATTTAAGAAACAACAGTTTTCTAACCGCCGTTTGTCATTTTCACAAGGAACAGAGGCCTCGGAAGCTAAAAGGCAACAAAAAAATGATCAAAGGACATCATCACCATGGACAGAGGCTCCACAAGCTAAGGAACAGATAAACAGTAGGAGACGTATGTCTTATTCACCAGGCACTGATACACAACAAACTAAGAATCAAACTATTACTGGCCGAAGGATGTCATATTCCACAAGCTTAGAGGCAAACAAATCAAAGATGTCTCCAGGTGCAGAGCCAATGCAAGCTAAAACGCAATCAGTAATTGGTCGTCGTATGTCATATTCACCAAGCACAGAGACACACCAAGCTAAGAATAAGCCAAATTCTGGCCGTGCAATGACACATTCACAAGATGGGGAAGGTAAGAACCTCAAGAAACAGCCATTTGCTTTATCCCGCACATTTATTTCACCTGATCGGCAAAACCAGCAAGTTAAGCAGCCTACAGATTTAGTTGACAAAGAAAGTAAACATATTAAACAAACTCAAGATTTAAACAAAAGGGCAATGTCAGCAAGTCAAGTTTCAACTAAAGAGAGCAGAGATGGCACAAAAGAAAATTATTCTTCATCTACAAAAGTGATTTCAAGCAAGTCAAGTACAGTGGATAAGCATGTTAAAAAGGACATGAAAGCCGATGAAGTTATGTCAAAGGACACAGCTCATAATTATGTCACTTCGGAGTTTGATATCAAACCTAGGCAAGTCGCTTCAAACATCCAGCCAAACCTGAAAGTTCCTACTTCTATCCTTAAAAATAGTTCATCTAGACAGATGGATGGGGTATCTGTACGTAAAAGTGACCATAAAGATGCCAGGGCTAGTAAATCAGCCAAACTTAAATCCCTAACATCCACATACCAAGATTTGGATAAGAGAGCTCAGTCAGCTATCACTACTGCTGTCTCCAGTGCTGATGATAGTGATGCAGAAAGACATGGGAGACATAAGTCTTCAGTTTCCATCTTTTGTGAGGATATCTGTAGTGAGGAATCACTGTATACTAGAAGTGAAGGGGATGGG
This sequence comes from Cerastoderma edule, assembly GCA_947846245.1. Taxonomy (NCBI): domain Eukaryota; kingdom Metazoa; phylum Mollusca; class Bivalvia; order Cardiida; family Cardiidae; genus Cerastoderma; species Cerastoderma edule. Next base: position 34,029,176 of record OX401413.1, on the reverse strand, counting down.
TCTGAAGTTGATGATGCTGCTTTCAACGATTTCTCTAGAAGTGTTTCAGACCAATATATAACAGAGAGTGAATATGGTGATTTAGCAGAGAGTCCTGAATCTACTGTTCACTTTGTTCCTTCTATAAATATAATAAATCCAAGTGGAGATGAAGTTCAGCATGATGAAAATGAAGAAAACAGTGAAGATTTTGTGGAAAGTGAAGAAAATGAAGAAAATAATGAAGATACTGGAGAAAATGAAGAAAATAGTGAAAACACTGGAGAAAATGAAGAAAACACAGACTTAAGTGATGAAAGAAATAAAGATACAGATGAAGACTTTATCACTGACACAAATGATGAAGAAAGATCAGATACATATGATGAGGAAAATGGAATTCCAGAAGAAGATGAATCAGATATAGAAAATGCAGATTTTAAAGACACTGATGAAGTTGATGATGTTGTGCCTGATATTGCAATGCTTAGACAACGAAGAGTCGGTTACATTTTTGATCAACCGTATAAAAAGACTGACGCAACAAACCCAGATGAGGAAAAGGAAGAAGATGATGTTGTTCCTGAATTGGAGAAAGATGTCGCTAATGATGAGACAAAAAAAGCTGGAGATGAACTTGAAACACAATATGACAATTCTCCAAGACGAAAGTCAGTTTTGATGAAGAGTATTGTCATGTTTAGGAAAAAGATATTAGCGAAGAAAGGGATTGTGGTATCATCTTCATCAGAGACATGTGACAGTGATTCTGATAGTGATAAATCGGTAAAAGTGTTCCTCAGATCATATGTTAAATGTTTCATGTTCTTCTTGATTGTTTTTGTTGTTTTCATTCAAACTTGTTCCCAAAAGGCATTAAGCACAAATTAAGGGTTTACTGCAAGACGAAAGCAAGACCTAATATATTTTTGATTAAAGAAACGGAAAAACTATGTTAGATGCTAATGTTGCTTGTTCACAGATATGAGGAAATTTGGAAGTTAAAAATGAATTTCTTTATACGAAAATTAAAGTGTACAAAAATACAAACACTGTATTGTTTCAACGCTTTTTTTTTTTTACCTTCCAAATTTTCCAATCTGTGAAAAAGGATCTTTTGAGAATTTACACTTTATATTGACTTCTGTTGTGTTTAAGCCCTGTTAAATCTTTTGCAGTTTTAATTCCACACTTATTTTCTGTATTTAAACCCATTTGATGTGCAAAAGTTGAACTGTTAGATTGACAGATTTTTTGTTCAAGTCCATTAGATGTTTAAGACTTTAAACTTTATAATGAATTCTGTTTTGTTTAGCCATTTACCAAACGCCAAATTTTCGACTAGCCCAAATTGAAAGAGTTTGCAGATGACATTTCAAAATGTGATTAAAAATAACCTTTGATAGGGCAGAAAACATTGTGGGAAAAGGAGAACTTATTCCTTAAGAGCAATTTCTCCTTTTCAAACAATATTTTCCAAAGTGGTCAAATGCTGTTATTGTTGGATAATGGGTTAAGCCCTCTTTTGTGTTTGTTGTTTTTGTTACATTAGTTGTGGAGTAAAATAGTGATGCAGATTCATTTTGCATTAAAGTTATTAAATAGTTTCTTTTGTAAGAAATTCATTTTGGTAGGGATCATTCTGTATATTAAATCTTTCCTTTATATCGGAACGTATAAAAGGTCATAATTAAGAACAACAGCTGTTAACAAATATGAAATGTTATATTCAACATGCTCTATTCTATATCAGATAGTAATCATTTTGACAAACAGATATATTGCTTGTCCCAAGCAATTTGTCTTGTAGCACTTTGGCACCACAGTACCACTGATTTTTGTTACAGGTCTATCAAATCAAAAAGATGAAGATAGGGGCCAATGCATCATTAACAATGATGTTTTAATAGATTTATTGAAATTCTCTTTACAAAAGATGCCAATGTCAAGCTGAAATTACATTAGACTGTTCTGTTTGTTCATTTGTTTTTTTTAAAAAAATTTTTTACAAATAAATGTTTAAAAAAGATTGAACTTTTAAGTTGCCATTATTATGCAAGATGTTTTGTTTGTTTGCTTACATATTCCTATTCTTGCTTAGACATATTTTGTCATTCTACATTAACTTACAATGATTTAAAATCTTTAAAACTTATAGGATTATGTGAAATGAAGTAAATAAATTTACATAATTCTTTTTATTTGTAACATTTGTGTCATAAAAGAAGTCACAATAAGTTCAAAATCTGTTTATTTTAAAGGCACCAAAATTGAAAAAAATTGCTCATTTTTAACATTTTATACAATACCCTTTGGTTATTTATTTCTAAATGACAATACAAAATAATTCAATGTATGATTGTTTAATAATGATTAAATTGTTTATTCACAGCAAACATCAAAGAGCCAAACCAGTGACATTATCAAATTGTTGCAAGATTTCCCAGATAAAGTATCTTATGATATTGAAGCAGAAAAAGAACTTTTAAGGCTCCAGCGAAAAGCAAGGTGAGCATTATGAAACATTTTCACTAAATCTTTTTCATTGTAGGCACATTCACACAGTTTAGTCAATTGAATTATCATCAGAAAGATCAATGGTTCTTCTTTAATGATTCATTTAGCTAAAAAGGTTGTATAAATGATGTCTTTCTCTATGTGAAATGAGATTTGGTTTTTGAAATGAGTAGAGTACTGTTGATGCATTATAAACATTATGTGAAGACAACCTTAAAATTACACTGTCCTTGGTAGTGGATATTGTCAATATACAGTAGTCTAACCAAATATGTTAGTTTAAAAGATATGAATAAAAAGCTGAATGATGATTGATGAATGGCAAAATTGTTTTGGGAAAAACATCATGTTTTCTGGACATTTGCAAACTCTCATAAAGGCATGATGGCTTCAAAGTTTATCAATGAATCAGTAACAAAGCATTTTTCACAAGGAAAGCCCATTTACCAAACAATAATGACATTTGACCAGTTTGTTGCAGACGACTCCTGCAAACATTGTGGGAAAAGGAGAAATTGCTCTTTACAAGCAATTTCTCCCTTTCCCACAATGTTTGGATCTTTACAAGCAATGTCTCCTTTTCCACAATGTTCTTAGCCTTATCAGAAGTTTGTTTTTAAATTTCACCACATTTTGAAATGCCATCTGCAAACTCTTTTAATTTGGGACAGTTGAAAATTTGGCGTTTGGTAAAGGGTTAACACTCACTTATAAAAGAAATGACTTTTTGCTGAAGAATAGTTTAATTCGCTCTCAATCATTTATTTGTCAATCTGTTTCAGAAACCTGATAGATGATTGGATGGAGCACTATAGGATAGCGCTTGGTTTTAAGTCTCCACTACTCCAGAGTGTGGCCGATATGCCTCTATGTAGATCTTCCTCGCGTAATATCAAGTCTGCCAAAACCTCAAATCACCTTCTCATGATACGTAAGGCGGTACTCGGCCTCGATTTTGATGACGATACCGACCATTCTACATCCAAGAAAAACAGGATACCGTCTGCTCCTCTCAAAGGTGGGTGACTTGATTTGTTTTTTGACAAAAACAGCTCCCCAATTAACCACTTAACATTTCCTCTATGCCAGAGGTTTTGACTGGTTCAAATTCAAAGCAACAGCAGGATACTATAATATCAAAACAAATAATAGAATAAACAATTGATTGGTGATACTGGGTTGTACTATTTGATAAATGGATAATTTGCTCACTTGAGGTAGTACATCCTTCTTCTACTGTGGTTTCTTAAGACTTTTTAAGCAGATGAGTTGAGTTCATCCTTCTTCTACTGTGGTTTTTTAAGACTTTTTAAGCAGATGAGTTGAGTTCATCCTTCTTCTACTGTGGTTTCTTAAGACTTTTTAAGCAGATGAGTTGAGTTCATCCTTCTTCTACTGTGGTTTTTTAAGACTTTTTAAGCAGATGAGTTGAGTTCATCCTTCTTCTACTGTGGTTTCTTAAGACTTTTTAAGCAGATGAGTTGAGTTCATCCTTCTTCTACTGTGTTTTTTTTTTTAAGCAGATGAGTTGATAAAGCAATGTTGTCCTCAACTGAGTGTTGAGAATGGTCCTAATTGATAGCAATAGCACACTGCAATTATTAAACATAGGGCTTTGTCACAGTGGATTCCTAAATCTTCCATTGCAGATGTGTTCATATAAGCTTATTGGCCAGCTCTGTTACTTTTCTTCAACAGACAAGTGTTGATAAAATTCAAAATTAACAAATATTTTACTGTTTGAAGGGTTTAATGACACAGCTGTTTATGGTGTTACAGGTGAACTGGAGCTAGATGAAGAACTACAGGAAATGTTGGCAGAAAAACAGCAGACGGTCAAGTTTAATAAATCTAGTAATGCAGCAGAAGACGGCAGTCTGTCACCATCTGCCTTGACTACACTAAACAGGCTGACTGAGTAAGTGTTTATTGACCAGTCTACAAATTCTACATGCAGATGTTTGAAATGTTTCATTCACAATAAAACCTATAAAAAATCATATCTAGGTGCACACTTGCAGCTGTATGAACACAGTTGCATTGGTTCATACTTTATGAATATTAATTTCAAGTCGGTAAGCCCTGTCAATAGTTTTACCAAGTTCAATTAAGGTTTATTCAATGATCTTGGTTTTTACATCGCGTCAATAATTTTTAATTATATTGTAATTCCCGACTCATTATTGATGGAGGAAAGACCCCGTACTGAACTGTCCATTAGGGCAAGCTAAGAAGGGTAGAACCAGTAACATTCTGGAAATCAGCAGGAGTACTACTTCTCTTAAAATTTTATATCTAACACTAATGTGATTTGAACCCACAATGAGAGGGACTTGGTAATTTCATGGTCTATACCCTGCTCAATTGAAAAGATATTGAACAAATTTAAAAAGTTCCCTTATGTTATTAATACAGCACTGCCAGTCGAAGATCCGCCAGGTCCAAAGTATCGAGTGCCCGGAGTGGTTCCCCTTCACGACCTGCACCTGGGCCTCCATCAGAACGTGTACCGTCTGCCACGTCAGGTAGTCGAAGTTTCTGCCCCCTGGTGATTCGTCAACAGAAGTTAAACTATGAACGTCCCCAGTGTAGGTGTAGCCGTCATCATATTCCGTTCATCATGGATATTGAACTCGATGATTTTGTTGGCATGGAGACGCAGGAAGGCCAAATGGTCGTCATCATGATCGTCTCTTCCTTGTAAGTAGGCAGACAATGTTTTATATAAGAGGTGTATAAAGGTTCTTTTACTAGCAATATTTCAACATGTATAGAACAAATCCTATTTTGTGGATACTCATTAGATTTGTCTTACAAAGATGATTCTGATGAGTACCCACACTATAGAGTTTATGAAAGCAATAAAGAAGTTAGCCTGTCAAAACCCCTCCTTATTTTGATGTCTGGATAAATACATTTTACTCATCAGAGATATTTTTCCCATTCCCTTGTTTGTTCTAAATTTGAACCATTAAAACCAAGACAGTCTAGGAATAACATCTTTCTGTGTAAAATTGTGTAGACAACACTGGGACAAAAGGAAAGAATGCTTGTAGTGAGTAGTTTTCTTCCTTATGTCTCATTTGTTTCTTTAATCAACTGCTGAGAGCTGGTCAAAGCATGAATGATGGATTGGTGTAAAACAAAGAATTGCAGATCTATAGGTTTTTCATGTGAAAGTTTCTGGGAAAACTTTCACAATAAAGAGTTTAACTTTTTAGCTTTACCATTTGCAAAATAAGGAGAGCTTTACTAACCATCCACTTGTCAGCACTGTGCTTTGATATTACTTTTGAGCTCTAGTTTGTATCTCATAACATTCAAAAGGGAGTGGATTGAAACTTCATACATGTATTATGTAGATTTCAATTAAAGTATGCCTTTTATGTAGTTTTCAAATGAAACCTCACACGTATGTGACTTAAACAATCTTCAGTATCAGACAAAAAGACCAGTTTTAACTACTTTATTTTTAAGTTGCTGAAAGTTGTTTAAGTTGTTTTCATTTAAAAAAAAATAATGAAACAAGCTTTCATGTCTTTCAATGCTTTTATGAAGAAGTTAGTTTGCTCTCTGATGCAACGTGTTTGCATCACATTGTTAGAGTGTCCTAATGTGTATAGGTAGTCAAATGTTTGCAACGACCCGGGTGGTGATGATATCTAAAAGTGCTGTCTATCACCAATAAATATATTTGTACCTTTTAATTATTGTTTACGAAATAAAGCATACAACTGTTTACTTCTATCTGCAAGATAAATGTGCTATATGTTTACTTTATGGTGATGAACAAGGTTGAGTAGCAAAGAAATATTTCTAATTTTGTTTTACTTTATAGATCTGTGTTGTCATTTTATCTGTAAAACACATTTCATTCTAAAGATTTAATATCTTAAAAGTTTTGAATAGTCACTTTGAAGTAAAAGATGTTTTAATGAAAGTCTCAAGAATTGCTAATTCAATAAAGGATTTTTCACACTAACAAAGAAAATCTAAGCAGTTTGTAAAATCATGTTTATTATCTCAAGATTATTTTTTCTTGAAAATGACCTATATCATTGAAACGGTTCAGTGAAAGACTATAAATTTGGTGAATAACTTATGATATTTTTACGCGAAACCTCGATGTATTTATGGTATATATATTTCACTATCAAACAAATGGTAACAGTATCTTTTGATTTGACAGATATTTCCAAGTAGGAGCTTTCCCAATCCGTTTCTCCATTCAGTGATCATGCTTTTGTATTAAACACAGGAGGAATATCAAGAACAAAGTCACGAATGTTGACTATGACTTTTACATCAACAAAGAAGGTGTACCATTCCATCGAGTGTAAGTTAGGTGGCACACAGCATTTGGACATGGTGGTTTATTACTCTGTACATTAATTTTTATCTTTTCTTGCTCACTCAAGTATTTGTGGAAAGACTTTATAATACAAACTATATTGTTTATTTCGTTTCTTTTATACAGAGTTTCCCCCTATGGAGTTTATGTCTAAGAAAAGATATTGTCATAGTTTTGATATGTATCAAAGTTAATGTTTCTATTGATGGTGCATTCCTTGTGATGTTCATTCTTTTTTCTAGATTCATTTAGGGGTCTTGTACATTAAGAAACAAGTTTTTCATTAGTTTTTACTATGAAATTGGTATCTTTATAAGCCTATCAATACATAAATCCTTTATAAACACACCTTTAAAAGATGGACATGTGTAAAAAGATTTTTCAAAGGAAGAAACAGCTGGTAACAAACAAGGTCCTTACATACTCTTGTATACTTTTTTATATGTACCATCCATTCTTTTCATAATTTTTAAGAAATGCTTCATGTTTTTACTTTGAACCTGAATAACACAATTCTATATTAAAGATGCTTGTACACAGCAGAGAAAATTTGGAAGAAAAAAATAAAATGTCGTTGAAATAATAGCGTTATTGTATTGTTGTTTGATATTCAATTAAAAGTAGCTTTTGAAAGCATAACTAATTCAGGAAGTGGCAATTTATCTAAATATGTACACTTGATGCAGTAGATTTCATAAGTGATGTCACGCTTTTGGATTTAGATACATGTAAATTCACTGTATACACACATTATAGATTTAAAAAACGATACTAGTTTGCTTCTAATGACTGTCTTCAGTATGTATCATTTATCCGTTCATTCATTTGTTGTGCAATTTTAAAGACATTCATTTTTTATTTCCAAATTTCCTCAAATCTGTGAACTAGGACCTTTTAGCCTTATAGTGATAAAACTGACTCCATGCTTATGCAAACAGGTTGGATCTAGGCCTGTAAATTGGTGGCTGGCCTGTGATCTAACCTGTTTGCTACTCTGAATGTCTTTCCTCATCAAAATTAAACAGATATTTAAGCTTTTGGAAAGCAGACAACACATAAATCTACTTTTAGATTTTTACCTAGCATTCTAAGGGTTAAATGAAAAGTTAACGAATGATTATGATGTGCTTCCAATGGTCATTTCCTCAATTCTCTAAACATACTGTGTTACTTGAGAGGTTTTGTGCCACATTTATTCTGTCTGAAAGCTGGGATATGATTAATTAAAAAAATATTTCAAGTGTTAAAAATGTTTATTGCTTGTCTTACTCTAATTTAATTGACAACCTATTTTTATTATTAATTTTTCTTTTTCATTCTTCTGCATGCTTTTTAACCCATTTATTTTAAAGGGGAAAAAAATAGTTTTTTTTCATCATGTGAGCACTGTAAGTGATGGCGAAGAAATCATTGAGGAGTTGTATAAACAAAGTAACATGTTGCGTTTTTTTATTGCTGATTAACAGGATTTTCTGATATGAACAAAACATGGAGAGATGATTGTTTATTTTTACATTCTAATAGAACACTTAGCACATGTGCACGAACAATATATTTGTGCATTTATGAACGCTGCTTATAGCATTGACAAATGATAATGTTACATAACATTACTTTGAATTTTATTTTTTTCCAAATAGTGGCCCATTTTATACTTGGAACATTTGGATAATAAAAATGTCAAGGTACTTTTATCTCCCAAAAATTCTTTAGAACTTCATAAGCTTACTAACAATCTTAAGGAAACTGTGTTTACAAATTCACATTGTTAGATTGAAATCATATCAAAGTATGGCTTCTTTGGAACTTTGAATATTTGATAAGAAAAATGCTCATGTTCATTCATATCCTTTAAAAGTATTGATGATATAGCTTCCAAACTTTATACATATCACAAAAAGGACTGAGTACATAACTCTGGATTGAATTTAGACAGATTTATGGCCCTTTTCAACTAAGAACATGTGATTAAGTAAGTGTTTAGGCCCACTTCGCTCCCAATTCATTTAAGTTATAGCTTTCAGATTTAAGACAACTACAGACTATGACTGTTGTAAGAAGGTTATGTGCAAAAAGTTATGTAACTCTGGATTGGATTTAGAAAAATCTATGACCTTTTATAAGTTGTTTTCCTCAATAAATATTGAAGGGTTAGCATATAAACTTGATACGCTTCTTACCATATGAATCATGTTGGATAAGTTATAAAATCTTGATTGTATTTGGACAGGAAAATGGCACCTTGTGAAAATAATGTTTCAAACTGTCTAGTTATGAGGGCCAATCTATTTGCATACCTATTATATGGCATGCTCTTTTTTTTCTTACATATTCATTATATTTATTACCTCTTTGAGGACTTTTAACTTTTAATACATTAAGAATTTGCATCCACAGGGCTGTGTTCTTGTAAAAAATGTTTCAGCCAAATGTGTCATCTTGACCTTTGTGGTTAAATACTTTAAAGACTTCCAATTCCTCCATATTCAAATTTGTAACTGTTTCAAATTGAAAGCAACAGCAGGGGACAACTATCCAGTATAAAAAATAACCTTTGATTAATAATGTTTGGTAGACACCATTGTGACCAAAGGATACATCTATCATAAGGTGCAACTTATCCTTCTGTCACAGTATTTTCTAAATTTCTGTAGGAGATGGGTCAATTTTAAGTGATGTTTTATGGAATAAGGGGTTAATTCTCAATCACATAATCACTAGGCCATCATTGCACGGGTTGGACTCTTGACTCACTCTAGTTTAACCCTTTACCAAACAATAACATTGTTATTTAATTATTGGATTGTCAGAATTGATCATTTTATTCACAGATTTCCTGGTATAACTAAAGCAGAGGAGATGTTGAACGAGATATATGTGAATCAAAACAGAAACCGTACTCGGCCGTGTGTCCAGAGTCGTATGGATATGTTCCGTATTTTCAAGTATGATATTAACTCAGCAGCAGAAATGTCCAACCATACAACTCCTCTCCTGATGACGAGACACAATGTTGTTCCGGGAATGTTCCTCGTAAGTGTTCAATTATAGGGGTACAAGGTTAACTTGAAATCTGTATTGAGGTTTACTTTCTTCATGATTGCAACAGTTTTCAAATCATCAAAAATAAATCAGCTTTTGTTGGAATAAAATGGTTCCAATTGTTGTTATAGTTGCAAAGCTTAAAGTTTATAGACCTAAGAATTCAGAAAATGAAATCCATCTTGAAATTGTTCTCTTCTTGGTACATCAAGATGTCTTTTTAATTTTAAAAGCTTTATTTACATTATCAAACTTCTGATTATGGATTTTTACAACAAGATTATATTCAAGCAGATTTTTTTTTCATACTTTTTATCATATTGATAAGAAGTAGTTAGTGTCATCTGTAACATGCTATTCTAAGGGGGCTTCTGTGGGTTGGTGGTGAGAGTAATGAACTTGAAAACATATCGCTTCTCTCCATGTGGGTTCATATTAGGGTGGCAGTAGATTTGGATTTTCATGAGAGGTAGTCTCTGGGCTGGTAAATGGAATGCTGACTGGCATGACCAGCCCTTGTGAAAGGGTAAAATAAACTTAAAACAATGGCAGATAAATCTGACTTTATGTTTTACTTCTTTATAGATCTACTGTGATGGGAAACTGCTGTTTTGTGATCATATTTTCAATGGCTATGGTAATGCCAGAAAGGACTTCAAGAAACAGGTTATGAAGTGTCGCCATGACTCCATACAAGGCTTCTACCTGCCCAAGGACTTCAGGTTTAGGTAGGGTATTATATGCTTTTGTACTTTCCAGTGTAGTTCCTATGGCGCCATGATAATTATTCTAATTATCTACAGGCAGTGGTGTACCTTGCCTAAAATTAAGTCTGGGTGCTTCACCTTATGTAAGTTAGAGTTTGGGTCCCTAAAAGAAAAGTTCATGCTAAAGCCACTCAGATGAATTCTTGCATGTACTTTGGGGCACAGTCAACTATGGCAGAAAACATGTGCAATATCCTTAGAAACCATCTTTTTGCCATTTAATGAAATGTAAACCTGAAACAGAATATGAAGTTATGAAAGCCTACATTATAACATGGGTGTAAGAGGTTTGTTATACCCCCCATGACATGCATTAATGACATGCATGCACAAGACAAGGCTTTACTGGCAGGTTAATAACGAAATATGTTTTAATCAAAATGAAAGCATTCTTAATAGATTCCCCTAGTTAGATTTGTGACATACCGGTACCTCTTTTCATTTGAGGAACATTGTAACTGTGTCATTTAGAATAAATAAGCTATAATAGATCTAAAAAAATATTGTTTTTTGTTTCTATTTTAGAATGTTGATAAATGTATATTCATGTGTATACTGTGAATATATAAATACTTAAATCTTTAACAAATAGAGGGTTCAATGCTAGACTATAGTAAATGATTCACAAACATGAAGCACTTGCTATGGTCTTGCATTGAACCCTCAAAATGATGTATAAGTTAACATATAGTACATGAAAGAAAAGCCATTTTTTCTCTTGCCCATGCTATTCATCAATGCTACACCAAATATTAAAACAATATTTTTATTCAAGTTTTCTTTTCAAGGTTTCTGTTCATGTATGTGTATATGCATGTGCATTTTGTGCATATATATTATCTTACACCTTTAACGAATGTTGTATCACATTCAATAAATGAAAACCAAACCACTTCCCTATTGCAGCCCTAGTAAAGGAAAGAGTGGTTTACGATCTGCGTGGGGAGGAGAGATAGGTGGCGCTGGTGTAGATAAATATAGCAGCTCCGGGACAGTGGTCGACACGTCCCTACAACCCATCCACAGGCCCACCTCAACACCCGACTCGAGCGAAATTAGTCAACCGCAACCATATGATGCAGTCAAGTGAGTAATTCTTTACCTTTAATGGTCAATCTGGCAATTTATTTTCACCATTAATGTACAATAAGCAAAATTTTTACATCGTTTTATGAAAATAGCTTTTTGAAATTGTTGTAAGAAAAATACGGAGAAATGGCAACTATAAGCAAGAGCAATTTCTCCAGTTTTCCAACAGATAATGCTTAACCCTTTATCAAAGGCCAAATTTTTTACTGTCCTAAATTAAAAGAGTTTGCAGATTACATTTCAAAATGTGATGAAGGTGAAAAATAATCTTACGATAGGACAGAAAATATTGTGGGAAAAAGGAGAAATTGGTTGTTAAGACATTTTTTTTTTTCACTTGAAGCCGACGACTTTAAAAAAGCTTCGTAAACATTTGAAAAAACTTTCAATTCTGCTATTGTGATTTGTGATTAGATTGAAAAAGCATTGTGGCAAAAGAAGACATCGCTTGTGACAAGCAATATCTCATTTTGTTACAATGCTTTTTAAAAGACGTCTGCCAAAAGACGTAAAAAACTGGCGTTAGATGTTAATGAGCTAAAAGCATCATTTATGAATTAAGTTCTTCACTGTATATAGCTATATAGACAAGTAATATTTTGAAAATATTCGGCTTGTAAGAAGAAGTTGCTCCTTTTGTCCCATTATTTTGATCATTTATGACCATTTTAATTGTTTGTTGATTAGTATTTTATATTTGATGTTGTGTGCATATTAATCAGAGTTAGATGATAGCATGAAGATGATAGATTTATGTTAATGCATGTTCATCTTATATACATAAAATTCTTTATCTGAAGCATTTCCTGTGCTAAACTATTTGCAGAGGAAGATATTAGATTCATAAATGAGTAATAGGCAAAAGATGTCCATCCACAACTTAATTGTGATTCATAAACAATGAAGGCAGTGAGGAAAAATGAGAAATTGCTTGTCATAATACTTTGATAAATGATGTTTTCTACAAAAGTGTATAAAGTTGTGTGAAGGAACATATGTTTTAATGAGTTAAATTACATTTTAAATGGTTAATTTGGTCCAATTGAATTTTTCTTTAGTAACATGTAGAGAAAAGGAACAGTTTCTCCCTTTATCTTAAATGTATTTCTTTCTGAAGTTGTGCATATAACCGGTAATTAATTTTTTCAGCAGGAGATCTAAGAAACCATTGTGACAAAAGGAAAAATTACTTTTAACAAGCAATTTCTCCTTTTGTCACAATGGTTTCTACCTGACTTGCAATAAAATGATAATAAATTAATGTCATATGTGTTATGTGCTGTTTTTGTCCTTTTCAAGTGGACTGATCACAATCTTCTGTATTGTGTAATATGTTAAAGCCTTCATTAAATAACCGTAGTAATTATGAATGTTGTATATATTGTTATGATTTCTGCATTTTGCTCTAGGAGAGCAATTTTAGGGATATAGAGTTGACACTAGTAACCCAAAAGGTAGTAACAGTAAATGTTCAAGTTGGTTTTACAAGTCCATAGTGGCTCTCTCCTTGTCTATTGCTAGTAGAGTTAGACCAGAAGCAGTCCCATGTACCAATAATATAGTAGAGATCATTGGTCCTGGGGTAGAGCATAGGCCTTGATTAAAAGCAGTGATTTCTTTTTTAAATTTTGGGAATGGGGCGGGTACCACACAAAATGGGAAAGTCATTGCGTTTTTCTTTAAATTTGGAATTTTTCTGGAATATCTGAATTCAAACATAAGCATTATTTGGAAATTGGGAGAAATTGTCTGGTAATTTGTTTTGGATTGTATCTGTTTAACAGTACCAAACATATGTCCTTTCATGAATCCCCATTTTTGTGAGTACTGGTTATGTATCCAGGAAGTATAATCAAGAGTGCTTAATTTGGGTTGTAACAAATTTTTTCACAATTGATTAGTTTTTGTTTAATAACAATATCTTGCTTTCTTCTTTCTTGCTATAAAATGTTATATTTTCCTCATGTAAGTTGCATTGACATTTGATATAAGCTTAAATCACAAAGATAGAAAAAGAAATTGCTCATGATTAATAAATTGTTCAGTTGTCTCAGAGTCTTAGATCCATTCACTTGCAACATGTGACATGCAAATCAATTGCCAATGTTTCTTGAAATATACAGGAAACTTCATTATTTTTTGATAACCTTAGGATTATTGCGAGACAAGGGAAAGTTGCACAGGATAAATAATTTATCAGTTTACATCAAAAGTTATTTGTGTTAGAGTGAAGGCTATATATTAGCTGAATGATTATCATAGTTGATGTAAGACTTACCGCTAGAAACTTTTTTGAATAATGCATCACTTTCGCTTTTTCAAAGACAATCCCTTCCATATTTTCTTTACATATTTGATTGTTAGACATTGCCTATTTCTCTTCATACTGTTAGTTCAGGGGCTGCTTCCACTGGATATCCCATGTCATATAACCCTGTTAAACTTTGTTTCTGATTTTAGTTTGCATGCTACTTTTGTCATTTGTTTCTTGTTAATAATTTCTCCTTTTTCGTGGGTTATATTTCTGAATGACCCTTTCTGTTCAACTTATATACATGTATCTGGTATTCATCTTAGGTTGTGCATACCTGTATCAATTTTTGACTTTGAGTATAAGATGTAAAAGGGTGCCAACTTGAAATTGAATCAAATGAGATTTAAACTTGTATAAGAAGCTTAAAAGGACTATCTCACAAATGGAGAATTTAATGTTTTCAAAATAAAAAGGCTTCCACCAATTAGATGACATAGCAGATCTAGTAAATTACAGACGACTAGATTATTGCCCACTTCTCATCTCCTTTCATAACCCTGTTGTTGAAATACATAATTATCATGATACAGATTTTGTAAACCATTTCAATGGTTTATTTTGTAAACAATGGTTGTTTATTTCTGCCAGCGCAATAAATTAGTAAGAGTGTCTTGAACTCAGATTATGAAATGGGTCAACACGCTTATCATGTGACACTAGCAAGGTTTGTCTGAGAGCAATTCATTACTATTTATAAACCAAGTTTTTTAATCAAAGCACTGACAGCCTTGATGCTTGTTTCACAATTCATTCAATTAAAACAGATGTCTTTCAGCATCTTTAAAATGTGGATATTAAAAATGGTTATCTATCTAGTGATAGATAATCTTTTAACATTTATTATTCACACAACACATTCTGTGAGATACTCCATTTAATCATTTATTAGATACACTGCATACTCATTTGTATGTACTCAGAAATTAAGGCTTGCCAAGTAATTACAGAATAGATGATTACAAACATGAAATGTATAAGTCTTTCAGTACAAGATAACATGTTGCTTTATTTCACAAACTATATGTGTGGTTTTGTATGGGTTATATGTTGGTGAGAGAATTATGCTGATATCTTTTTCTGGACAGGAAATGTCAAGCTCGCTATTTTAGAATACGTCTACAGACGGCACCACCAAGACGTCGTGCCCAAGGACCAGTCATTCAATCCTTTAGATGTTTAAGCGCTACCCCCACTGTATCCAGTTAGATAGTATATTAAGGTTATAACATGCTTGTGAATGTCTGCTTAAATCATGCTATGCTATGTTAATTTTATAATGATAGGTCTGGATACATACTGAAAAGGGGGACTTCTTTATCCTTCCTTTAAAGTAGAATGTATTTCAACTTTAGATATGATGTTAAAGAAATGGATATGCAAGAAGTTTGACAGTAAAATTGTTTTGTATTTAAGATACAGGTACAATGTTTACTGATTTCTTGAATCTAAGGCTGTTTAAATGCTTGTAAAGTTGAAAAGTTATTTTGACTGGGGTTAAGCATACAAAGTCATTGGCGCTTTTCCCCAGACATGAGTTCAGTGAGCCTTTTTTGCTGATGATTTAAGAATGCTTTGACCTGAAAGGAGATTTTGAAATCTTTTATCACAAGCATCATTTTGTGTTTCTACAATGTTTTTTACCAAAGATTGCAACAAAATGCCAGTTGTCAGAAACTGTAGACACCATAGATAGATTCCCTTTACACAGATGGTTCAATATAAGACTACAGTAAGTCCTTCTCAAATGTGAAACATTTACTATTAGTACAAGTATTAAATGCACTGAGCCATTGATATGTTTTCCTCTGATTTATTCTGCTTGGATCAACTTGAGAATTTATGGAATGATGGTGTGATAATCTGGTCAAATTTAAACTTCATTTGAGGTTTTTAAGGCAGCTTATCATAAAGATAGTTTAGGAGTTAATGTGTTACAAGTCTCCCGACTGACTTGCGGAATGCCTTTGGTCCTACCTGGCTTTACCAGTGCTTATGAGCAGCTCGTTATGGGGTCTGTCTCAGTCATTAAGAGTCAGGCATAGCAATATAACTGAAATAATGTTGACACATTGTGAAAACCAATACAAAATAAAATTAAAAGGAAATAGATATTTAAGTTTATGTAAATGTGTAGGTTTGGATATGATTTGTAAATCACCAAATAGGCATCAATATGGAAAAAGTTCATCTCCATAATTATGTGTGTACAATAATTAACAAGGTGGCAGGCTTTGCTATATGTTCATCATAATAGATTTGTGTTTGAAGTGAATCAACGCTTTTAGAACTGCAGATAGTTTCTTGTCACATTTAAGCATATTATGTTTACTAAAAGCCTTGATGAAAGAGATCATAACATTCATAATAAACAGATTCTTCTGTTGCCTTGCACTTTTTTTTTCATTCTTTATATCAAATTATGAAACTGAAGAGATTTTATAATTAAAATTGTTTTGTTCATGCTGCCTTGTGAAGTTTTGCACATACGATTGTCAGCAAGTCAAATTGAATAAGAACACGATTGAAGATCGTCCCTGTTTAAAAATGCTTATCAGACTATATGTTTTAATTTTATGGCATTTTATCATCAGAATTAGTATCATAATTCTTATTGTTTTTATGCCATGATCTCATATAATTAACACTTTATAAACATTTAAATCTGCAAAAAATCATTGACAAGTGTCAGTCAATATAATTGATAAACATTAGATTTCTTCTGCAAGACACTACAGAGCCCTATCCTAGTACTGGTAAGCCCCAGGAAAGCTGCAACAAACCTGAAATACTGTAGACATAATGTTAATACCTTTACAAACAAAACATTATAATTACTCTTGATGTAGGAACCATGAGAAATTGATCCAACTTATCAATACAGATTTATGTTTTATCACTCCCACAACCTGACAAACATAAAACGATAAAAGAAGTTGGTCATAAACAGTATTGTGTCCGTTAGTACTGTTTCCTACATAGACGCAATCAGCTATCATAACCCACTATTTATATGTGCTTTTCTGTTTAGTTTGGAAATCTTACATGTAGCATTATATCATGGGATAATTAAGTCCATATTAAATTTGTCAAAAGAAAATATTTGGTAAAGGATTTGATGCAAGTTGTTATTCAGATATGTTTTTTTTTTCATTTAGAAGCTTTTCAACAAGCTAATATACATGCACATAGGCATGAAAATATTGTTCTCCAATTTATTGTTATATCTTATTATATATTTCTTGATACAAACACTAGTTCTGAGTATGGGTCGTTTAAACGCGAGATTCAGGTTCGGCTGAAGCCTTTTATGAGTTACCGGGTACCAGCAATGAGGTATTCCATTGTTTGATCTGACATTGCACCACTGTGTGTTAATCAGGTAACCAGCACTTGTATCTTCACGGTACCGTTTTACTAAACAGTTTACGCTTAAGATTTGCGTAACTTTAAAAAACAATTCCTGTCATTTCAATATTAGGCGAAGCAATATTGCAATGTGACACATCATTGGAATTGTCTCTCCGAGACACTTCCAATGACGCTTCCAATGACGTGTCACATTGCAATATTGTACTTTCATTGAAGATACTATCCATGTGTATCAGTTATGACTCACGCAAATATTTTCCTTAAGTTGTTTAGTAAAACGGTACCCAGGTCTTAAGTTCTGGTATTGGTTTGTTTTATTTTTTTGTTATCCATGTTTCTGGGTGATGTTTATGGAAAGTTTTTCCTACACACATGTATCCATGGATCTCTATCATGAAGGATGTATCATGCATATGTATTAATGTTACTATTGCTTTTGAAATACTGAGATCTGTCAGTACTAAACCTAGAACCATACTTAATCATAACAACAAAGTTAATTGGTACATACAATAAATTTGGTTATCAATAAACAATTCAGAAGAGTGTATAGGTCATTAATAATATAATGAAAAAGATTATCATGAGATCATATTTTATATTTTGTAAAGTTCTAAAAGATTCATTGTCTAAATGATTTCTATTTATTGCGTTTACATGGATACTCTTAAAATCTTACCACTATGAATTTAAATATTTTTGTAAAGATAAAAAAAGGCAGATGATTATGATTTTTATTTCAAATTAAAACTATCGTTATTGAATTACATTATTTAATGAGACAAATCTGTGGCTTTGATATTTCAAATCTGTGCCATTGATATTCTCATACCTTTTTACTTAACTGGCTGGCAATGCACACTTTTATGTTGTGTGAATATCTTATTTTTTGTCTGCCTTCAGGCTGTGGACAAGCTTCTACACCTCTTTAGATATTCTCTCTGTTGCTTTTGCTTTCACCATGCTTATATGTAGTGCTTTAACTTACATCACATGGTGGTGGAGCCAAAAATATGCTAATGTGTATTATACCTTTACCCATGTATCTTTCTAACAAAACGTTGTTTTACCCAATGCATAAGTGATTCAAAAAAGAGAGGAAAACATCTACATCAAGTAATGTGCAAAAAGACACTCTGTAATGTAGTTTTTTCTTTTTTTGATGGGGGGTGATAGAATACTCCAAACAGCATTGTATACAAAGAATATATCTCAATTTCATAACAATTAGATTCATGGCTGCATAATTATTTCAATTTTGAAAATGGTATAAAATTAAAATCTTATCAGATTCCCCCAAAAAATAAAGAAAACTCTAATCAATACTCTAATAAACTGCACTACCATCATAAAATGGTGAACATTTACCAGATTTTTTTTTTTATATATATTTATATATTTTTTTCATTTTACGTTACATCAGTATTTTGTGTACTCCTTGTTATGCTTTGTCAATGAAAGAAGTCTCAGTTATACTGAGATGCTAACAAGGGTTTTATCAAATGTCCTAAACGACCAACTGGCCAAAAACTGACCTCTCATGCAAATGCCAATCCAAATAGAATA
Source organism: Cerastoderma edule (assembly GCA_947846245.1). Taxonomy (NCBI): domain Eukaryota; kingdom Metazoa; phylum Mollusca; class Bivalvia; order Cardiida; family Cardiidae; genus Cerastoderma; species Cerastoderma edule. Next base: position 34,010,182 of record OX401413.1, on the reverse strand, counting down.
GAACATAATTGTTTTAAACCTTAGAACAACATATTGCAATCCAAGGATCTGTGGTAGGCAGAATATGCCTCAGAGTTGTGTCAATGCTAGAATATTACTACGGAGACAGTTACCTTAACCCTTAGAATGCTGGGTAATTTTCTTATAGATTTTGATGTCATCCGCTTTCCAAAAGCTTAAATATCTGCTTTATTTTGATGAAGAAAGATACTCAGAGAAGCAAACAGGTTAGATCACAGGCCAGCCGCCAATTAACTTGGCGACTGGCCTGGAACTAACCTGTTTTCATAAGCTTGAAGTCGGTTCCAGCACTATAATGGTTGATAATTCATATATCTCTGAAAATTGCTAATCTTTTGATAAGACGACAGATACATAGTTTCATCTTATTTTCATTCATTTAGGAGAGGGTTGAATGGTGTACTTATGCACTGAACTTTTTTTTCTCTCCAAATACAATACTTAATCCTTTTCTGCTAATGGTTTCATCTAACATCACATATACAATTTTTCTTTGGTTTATTCACAGTTTGAAATAATATACGAGTTTTTATAAACTGAATAGATAGATTAAAAGAAAATAATTTTGATCTTTAAGTTATTATTTTTTCAAAATACATGAACTGTATTTTTTTTTTATAAATCGATCTTTTTCTAATGAATCAAAATGAATTTTAAGTAAATTGCATATTAAATTTTAATTTTTATTTCAATTCAGTGAACTATATTAGTTTTATTGATATTTAAGGACTCGATTTTCATTGTTTTTTCAATATCTTAGGAAAAACTAAATGATATGCCTCAGAATTAATGTATGTTTTGGAATATTTACCTAAAACTATATGTATGCAAGATGCAAAAAATTAAAATGCTTTTATCATTTTATCTAGCTTTTTCAATAAGAAAAAATAAAAAGATTTAATGCTGTTTGCAACATTTTTAGTTATATACGGCTTTCTGATTAATCTACCAGTACACGGATTTGATTAGCATTCATCTAAAAGATGGTTCATTTCTCTAAATATATGCTTGTACATCAGTATGAACTGTTTCTATCTGGCAATTGATTGAGACTTGTACTGTTTATTTTATTGTGAATTCGAGAATGCCTGAAAAAAAAGTAAATAATCTGCTCTCTTCTTCACCAACACCTGCTAGGTGCAATTGTTCAACAACTAATCATTTTGAAAATACCGAAAAGCTTCGTAAATATCTTTCTTAAAAGTGTTTCTTTTAAAATCATATTAAGTATTTATAAAATGATAATAATTGTGTACATGATATTAGCAGGTCTACAAACAGGCGGCCATTTTTACCTCGAATAGATGTCAACCAGGTAATACTATGTCCTTTGTTTTGTGTAAACTTCATGTGTACATGTACATGTAGGGTGGAATTCCTTTCGCAACTTGAATTGATATATAAAACTCTTTCAACTTCTTCGAGTATTTCTTCTACATATCCTGGGTATACTCAAAGACTTATATAATGTGAATCAATAAAATTATAATTTATGTTTTGTACTAATAACCACTCACGTGCTAATACCATTTCTGTATCATGAGTATCACAAATCATTCAAACCCTCTATATAAAGTCAATGCCCTTCATCAATTTTATTCATGTTATATTCACTTTATTATTACAAAACTATAACCAATATATTTCCGCACACTATTTGTATTTTAACTATACAGTTGTCTTGAAATTCCCGTGAAAATATAGCCATTAATAAATGTATGAATTCATTAAACAGGTTGTTATAACATCTTATTTTAGAATATTTTTTTACATAACAATCACAGAATCATGTGACCAATGTTTACGGTAATTATGTCCGAACAAGATGGCCGCGCCAAGGTATTTTTGCTTTTTTCACCTACTTTTGCCAATGATAGTCACATTGTGTACCCCGCATGAGTTGACCACCAACTTCCCGATTCTGGAGGTATATGATACCCCTGCTTTATAACGGCGTTACGTCGTCCATAACGGCGTTACGTCGTCCAACACCGGCAGAGAAACCGCAGTCAAAGGCATTCGGGCCCGTCGACTACGAGTACTAATATAAAGCAGGGGTAACATATACCACCGGAACCGAAAAGTTAATGGCCGTCTCATGCGCGGTACACAATCTGGCTATCATTCGCAAAAAGTAGTTGAAAAGAAGCCAAACTACCTTGTCGTTGCTATCTTGTTCGAACATAAGATTGTATACATTGTTCATGTGGTTCCCCGCCTAAATCACATATCACCTTGTAACCTTTTTGTCAGAAAGATGACAAGTTCAATACTGTTTGTAGTATTACAATCAAGCTGAATACCTATATAATGCTAAAGTCAATGTTTATGTATTGTAAAAGAGGAGTTTTCTGTACTAAATGTTTCTCATATTGTCTCTGTTTTGATGTGTTACCATAAACATCAGCTGTCGGCTTACTCCGGTTGATAAAGAAGGAAGCACCTCTTTTATAACACAAGCTTCGCACTACCACTATCTTCATATGCCTGCTCAATACTTTAAACTTTTCCGTCGTATTACTTATAACATTGATTGTAATTGTGACATTTGTACTTTATATGTTTATCTTAGTATTAAGAAAGTGCATAAAGTATTCAGATATCTTTTTTTCGATTGAAATGGGACTAAAAATTACATGTTTGCAGAACCTGCTACTTCTTGTGTTCATACATGTAAACATGTGTTGAACAAATAGGTATGAAAATGCTTCTCCTGCATGTTTACATATAGATCTACGTTAATTTTTTTTTTTTTTTAATTTCTTCAATAGTTATTTGTATATATTACCATATAAACTACAAAAAGGTTTTCATGAACTCTAATAATGTAATGAAAACACATCAATGCTCTATAAATTGTGGCTATACGTGTTTGCTTTGATTGTGTACGGAAGAAATTCAGATAACGGCGGCAACACCCGTGCAAAAAGTCCGATTTTATTGACAGTGTGAGTCCTATGTATGCTTCATTATTTTCGTTTATTGACTGTTTTTATTTGATGTGTAATTAGTTGCATGCAGTTGATAGAAGAAATTAAGTGGTTAAGATGTATTGGCATATTGTGACACTTCATTGACTAATCATATTCATAGTTTGTCTGATCACTCATTACATTGATGATGTATATACGTTAATTGTATTCTAGAAACATTTGTTTGTACACTCTATATTCAAGGGCTCAAGCGTCATTTTCCATTTGAAAGGTCCATTATATAACCTATAAACATGAAATTTTAAACTTAACCAAGTTAAAGCGGTCTATTAATTTTGCATATCACTTACTTATGTGGTCATATCTTGTAAGACCGAATGAACAGTTGTAGATTTTTATTGATTCCCTCTGTCGGATCTCGCACACTGTTTGCTTTGTAGTAGATTAGAGGCATTATGGATGGGCATCCATTATAGATAAATGTTGGTTGAATATAATGAATCTTGCACATGGAAAAACACACTCCCACTCATCGTTCTCACACACTAACCCTGACAATGCTAGTTAATGTTGTTATGTAATCCTGTACTATATGGTTGGACACTGTCTATTTACAGGCTGGACCAGGCCAACTATATCCTAGCGAGTCTATCAGCAACTGGCTATCAACCAATCAACCTGGAAGTAAAACAAACACCTTCTCAACGACAACCTCGTATCCAAACAGCCTGAGTGAAACATATTGATAGAACACCGATATCACCAAACTTCAGGGAAACAAAAAAACATTTACACGACTTGTTGTGCTTCTTAACACTTAAAATACTGGGTAATTTTCTTAAAATCGATTTTTGTGTCGTCTGCTTTTCAAAACCTTAAATATCTGCTTAGATTTTGATGTGGAACGATACTATGAGTATGAGTAGCAAACATGTTACATCATAGGCCAGCCGCCAATTTACCTGGCGGTTAGCCTGGATCTAACCTGGTTGCATAATCATGGAGCCGATTCCAGCAAGGGTTAACTTATGAAAACACCGCAAATTCTCCACCCAAAAGTTATACTTGCTGAAGTACGTTTTATAAACAGTGATAAATTGTGTATTAAATATGTTCCAATGATTTTTGCGCTTTTAGGTAGAGTGATGGGTATCTATATAAAACAATATGTGGAACATTTGATCAAAATAAGTTATCATCTTGGCATGACAACACTTACTGATTGTAGTTGTTTTGCCAACTGTTATTTTCAATATTTAGTCACATATAACCATATAACATTTCAAAGATAGATGTATCTAAAAAGGTAGGGGCAAAAAAGGATTGGAAAGAAAAGCATTGTATTTAGGAAATGAAGTTTATTGCACTGGCACATTCATTTGCTTTTGGACAAGGACGCGTTGGCATTCTTAGCATATTTGATCCACATATATCATTTTTGAGGCCTACTAATTTATCGATAAAAATTTGCATAAACGCCTTTTTACTCATATATTTTTCCCCAATCAAAATAAGTAGCGGACTAATTCCAAAGGAAAAGAAGAAAATCAGCAAAGTCCAGAGGTACACATCTTTAAAAAATATTTTATAACTAACTGCCAATTCTATCATCTTCGTATATTTTTACATTTTGACCTACTTATAAAACTTGCCGTAAACTACTCTTTCCAACAAGTTTGCAATGAATCCTTGTCCTTAAGCGATGTCAGCGCTCTGATTATAAGTGATTGGTGGAAGTTTAACTATGGATCTTCATGGCAGTTGATCAAACAACATACACGAACAGCTGCTAATTTCATTATTTGGCACAAGACGTCTTCCAAATGTTTTGCGTAAAGTGATACAAGAGTGACCCTTTATGTGTTTAAATGAGTTTTGTAAAATTGATATATGTGGCCAATTGAAAGACACCGAATAAATGTTTGCAGACGTTTATTGTATTTGTTAATTTAAGTTAATAGATCGTACATGTATTTTTTATCTTAAGATGGGGTTTTGTCTATATGTACGCCATATTCTGTATTTGTTTCATGTATCTATAGCTCCACATGTGTTGTCTTTGTGTGTTCATTCTATGCACCATGCACGTGTTTCTAATCCCTCCATGTACTCGTCAAGGTAGAAAAATCATGATCCGCCAATTTGGAAGTCATTCTTTCGTTGGCATACTTTGATCGGGGCCGGAACTGTTCGGTTTAATCCGATGTATACCGAGAACAGCCGAAGTAGGACTAATCCGACGAAAGAATGATATTAAAAATGGCGGGTTATGGGTAATCTATCTTAAATCAATAGTTTTGTTGTTCAAAAAATGTCACCGATTTGTTATTTATTGTAATTTACATGTACTGGATAATGTCATTCCTGTTTAACGTACTCTCTGGAAAGCTCGTTTTTTGGAAAGTTATGACACCGATAAGCGTTTCCGCGAGATTTTGTGGTATTTTGTGTTTATTTTGGATATATGTTTGGACTGTTTTGACAATCTAAATGAAAGCTACTATTTCGTCTCAAACAATAAAAGCATTCATTTTGATTGTCAAAATGAATAAGTATTTGGTTATTATTATTTTTTCTTATTTTTGTCTCAAAAATAAATGGCAAAATGATATACATGTATGTATTTGATGATTTATATATTTTGTGATATGTCCAATGATTTATAAGCCTTTGCGTACAGGCACATGTTTATTTGCACAGTAAATAGTTCCTTAAACATTTCTATGAAAGTCGACCGACTTATTGGTCAATAAATAAGTAATATAAGTTCAGAGAGATATGTGCCCATAATATAGATCATATTTGGGAATATTCAAGCAAAACAATATAATTTTTTCTAGCATTACCTTTCTCAATTTTTTGGGGGGTATTTTTAGATCCTGATCACCCGCCAATCAGTTAACGGCTGTTTATTCATAGTAATGTAATCATTCAAATTGATGGACTCATGTTAGTGCAGCTCATAAAAAGTTCCTGTTCATTGATTTATACTAAATGTGTATTTTGTTTCAAAATAAATTTCATGCTATATCTGATAAGACAGTTGTCTGCTGATGCAAGTTCTTTGTGTCAAATAAGTTTGTAGTATCGTTTTACTGTGATAATATTTAGAAGTATTGATATTAAACATTTCGTGCATTAAACATTTAACAGAACTTAACTGCCTGTGCATTAAAAACGAACAGTCCCCTTTTACATTTCGACGAGGACAATTCTGTTTCAAATGAGTATTGATGCAATTCTTTGGATATAGCATTTCCTGGAATTGGAGATCGATATCCGAGGCTAAGTTGAAATCAATTGTATCCAGGTTAGATTGCATACACATGTCAATCTCTCCTAGTTCCGAGACGTGGGTCCTACGCCAAAGGCTCTTCGCAGAACTATTGTTATTCCATCACTTAGTGGATTACATAAACCAATTTTTTCACAAGTTATTGCATTTTAAGGATCTGGTCATGCATCTGACCCGCATTCTTTTGAAATTTAATTTCGAGTTTTGATGGTTGTCTATAGGCGCCCTCAATTTGTGTCGACCAAAACTTTGTAATGAGTTATCTGACAGTTCCAATTCGAAAGTAATCAAATGTATTACACCGAAGAACAGGAATATTTATGCAGTTATACCGAATAAATCAATTGCATATATCTTTACAATGTTATCGTGTTTAATTGTGATACTTTATATGCTACGGCTCAAGGAATAAAAGGAGAACTCTCACCGCCCCCATTTGTGTTGTTTCTTTTTTTATTTGTAAAGCACGGCGGCTCGCTTTTATTATGTTTCGACATGATATTAATGGAATCGCCTGTTTTCTGCTTGTTGAAGGTTCAAAATAGCTGAATATTGACCCAATATAGAACCAATAAGCAATGTTAAAGTCCTGTATTGACTCGCAGGAATATTAATCGTAATGCAAAACTTTTTTGTTAAGGACATAATTGAGTCTTGCATTAAATTCCTGATAATAGGTACACTATTAGATAAAAGAAGCGATTATGACACAAAGGATAAATTGCTCTTAAATAACTGCATAAATTATCTCTAATGTGATAACCACTTCTTCACAATATCTTATTACGAAGAAGAAAATACTTTCACAATTTCTCATTTCGTCACAATAGTCAAACGTGGTATTTTATGTTTTTACCTTTAATTTTCTGAATTAAGGTATGTCAATGAACATGTATAGAAACCAAAATGGTGAAGGGAAAGCTTTAATGTGATACTTTGTGATACATTTCTTTTCGTTAATCCGCTCATTATCAATTTGTTGATCAATAAACTATGTTTAAAGAATGTATTTATCGTTTGATACTTGTTATTTATATTGCCCATTCCATATATCTGTACATATATTAATTCCAAGTGAATTGGATCAGATTGCTATTTGTTAAACAATATTTCTGTTTTATCAAGCGCGTAGTAGTGTCTGCTCAACAGTATTTCATTTTGGTCAAGCTCTTATCGGTGACTGAGCTTTTTATACGAATGTCACTGTATCAAAAACCGTGGCGAAAATATGTGAAGATTCTGTGGGATATATGTAGTAAGTTGATGAACGTCGAGTTTTTAGACCAGACGGCCTTTGTGTACCCTACATGGGTGAAAGTGTTCAGGATTATTCATGAATTTGAGGTTTTTGAGAATTTTTGTTCGTATATAATGTAAACATGCCTTTTCATGATAATGAACAACAGATTTCAGGTTTTAAAATTCTTCAACTTTCACCCATGACCCTATTTAAGGCTTATTTATCAATATGGAGGCCAGATGTAGATTAATTATGAGTCATAAGTATGTAAACTGTACAATACATAGACCGAACCACACTGATGCGGTTCAAATCCAAATTGACATGTTTATGAATGAAACATTCGAAAAGTTCCAGACATTTTTACAAACGGTAAATTATGAACAAAAAAGGGGGCTTTGCATTCAATCAGAAAATACCCTCTTTCCCATATAGGTATGTTGACTATTGAACATTACGATACACTTGAAGACTCGAGAAATAAATAACACGATAGGATGAATTTCTGCCAACAATCATTTTGCCAAACTGTTTACGACCGCGTGGTCATTATACTGGTCATGTGCTTATTTTCTTTAATATTAATATTATCTTAAAGGCCCATTAAAGGAGATTAATTCTATATCAATCTATATTATTTGGTAAACTTTTAGACAGATTCAAATAGTTATCACCAGAAAACACCATCAGAACAACTGAAATGTGGAAATAAACCAGAAATAACCCAGATTAGCAAGTTTTATAATTTAGATTTCCTGATTCTTCACCTCTGACATTGACAGTTGATACACACAATTTTGAACTGACCAATCAGAATTCGTTATTTTGAAAATGTAAACAAACAGGTTGTTGATAAACATGATTGAATTGGAGACAACTATATTTCAAGCACAAAATAACTTATTTTAAATGAGTATTCAATAGGGTCTCAATGCATTCCAAAACTAATTCTCATGACCTTTATTAACATCATAAAAGAACTCCATATATTTTTTCAGTAATTTATATGTACTCCTCTCCTTTGATGTGCCTTTAATATGATTTCGCAGAAACCATTACAATAAGGGAATGCATTCTCATAAGTAGCAAGTTATCCTTTCATCGCGTTTGTTTATAAAGACAGCAGTGTAACAACCGGAAATGTAATAAAACAGGAAATGTAATAATTATTACATTTCCTATTTTATTACATTTCCGGTTGTTACACAGCAGATTCGCCAACATTATATTCATATATATTCATCCTTATATTCATGTTATATTCACTTTATTATTACAAAACTATAACCAATATATTTCCGCACACTATTTGTATTTTAACTATACAGTTGTCTTGAAATTCCCGTGAAAATATAGCCATTAATAAATGTATGAATTCATTAAACAGGTTGTTTTAACATCTTATTTTAGAATATTTTTTACATAACAATCACAGAATCATGTGACCAATGTTTACGGTAATTATGTCCGAACAAGATGGCCGCGCCAAGGTATTTTTGCTTTTTTCACCTACTTTTGCCAATGATAGTCACATTGTGTACCCCGCATGAGTTGACCATCAACTTCCCGGTTCTCGTAGTATATGATACCCCTGCTTTATAACGGTGTTACGTCTAACACTCGTCAGAGAAACCACAGTGAAAGACATTCGCGCCCATCGACTGTGAGTATGAGTGTTAGACGTAACACAAATATAAAGCAGGGGTAACATATACCACCGGAACCGAAAATGTAATGGCCATCTCATTCGCGGTACACAATGTGGCTATCATTCGCAAAAAGTAGTTGAAAAGAAGCCAATATGCCTGGTCGTGGCCATCTATTGTTCGGACATAAGATCGTTTACATTGGTCATATGGTTCCTGCCTAAATCACATATCACATTGTCATTGTCAGAAGATAGCAATTTCAACACTGTTTGTAGCATCACAATCAAGCTGAAGACCTCGATAATGCTAAAGTCAGTGTTTATGTATTGGTGACCAAAGACGAGTTTTCTGTACTAAATGTTTCTCATTCTGTCTCTGTTTTGATGTGTGTTACCATAAATATCAGCTGTCGGCTTACTCCGGTTGATAAAGAAGGAAGCACCTCTTTTATAACACAAGCTTCGCAATATCGTCATTTTCATATGCACTGCTAAATTTGTTAGACCTTTCCTGCATAGCACTTTTCAGATTTATTGTATATATGCTGAGAGTACTTCATAGGTTTATTCTAGAACTGAGAATGTAGATTTGTATTCAGATATCTTGTTTTCGATAATGGAAATATACAATTGACATGTTCGCTTAACATTCTACATTTTTCATTCATACACTTTGACAAAGTTTTAAGCAGATTGGTAAGGAATTGATGCTTACAGATTGCATGTTTCTTTCATATGTACTCTACTTTTTTGTTTAAATTTCTTAAATATTTATTTGTAGATGTCACCATATACATTATAAAAAGGGATTTTATTGCATCATACCAGATTAAAATGTTTGTGATGTTTCAGCTGCATTGCTTACGCTAGCATGTCCTTCTTCTTCTTACATATGTAAACAATTCAACCCAATTTAAAGTAAAACCAGAGGAAGTGTTCAAGTAATGTATGTAGAAAGATGACTGGGTAGCTTCCGGTTTACGTTATTTCAAAACGTTGGTCAGACATGCTATAATTCCTGAAGTATTTATGCTTAAATGATATCATAGGCGTAGGAGCGTTTTCAACATGGGGGTTATCAACTTCAGATAAGGACCGGTCTAAGAATAAATGTTCCTAAAATTTTTCATGACTATTCATGCATTTACAAATTCAATAACATTATAAGAATTAAAAGAAAGCGTATTAAAATGTGTATCTTTAATAAAAAAAGGACATACCAGGTCTCGATCTCACGCGGAAATCAAATGTATTAACCTAACCATATAGAGACAACGACCAGACTATCACAGACACGACTTCAAGTGTTGATGTGATGAAATAATTAAATTATTGTTAAAGCTTTAAAGACAATATTGAGTCTGACTTCTAGGTCACGTTTTACACCACTGTTTTTGTCAATCAACACTTCCCGGGTAGTTTTGTGAGCTGAGTTTTCATTGGATAAACCCGATGTGTTCAGATTGCCACTTGCGATGATGACGTCTAAAAGATTTTGTTTATTGTTCGTAACAAAAAGTGAATCGGTATTAGATAAAGCACAAAAATACACATTGATTCTTATTCTGCTGTTAAATCCCTGGCCCCCAGCTCCTACGCCTATGGATATATTATAAGTTTTCATGAACACTAACAATTAAATGAAAACACGTCCATTCTCTGTTAGTTGTGGCAATTCGTGTTTGCTTTGATTGTGTATGGAAGAAATTCAGATAATGGCGGCAACACCAATACAATTGTATTGCAGTGCGAATCCTGTGCATGCTTGTTTATTTTCGTTACTTGATGTTTCTCATAGTATGTGTAGTTAATTGCATGCCTTGTAATGAAGACACCACGTATTTAAGATGTATTGACATAGTCAAAGACCTAAAACCTATACATATTGTGACATTTCATTAACTAATCGTATTCATAGTTTGTCTGATCACTCATTACATTTGAAGATGTATATACGTTAATTGTATTCTAGAAACATTTGTGTGTACACTATATATTCAAGGGCTCAAGCGTCATTTTCCATTTGAAAGGTCCATTATATAAACTATAAAGGTGAAATTTTAAACTTAACCAAGTTAAAGCGGTCTATTAATTTTGCATATCACTTACTTATGTGGTCATATCTAGTAAGACCGAATTAACAGTTGTAGATTTTTATTGATTCCCTCTGTCGGATCTCGCACACTGTTTGCTTTGTAGTAGATTAGAGGCATTATGGATGGGCATCCATTATAGATAAATGTTGGTTGAATATAATGGATCTTGCACATGGAAAAACACACTCTCTCATCGTTCTCACACACTATCCTTGACAATGCTAGTTAATGTTGTTATGTAATCCTGTACTATATGATTGGACACTGTCTATTTACAGGCTGGACCAGGCCAACTATATCCTAGCGAGTCTATCAGCAACTGGCTATCAACCAAGCAACCTGGAAGTAAAACAAACACCTTCTCAACGACAACCTCGTATCCAAACAGCCTGAGTGAAACATATTGATGGAACACCGATATCACCAAACTACAGGGAAACAAGAAACATTTACACGACTTGTTGTGCTTCTTATCTTGTAAAAGCCCTGTAAATTCTCAATCCAAAAATGATACTTGCTGACGTACATTTTATAATAAACAGTGATACCTCGTGTATTAAAGCAGTTGCAATGATGTTTGCACTTTTCGATCGAGTGATGGGTTTACATATAAAACATTCTGCGGAACATTTGATCAAAATAAGTTATTAACTTGGCATAACAACAATTTCTGGTCATAGTTGTTGCCAACTGTTGTTTTTTAATACTTAGTCACATATAACCTTATAAAGAGTTATCATCGTGAAATTTCATAGATATATGTATCTAAAAGGTAGGAGGACTCGGGGCAAAATAGGATTGAAAAGAAAACCAGTGTATTTAGGTAATGGAGTTTATTGTACTGGAGCATTCATCGGCTTTAAAGAGCCTCTTACTTTTCGACATGGATACGCAAACATTCTTATCAGACAAATATGCGTCAGCATTTTTAGTATATTTGATCAACATATACTTTTTAGGCCTACTGATTTATCGAAAAATCTTTGCAAAAACGCCCTTTTACCCAAATTTCATCCTCATCAAAAATGAGTTCTTAGCGGAATTATCCTACTGGATAAGAAGTAGATCAGTAAAGTCCAGATTTATACATCTTTAAATTATTTGTATAACTAATTGCCAATTCCACCATTTTCAGTATATTTACATCTTGATCTATTTATAAAACTTGCAGTAAAACAGCTTTTGACAACAAGTTTGTAATGAATCCTTGTCCTTAAGCGATGTCAGCTCTCTGATTATAAGTGATTGGTGGAAGTTTATCTCTGGATCTTCATGGCAGTTGATCAAACAACATACACGAACAACTGCTAATTTCATTATTTGGCACAAGACGTCTTCCAAATGTTTGGCGTAAAGTGATACAAGAGTAACCCTTTATGTGTTTAGATGAGCTTTGTAAAATTGATATGTGGCCATTTGAAAGACACCGAATAGGTGTTTGCAGACGTTTATTGTATTTGTTAATATAAGTTTATAGATCGTACGTGTATTTTTTATCTTAAGACGGGGGTTTTGTCTACATGTACGCCATATTCTGTATTTGTTTCATGTATCTATAGCTCCACATGTGTTGTCTTTGTGTGTTCATTCTATGCACCATGCACGTGTTTCTAATCCCTCCATGTAATTGTCAAGGTAGAAAAATCATAATCCGCCAATTTGGAAGTCATTCTTTCGTCGGCATACTTTGATCGGGGCCGTAATTGTTCGGTTTAATCCGATGTATACCGAGAACAGCCGAAGTAGGACTAATCCGACGAAAGAATGATATTAAAAATGGCGGGTTATGGGTAATCTATCTTAAATCAATAGTTTTGTTGTTCAAAAAATGTCACCGATTTGTTATTTATTGTAATTTACATGTACTGGATAATGTCATTCCTGTTTAACGTACTGTCTGGAAAGCTCGTTTTTGAAAGTTATGACACCGATAAACGTTTCCGCGAGATTTTGTGGTATTTTGTGTTTATTTTGGATATATGTTTGGACTGTTTTGACAATCTAAATGAAAGCTACTATTTCGTCTCAAACAATAAAAGCGTTCATTTTGATTGTCAAAATGAATAAGTATTTGGTTATTATTATTTTTTCTTATTTTTGTCTCAAAAATAAATGGCAAAATGATATTCATGTATGTATTTGATGATTTATATATTTTGTGATATGTCCAATGATTTATAAGCCTTTGCGTACAGGCACATGTTTATTTGCACAGTAAATAGTTCCTTAAACATTTCTATGAAAGTCGACCGACTTATTGGTCAATAAATAAGTAATATAAGTTCAGAGAGATATGTGCCCCTAATATAGATCATATTTGGGAATATTCAAGCAAAACTATATAATTTTTTCGAGCATTAACTTTCTCAATTTTTTGGGGGGTATTTTTAGATCCTGATCACCCGCCAATCAGTTAACGGGCTGTTTATTCATAGTAATGTAATAATTCAAATTGATGGACTCATGTTAGTGCAGCTCATAAAAAGTTCCTGTTCATTGATTTATACTAAATGTGTATTTTGTTTCAAAATAAATTTCATGCTATATTTAATAAGACAGTTGTCTGCTGATGCAAGTTCTTTGTGTCAAATAAGTTTGTAGTATCGTTTTACTGTGATAATATTTAGAAGTATTGATATTAAACATTTCGTGCATTAAACATTTAACAGAACTTAACTGCCTGCGCATTAAAAACGAACAGTCCCCTTTTACATTTCGACGAGGACAATTCTGTTTCAAATGAGTAGCCCTATTGATTCAATTCTTTGGATATAGCATTTCCTGGAATTGGAGATCGATATCCGAGGCTAAGTTGAAATCAATTGTATCCAGGTTAGATTGCATACACATGTCAATCTCTCCTAGTTCCGAGACGTGGGTCCTACGCCAAAGGCTCTTCGCAGAACTATTGTTATTCCATCACTTAGTGGATTACATAAACCAATCTTTTCACACGTTATTGCATTTTAAGGATCTGGTCATGCATCTGACCCGCATTCTTTTGAAATTTAATTCCGAGTTTTGATGGTTGTCTATAGGCGCCCTCAATTTGTGTCGACCAAAACTTTGTAATGAGTTATCTGACAGTTCCAATTCGAAAGTAATCAAATCTATTACACCGAAGAACAGGAATATTTATGCAGTTATACCGAATAAATCAATTGCATATATCTTTACAATGTTATCGTGTTTAATTGTGATACTTTATATGCTACGGCTCAAGGAATAAAAGGAGAACTCTCACCGCCCCCATTTGTGTTGTTTCTTTTTTTATTTGTAAAGCACGGCGGCTCGCTTTTATAATGTTTCGACATGATATTAATGGAATCGCCTGTTTTCTGCTTGTTGAAGGTTCAAAATAGCTGAATATTGACCCAATATAGAACCAATAAGCAATGTTAAAGTCCTCGCAGTTGACTCGCAGGAATATTAATCGTAATGCAAAACTTTATTGTTAAGGACATAATTGAGTCTTGCATTAAATTCCTGATAATAGGTACACTATTAGATAAAAGAAGCGATTATGACACAAAGGATAAATTGCTCTTAAATAACTGCATAAATTATCTCTAATGTGATAACCACTTCTTCACAATATCTTATTACGAAGAAGAAAATACTTTCACAATTTCTCATTTCGTCACAATAGTCAAACGTGGTATTTTATGTTTTTACCTTTAATTTTCTGAATTAAGGTATGTCAATGAACATGTATAGAAACCAAAATGGTGAAGGGAAAGCTTTAATGTGATACTTTGTGATACATTTCTTTTCGTTAATCCGCTCATTATCAATTTGTTGATCAATAAACTATGTTTAAAGAATGTATTTATCGTTTGATACTTGTTATTTATATTGCCCATTCCATATATCTGTACATATATTAATTCCAAGTGAATTGGATCAGATTGCTATTTGTTAAACAATATTTCTGTTTTATCAAGCGCGTAGTAGTGTCTGCTCAACAGTATTTCATTTTGGTCAAGCTCTTATCGGTGACTGAGCTTTTTATACGAATGTCACTGTATCAAAAACCGTGGCGAAAATATGTGAAGATTCTGTGGGATATATGTAGTAAGTTGATGAACGTCGAGTTTTTAGACCAGACGGCCTCTGTGTACCCTACATGGGTGAAAGTGTTCAGGATTATTCATGAATTTCAGGTTTTTGAGATTTTTTGTTCGTATATAATGTAAACATGCCTTTTCATGATAATGAACAACAGATTTCAGGTTTTAAAATTCTTCAACTTTCACCCATGACCCTATTTAAGGCTTATTTATCAATATGGAGGCCAGATGTAGATTAATTTTGAGTCATAAGTATGTAAACTGTACAATACATAGACCGAACCACACTGATGCGGTTCAAATCTAAATTGACATGTTTATGAATGAAACATTCGAAAAGTTCCAGACATGTGCAGTGTCCACTTCAGTTACCATTTTGTAAACTGTAGCATTTGAAAGTGCAATTTCTGGCTTTTTTACAAACGGTAAATTATGAACAAAAAGGGGGCTTTGCATTCAATCAGAAAATACCCTATTTCCCATATAGGTATGTTGACTATTGAACATTACGATACACTTGAAGACTCGAGAAATAAATAACACAATAGGATGAATTTCTGCCAACAATCATTTTGCCAAACTGTTTACGACCGCGTGGTCATTATACTGGTCATGTGCTTATTTTCTTTAATATTAATATTATCTTAATTTGATTTCGCAGAAACCATTACAATAAGGGAATGCATTCTCATAAGAAGCAAGTTATCCTTTCATCGCGTTTGTTTATAAAGACAGCAGTGTAACAACCGGAAATGTAATAAAACAGGAACTGTAATAATTATTACATTTCCTGTTTTATTACGTTTCCGGTTGTTACACAGCATATTCGCCAACTTGATGTAAACGTGAAGTGAAACGTTGGTATTCCTAAAGTCCTTGGTTTATAAATTTCCCGTTTCAAGCACTTTTCAGCTGACATAACTAAATTATTCCATGAAAGGGGAAAACGATTCATTGAATATCATTGTAATCGATTCACCATTACTGAAGACAATGTAACAAAATGTCAATTTTGTCATAAACAAAATGGCATTTTGTACCATTACTTTTGTATGACGCTTGATTCAAGGAATTCTAAATCAATCCATGTTGCTTACTGTTTGGTACGTAACATTAATGCATCTGACTGCTTGCTTGATACATGGCCAGTAACCTAGCTGATTTGTGGGTTATTCACGGCGACTTTTCACCGCCGCTAAGCGGGATCGAACCACGATGCGAGACGCCAACGCTCTACTATAACACCCCTGTCGCATAGAAGTCTTAAGAAACCACTAAACAATAGCATCAGATTCAAATTAAGACACTCATTTTTATTGTTAAAAAGGTTTGTTTTGCATTAGGTATATGGGGGAATTGGACAATGAATAGTCATTTAAAACTTTTCTGTGTGAAGATCCTGTAGAGATAAGCGATAAATGGCCTCGCTTACAAAGCAATACGGAAGATAAGGCATTGGAGGTCCCACATAAACATGGAACACAAAGAGACAATAGGGATTATTGGATGGTAAGTCTACGTAAAATGGTATCAAAAAGATCTGGGCAAATCAGATTTCCTTTAGACATCTCTTGGGGGGAAAAGAATCACTTTTCGGTATCTTGACGGAAAACATGAACTCTTTTCGGCAATTTGGGTGCGGGGCATGTTGATAGAATATTTTTCGGAATCTCCAGTAAAACCAAACCATAATTTGTCACTTCCCCGGATCTGCCATTTATTTCGCAGCTGTTGATCAATAAAAACAATTTCGAAATGCTCCCATTCCTGTAAAAATTACTCTGATCTAAAATAAATGACATCGTTTCCGAGAGTATTTTGCTGAAATATAAATACATAACCAAAACAAGTACCAAATAAGCAAGGAAATAATGCATTGAATATGTCAGAAAATGAGCTTTCGAGCATTGCAAGCGAATGTGTTTGCCTGTGTGTTTAACGTGAGTCTTCCACGGCTTCCAAAGTTTTAGTTTAATATAACTGTTGCCAATGTGCCAAATCCTGAACCATGGTATTTCAATGACATTAATACCTACACCTTTTTTTCCCGGTCAAAAAGATTTCGTTCTTGTTAAATATTCAATCAACAACAGTTTTTAAAATCCAACTCTGACAAAAAGAGAAATTTGTCCGTGTGGGTAATTACTTCATTTGGCATATTTGTTTTGTTCCTATCATTGCGTAACAGATACTATGATTACTTAATGTTGTCTTATTTATGCTTGCAATATTGACCAGTCACAGTAGCAAATATGAGGAAGCATGTAAGCATTAGAAAAATGGGTTAGGCTGAATATAGATTCCCTAATGACAATATGACTGATGTTACTGCACTATTAGTTGGGACATTTCGCTATAAATACGGGATTTTACAAATTCGTTTAGTGGTTTAGTTGGGCAGAGCTGGGCTATTGTATTCTCGACTGCGAAGTACAATGTTCGAATCTACGATAACGATCAGGGGAGACTTGAGGCCGGGATGGCGGCCATTAAATCCAAGATGGCGGCACTTGAGGTGAAGGACGCACTAAGGGGACAACTAGGGACAGAGGCCGCTTTTCGGCAAATCGAACCGGCTAATAGCATTCAGGAATGCGTGGAACGGGCAGCGTATATACAGGTACTTATTTTAGTTAACCTTTTACCAAACGCCAAATGTTTTACTGTTTCAAATTAAAAGAGTTTGCAGACGACATTTCAAAATGTGATGAAAACAAATCTGATAGGGCAGAAAACATTGTTACAACGTTTTCCAGAGTCGTCTGCAACAAACTGGTCAAATGCCGTTATTGTTTGGTAATGGGTCAAAGTGAATGCCTCACAGATTTTTTTGTGTGAGCAACAAATGCTAAAAAGATGATTTAAACAATCCTCAACACTACGTACATAACAATTTTCAATATCTACATTTTAAAGATGCTGAAAACATGTATGTGTTTTCATTGAATAGTTGTGATACGAGCATTAGGGCATTCAATGCTTTGATTGTTAAACTTGGTGTATAAATAGTAAGGTTGTCATAGGATTGTTTCAATCGTATCTACTCGGCAATCCCCGTAACAAGTCGGTAGATATACCTCGTAGGCAGTACATGAATACACCAGAAATCCTGAGGTAATTCGCCTTATTTCCGGCGGATAACGCAAAATGCACTCAGGCACTAAATATGTATTTAAATACACACAAATTGGTTATATATCACAATTGAATGGGTTTTTTTTATCCTTTTTATTAAAGATAATCATATCAACACATTTTTGTTTCATATTTTGTCAATCGGCTCTTTTCTGCAATCCCCGGCTTGTGCCGGGGATTTTCGAGTAGATACGATTGCAAACGGACATGCCTTTCGTTGCTGACCTACTTTCAAAAATGGCTTCCCATTACCTCCGAGGTTATTTTAAGAAATGGCCATGGTGTTCCGAATGAGGATTGTTTATGATTGTTTGTCTGTGTTGAATGTGTTGAATACTTTTGTAATATTTACATTCTTATTTAATTCTTATTGTAGATGGTCATGTTGGTAATATTTTATATCATGTATTTCATTCTCGTATTTATGTTCACTGAATTATGAAACAATGTACCTAATGGGCTTATACGTCTTATAGAATTATGTAGATAAAACTGTCAAAACATTCATGATACACTTAAGAAGGCCTTGCTCAAGATGAGATTATTTTCTTATTATCATTATGGCTTCATATAGATATAGCAACTTAGAGAGTTTTCCATTCTTTATATGCAGTCAAATGTTTCAATTCAAGACATCTCACAAAATTCTGCCAATTACTGACCAAATCCAGGAAAGCCGCAAAATAAATGAAATACTGTTGACATGGTGTTCAACCTCCTATAAACATGTTAACACTCAAATTTAAAAATCCATCCGATTAAACGTTTAAACACACCGTGACTTTTCTTCTACAGGAGTGTGTATTCGAGGACTTCAATCTAAAGCGAGCTGTTATAGAGGAAGTAGTGAGATACATGCCTCCCACGGCCATTGTTGGCAGTTCTACCGGAAATATCTTCCCGTCACGCCTCTCTGATGGTCTGGACCGGAAACAGAGAATCATTGTAGCACATCCGGTTTGTACATCTGTTTGGCTGTATGTCAGTGTGTTTTAGTTGTATAGACTCGATATCATAAAATGGAGATTTTTCTCGTAAGGTCTTATTTCCCATGATGGTTAAACAAGGGTCGGTTTACTTAACCCTTAAAATGCTGGGTAATTTTCTAATAATAGATAATCGTGTCGTCTGCTTTCCAAAACCTTAGATATATATACTTAATTTTGTTGAGGAATGATACTCAGAGTAGCAAACAGGCTAGATCATAGACCAGCAAAAATTAACTTTAAGCATGACGTCGGTTCCAGCACTATAAGGGTAAACGTCCCCACAGTAACATGTGCCATCGTTTTCATTAAATTTCTTTAAGATAAAGAGGAACTTAAGCCGCGGGGCAAAGGCTTTATTCGCCAATTGAATTCCTAATTGATGTTGATATTTGCTAGAGTTCCGATTGTGTGTCCACCCCATGTTTAAAAGGTTGTACGACTACGGTTAAATGGAACCCCGCGTAAAACTAGTTCGGGTGAAACAATTTAGCTGTAATTTTGAAAATGAAATACCTTCGGCTGGATCATCCGGCAAACGTAATAACACGATCCTTTTCCTTGGAAAACGCGTTTGTTTGACGTTTCCGTTTACCCCCAGTTGAACCCGGTGCACCTGGTACCGATAGTGGAACTCATCCCAGCTCCATGGACAGATCAATCCGCCCTGTCCGAGACGAGGCGATTAATGGCTGATGCCGGCCAGGAACCAATCGTGGCGAAAAAGGAAACCAGCGGCTTTATAATCTGTCGGGTACAACACGCCATTACGGCTGAGTGTTTCAAGCTCATTCGGGTAAGCCGGAGGGTATGGTCATATGACCAAAGCTTCTATTCCTCCTAACGATAGCTCAAATCAGGTCAAAAATAAAAGCAGGCAACGATTAAGAGCACATAAATTCCTTTCTTAGTTTTTCCCTTTTTGATAGTGGATAGATAATGTCGTGACAAAAGATAAGTTTGTTCATAAAGAAGCAATTTACCTTTTTGTCTCATCCTAACCAAGTGAGGTATAGAAAGTTGGGGAATAAAGTGTATGTGTTGACTCATCATGAAACTATTTATTCAAATCTAAGAATCAATTCAAAATGTTCTGACAGAGTGGTATCATTTTTGGAAATGAAGGAAACAGATCCTCGTGAACAATTTCTATTGTCTTAACTTTGAGATTAAAAGCAACAGACTACCAAGAACTTGTAACTTTACTTACATACAAATTTTAGCAAAATCGTTTGTGAATCGTTACCTGATATACTAATACAATTGAAAGTATCTATTGAAAGCATAGTTAACCCTGGAAGCGTTAACATATTTGTGTATTTACAGTCTATATGCGCCTGGTATCAAAACCGTTGCCATACTCTGGGATATATATACATATTAATTCACTGTATACATGCGCCTAAACACTCAAATATAACCTTAATTTTTATTCCGATGGCTATTTCCCAGTACGTACCATCCAAATGTCCTCACATCTGCGAGCGAGCAGCTTTAAGGGCCTAGATCTATATGAACAATTACATTTTGAAGATACAGCGATCATTAGCAGGACGATGCTCTATAGGTTTCGGGTAGGAAATGGCAACTGTTTGGTGACTTCCTCTAGCGTTGCTTTTCTACTACAGGATGATGTTATAAGTGTTAACGACTTAGAGAAACTGTTCCCATGTGGTCTGGGCCTGAGATACGCTTACCTCGGTGCTCTAGAAACGTCCTATCTAAACGCAAACGGTAAGTGTGTGTCAATAACATGATTCCATCAGTACCAAACTCATATCTATATGATTTTTTTGTGAACTGTTAACAGTATGGGAATTATGTCATTAATGTATTGAGTCTGATTTCTATGTGTGTTCGGCTTATAGCGAGCATCCTTTCGCACAGTACATGTTCACTAAGGCCCCTATCTTGGTCGGTATGCACATGCGCTTTAAGATGAGGAGCACACATGACATGTCTCATTGCTTGTGGATTGAAAATTTTCAACTTGGTGTAGAATCTATAAACCCCATATTTCCTGGCAACCTCCATGTTCAACAAATACAAAGACGGACAACAGGCGTATCTGTCAATTGCAATCATCTGGAGATAAAACCAGAAACACGTCCTGAAAACCTTTTTAAAGGAGATAAAAAGGATGTTAATATATGGAAATAAAAAAAATATCGAAATAACAGATCATTTATTACATTCAGATTAGGACGCTTCACTTTTACCTTCTCTTTTGATTTTATTCCAGGATTAAAGCATTTCTGTTCGCTGTATGGTGACGATATATACAAGTTACAGGAACAATCTGGTCCACCTATCCGGCTAGAGGGCGCCACACTCGACACGATCCAAGAGGAGCTTGAAAAAAACATACCTCTAGCCGACATTGAGACCAGGAGGAAATGGCGCGATGAGAGACTGGTCGATTTGTTCAAACTGAAAAACAAGAAATCCGACGATGAATAGATAGATTAAAAAATATTCAAGAGATATCATACACGTGTACCACCTTTTGCTTTTTCCTTGCCCAATAACATGGCAACCGATAAAACAGGTGTAGTTTAACGCAAATGTTGATAGATCAAAGCTGTATATGTCAAGATTCTTCCCCAATATGCACGTAGGAATTTAACTTAGACAAGCACCGATGCACCGATAAAAAGTGTGCATACACTTCTGAACCTTCTGGAGCGCCATAACTGGCAAAGCGACACCAAATTCCCAAAAGAACTGCCCTACGTCGTAACCGACTTTCTTAACTACGGCTATGGTGGACACAGTAGTCATTATTCTTATCCAGAGTATAAACCATACCTTTGTTTGCTATGCATCAACCTCTGCTACAGAAATTAAGGTACCTATTAGAAAATCAAAAGGGAGGCTTAATAGTCTCATGCTAACGCTAGGCATATTCAAGCGGCTTTACAATTACCTCCCCGATCACTGGGCGATAAACCGACCCTGAACATATGGCGCATGATAACAGCTACATCACATTGGTTTATTCCCTCACAGGTACCCATTTATACAACTGGGTGGGGTGGAGCAATATGGGATGCATTCTTTGCCCAGGAAATTACCCCTGGTCCGGCAGGGACTCGAACCCAGGACCCTCCGATCCTAAAGCCAACGCACTTCACTGGACC
Organism: Cerastoderma edule; assembly: GCA_947846245.1. Lineage (NCBI taxonomy): Eukaryota > Metazoa > Mollusca > Bivalvia > Cardiida > Cardiidae > Cerastoderma > Cerastoderma edule. Next base: position 33,987,618 of record OX401413.1, on the reverse strand, counting down.
ACTGGACCACGGTTCCCACGTAAAATAAATCAAGCCAGCAATTAGAATCTAATTTCCTCTTATTATAACAAAACACCTTGTCAGAGTCATGATAGTAATGTGCAACATTCATCATCTTTGTATATTTGGGCCGCGTCACGCGAAAAGGGGCACTCGGACATAAATAAAAACCGCTGACTCAGCTCTTTCTTAGTGCTATTATTCAAGTATCTAGTCACGACATTTATCATTTGTATTTACTTAAAGGTAGAACTTGATGTCATCTAAGATGGCAAACAGTGTAGCCCCAGACCAGCCGCCAAGTCAGTGTCCGAGTGCCCCTTTTTTCCGTGACGTGGCCCATTTGTCATAGTTACAACATTTGCACCTGTCTGGATAATTACATGAATGAATAATACTAGAGCTTAATTTTGGTTTTCTTACTCGTGTTTGGGATAAAACGTCCTCTTCTATTGTACAAACCTTAAGTTCTTCGGGCAACCTTGCGGAATATCGAACAACATTTTTATGAACTTTGGTAACGATTTTGTTATTAGATATATTATTGTATACTTTCGTATTTCTCCCATTACTGAATGTGCTTTACTGATCATTTTTTATATGAAAGCCTACAATATAAAGGTTATTGCACTTATATGGGAATATATTGTGTTGGATTCGTTCTTTTGGCGAATCAGCACGAGTTCGCAAGCTCGTGCTATTTTGCCCAAAGAACTCGTCTAACAGAAAACATTCCCATATACGTGAAAAAACCTAAAGAACTATTTACGTCCAGTTTAAGCTGTTTAAAAGGATATAGCTCTAAACTTTTAGGGACAGTCTTGTTGGATAGTGAACTTGAGCGAGTTGTTATGGCAAAAAATATTTTCATAGAGTTTAGTATACATCTGATATGGACTTAAACAGCAGACAAACCAACACATCTCTTGTGACTGTATCATCCACAGCAGACAAGCCAACACATCTCTTGTGACTGTATCATCCACAGCAGACAATCCAACACATCTCTTGTGACTGTATCATCCACAGCAGACAAGCCAACACAACTCTTGTGACTGTATCATCCACAGCAGACAAGCTAACACTTAGACATACGTCACCATGTCCCCTCACATCGATACTGGGAGACAAATCTACTTGATAGCAATGTAACAGATACAAGTTACCTATGATGAGTTAATCACTCTTTCGTTATATTTTTCCAAAAATGCAGGCTGCTACGTATGAGCTTATAGCTGTCTGTACTTTAGAGAGCGTTAAACAATCGCTCCTTCTGTGGGGTTTCTATATCGTTTAGATTTCTTTATTTATCCTCCAAAGTGTTTAAATGGAAGGCTGTGCCACAGTTTACTTGCAAATGTTTCTAACAATCGTGACCTAGCCCCTATGGCAAGTGAATCATCCCATCGACTGTAATGACCTTTTGTTATTTCAAAAATGTTGATTTCAATGATTTGGATTCCATCTAAGGCATTTTGTAAACAGAATTCTTTAAGTAACTTTGGGTATCATGTTTTACCAAAGACTGGTCCTTTACAACAACAGTCTCAGATGTGCTATGGTCGGGTTTCCATAATCATAAGCTTGCGTAACGAAAATTGAATGACCGCAACTCACATTTTGTCCAACAAGTGAGAGTAATCAACTAGGCATCTGCGTCATCGGTAGATCAAGACATTTTCGGTCGGTACCATTTGCTTCTATTAGAAACCTTGCAGTTCAAATATCAGGCAGAAGAAAATGTTTCTTTCTTTCTTTCTTGGAGGGAACTTGAAGGAAGATCCCTTGTTTTATTACGAAATACGTCCAATCAAAATTGTTAGAACCAATGCCATTTTGTAAGTCGGCAAGGACGGGCCTCAGGAAGAAAAGATTAAGGCGAAAGCTTATCTAAACTACTGTAGGGACTCGCCGAGATAATACTGTGTATGTATAGAAGTTAAATTGTATTTCGGACAAGAATCCTCAGTTTCCAAAAAAGAAAAGAAAATCTGTATTCTGAAAAACACAAAGCTTTAGTGGTAACCCGGCTAAAACATAAAATAGCCATTCGACGTAAAGGAAGTGAGTTCCCGTGTTAGGGTGGTTGAACTTAATTATGTAGTCATGGCCAACGTCCTCTCGTTATACCTGATACATTAGTGGCACAAAGCAGAATTATTCCTTGATTTTAGGAAACTTCTTAGAATTACAAGGAATTGATTCACCGAAACTTGATAATAACTGTCTTGAAAATAATGGGCTTCCATTGCAACACAATCCAGCAAACCTTTCTAATTTGTAACGAACCCCGTGCTATCTTGTAAACAATATCTTGTAATGTCATACATACGCTTTGATCATTGCTACAATCGTTCTTTTTAGTAAAAAATACCTATCAGTCTTTTGTGAAAAGGCCAAATGGTCCATTGAAAACAACCCACTAAAGTTTATCTCATCTGTGAGTATATACGAACTAATCAATTTAAGAATTAATTTGTGATGTTGTGTTATTGTTGCTGTTGTTGTCGCTCGCTTTGGTAGTCAAAGATGACCAATACTTTTGATACTGACTGAAGAAATATACATTCGTTCTCAGATCGTATTACAGACTAGCAATACTATACGGCTTTTGTAGCAACTCTATTTTCGATTTGATGTTGGCTCTTCCGTAACGCAAAGTACGAACAGGGGCATTGACATAACACTATTATCAACGACCGGCTGATTAAGATCGGATCTAATTAATCCACCAAGAGGCATAATGGTGTATTAAATATTTTCAGTTACAAAACTGTATTCAAATTTTGGGTTGACCAATATGGTGTAATTTATTGTCATCTGCTAAAAAAAGGCAACTTGTTTTCGTTTTTTTTTATTTAATTAAAGACCTTGGTTATGGTTATATCTACTTTAACTTCTAGGAGAATATATATAAATACAGGAAAGGTTTGGATGCGGCACTTTGATGAAGAAGTTGAAACTATCCACATGTATATGGAATTTGGTTCTTTACCGTCTCAATCGCTTATGTATATATGTAACTGATTTCACTTAACCCTTAGAATACTGGGTAATTTTCTAGAGAAAAAAGGATCTGTGTTGTCTGCTTTCCAACACCTTAAATATCTGATTAATTCTGTCGATAAAAGATACTCAGAGTAACAAACAGGTTAGATTACACACAAGCCGCCAATTGTTTTGGCGGCTGACCTTAATCTAACCTATTGGCATAAGGATGAAGTCGGTTCGAGTACTACAATGGTTAAACGTGTTGGTATCGTAAAATGTTCGCGTGAGATATTTATTGAAATCAACAAGACCCAATTATCTACTTATTACCTTGTCTTTATTAGTTTAAACTTATTTATTTTATATTGATTGTGAAACAAGTTCTTAAAACTTAGATTAATCACTCTCGATTCTGCTTCTTGGATGCATAAACAGTACTCGCGCCGAAAGTCGAATAATGAGAAGTTTCAAGGCGGAACCGCTTCTAACAGGATTGTTGTCTTTATTCTAGTATTTTAACAAGTGTCTAGTAAATTAATATTTCGAGTTATACCGATTTTGTAATTATTATGATGACAGAAATATTTAGGAAATTAAAAGTATTTCGCCACTGTTAATATTATCGGTAGCTCGTGGTTTAAGCGTACAATGTGACTTGTGTATCGTGAATCTATGTGTGCATATGTCTGTGTCGTAATATTGTAAGTGTGCATTAATAGATGTCATTAATACATATATATTTATTTCTTGACATTTTCATGTTTTCTCCTTTATTCTTTTATTTAGCTAGAACAACGGTGTAAGGCAATCGAATTAATGAGTAGAGTTGGATTTTGATCAGCTATTTATATAAAAGTAAGTTAATTTAGATTTTGAAATAAGATAGAAATGTAATTGGCATTGAATTAATTGCTCAATATTGACTGTGACTGCACTATTGTTGTTTGATTCAAGGGTTTTTTATAGCAATAAGTGTTGTTTGACTAATGGTGCGTCAGCACCTTAGTCCATTGAATTTACATACCACTTTTTGAGGGACGGTACTTTATCGATACACAAACAGCGGTCTGACTCCAATTACTCATTAAACATCCGCCTTCACTGTGCGGACTAATACGTTCTTGGAACTAGGGATGTAGTCCGGACTCGCTTTGATTTGCTCTATATTATTACTGTCAAGTTTACAATCTCTACAACTTATTTAAGATGAGCATATAATATATAAAGTCGTCGGTTTTAATTATCATTTTTCGCATATGGCGTCATGCAAAAGAAAACACCAAAAAGTAACCTGTTCCGGGTTCAGGAATTTAAGATAAACTGCCACGTATATGTTTTTTTGCAATGGTCATTTAACTTTTTTGAAAGTAGTAGTATTAGTATTATGTTTATTTCTTGCTCAGTTCTGCAAACCTCGTCTTAATGCCAGTAATTTGCTTTTAGTGAGTACTTTCAACTTTGTCTCACAGGTTCAAGCAATGAACATCATTCTTTTCTAGACATTCACTCACAACAACAATGGCTGGAATGCTTCATCACGGTGTAAAGTCTAACGGAAACGGCCGACAAGTGCAAAGTGTCTGGGTTTTCGTGACCTTGGTCCTGGCGACGCATGCGCAAAATGAAGATTACACACCGAACTTCAACGACAGAGTACAACAGGCGTTTGGAACCCTCTGTCCTGGAGTAGATATTTGTAACCAGGGGGCGAAACAACCGACTATTCTGCCGAACAGGGTGATTGACAGCGCTAAAAACGAGATTTCTTGTTGCCGTGGTATGTCTTGTCCTTATATATCCCTTGAAAACCAAAGAATTATTATGTAAAGACTCGTCCAGGGAATATTACTGCTGTATTATGTAAAGTATATATTGTATATATAAACACCCATGTCCTCTTTAATATTGCTAACTATTCTCATTTCTTATATTTGCTCCCCCAAACGTTACAATATCAGCAAGAAAAAGGTTAGATTAGGTAGGGTTTTGTTTCATAACGTTATATAGTGTATCATTATTACTTTGCGATGTTGAAATTGTAATGGACGGAAAGTTGCCCATAGCTACAACATGGGGCCGATTTCAAGTATTCTTGTTGAAACAACAACCTTCCAAAGTACATTTCCATACATAAGTAACTAAATTGCTTTGAATCACAATAATCTCAACATACTATCAGAAAAGTATTTTCAATAAACCTACGCATAAATTGTTGTCTGCATTTGTTTTTAAATTCGAACGGTCATAAAGTCCTATCTTAGCTGGGGGTCGTAATTTCGTAAACACAGCCTGAGCCTATTCAGTTTTTGGATCATAGTCATGCTTAGAGAAGGGAGCTATCTAGATACGATGTCCTAACGTATTGTGGCTGAAAGATCTGGTTGCCACCGACGTTACGATTCCACGCTCATTACTTGTTGGAGCAAAATCAATTTCAACAACCACATGATAGATAACCCTTTTATCAAGTTTTATGATAACCCTAGCATGGTATTGTCTAAAATATCAAATCAAACAGCTTGATAGAAGCTAAAATGTCTTAATAAAGTTGTATTACCTACTTTTGGGTAAAATTAAGTGAGAAACAAACCGTAAGTGGCCATTTTGATTTTTTTTGCAACTTCTCGCACTTTCTGCTTTCAAAATATGGTAATTACCCACTGAACACGTAGGGCTCATCCAATGAAAACACATGTTTTTCCCGCCTTTTTTGCAACTTTACTACAACTTCCAAATACAGGTTTAGCTCCGCCAAATTTGACCCAATTTGATTGTCACTTTTTGCAGGATAGGGCGAGATATCCACATGAAAACCGGAAGTGCTATTGAAATTGAATTGAAATGTTTAAGGATTCCGAAAAATGCTACTATTCTCTTAAAATAATGGGGAAAAAAATAATTTCTAGACTCTGAGGAATGAGATTATATGTTTATGTTTAATCATGTTAGGTTTTGTCTCATTATGTTTCCCCATTATTCAATTATCGTAGCGGTTGTGATACACAGCCGGCCTGCTCCAAAGAGCTAAGAGGGCGGAATTACTACCGTGTTCCAGACAGACACGGTAGGAACATTACTTCTAGGAGCTATCTAGCCATTAGTTCACAGGGACCCCTACAGTTTTGGGAAGATTAGCACCTTCTCTCAAAATGAGTGCAAGACCTTGATCGGTCAATGATCTTTTCAAATTGTGCCGAATGAAGTCAATATGAAATAGTCGATGCATTTTTCACCACTAATCAATAATGTTTATGTGGCTTTATAAAGACAAGCTGATGACGAAATACCAGGAGCATGAAAGGATACACAAACTGATGACGAAATACCAGGAGCATGGAAGGATACACAAACTGATGACGAAATACCAGGAGCTTGGAAGGATACACAAACTGATGACGAAATACCAGGAGCATGGAAGGATACACAAACTGATGACGAAATACCAGGAGCATGGAAGGATACACAAACTGATGACGAAATACCAGGAGCATGAAAGGATACACAAACTGATGACGAAATACCAGGAGCATGGAAGGATACACAAACTGATGACGAAATACCAGGAGCATGAAAGGATACACAAACTGATGACGAAATACCAGGAGCATGGAAGGATACACAAACTGATGACGAAATACCAGGAGCATGAAAGGATACACAAACTGATGCGATTTAAAAACAAAACGAACTAAACTCCGATAGAACTGATTACTAAAATGATTTCTCCTCATATTCAGTATAGATTTGTATAATTATCACAAAGGTACAGATAAGTTAAGTCGCTAACAATGTAACAAATATCGGTAGCCGATTCTGCGAGTAAGGCGTACATTCTCGATTTTTCTTTCTAATTGTAGGTTGTTCTTGCCATCCAAATTGCCAGGATAACCGGAACTGTTGTTTCCAAGGTAACACTACCGCGGACGACGCCATGGATACGACAATGGAGTGCATTTCCATGCAATCTAATGTCCCGAAGGAGTCCTTTGCGTCACCAGCTCCGGCCTACAACACGGTCTCGATATCACCAAACGGCGGCTGTAAGCTCACTTCCCTTCCTCGTTCATTACGCGGGTTTAATGCCACTTGTGATGCGGTACCTATTACGCCATGGGGAGATTTATTCCCAGTCTACTCTATTGAACAGGACAAGATATACAAAAATGAATTATGTGCCCTTTGTCACGGTGTCGTCAATGTTAGACCATGGCAACCAGTCTTGATGTGCGAAAGGTTAAGACGCAACACCTTACCTTTATCGCCAGAGCAGCTGGAATTCCTAGAACACGGCTCGCAATCAGAAAAATGCTTTGTAGAATTCCAATACGAGGACAAGTCAATATTGTTTGGCAAACAGTGCTCTAACAATCAGATATCCACTTGTCAGTCTGTAACCGCAGGGGAGTTGAGTCCAATTCCAGACAATTTACAGTTAACTGCTCTAGATGTTGTTGAAGCATGTGAGACTGGGGCACACTCGATGGTAAATGTATTTGGAATTGCATATAGGAACATATTTTGTGCCGTATGCAGTGTTCCGTATTTCGTCCATCCATTTAGATGTAATTATAACGACGCTCGCACTACAGGAGAATCAACAATGCTTCTTTTGCTCGATGTCGACTTTTACCGAAAGGATTACGGCCCGCAGTCAACGGTCAGTTCTATCCAGCCGCCAGCCAGAAACAAGCCACAGTATTGTTATCCAAACGACGCCATATCGGTTTGTACAACTCATTATTTAAACATTCCTTACTATATCAGTAGCTTGCCTCAAAAATATATATGCAATCGGAACTACTCGGGTATTTCCGTGAGCTGTGAAATACACCTCGGATATAAGTGTAAGGTTACAATTTTTCGGGTAAATCGTCCTGGCGATTAACACCTTTTCTAAGCGTGCAAGTTAAGTAGTTCAATGTATATGGACGTGTTGGACAACCTTTTAAATCATTCTTTATCGGTAGCTTATACGATATAGCGAACTTATAAGTTGTGACATATATAGTTGTTTCCTTAATCAAATTAAACGACTTTTTAGATTTCACAATTAAGATCTATTTTTGAAAACGAAAGTGAAGAGACGTCATTCCGCGGGAACCAATACGGCGTCATCCCTATTATTTCAGAGGTGTTTTCATTCGATAAACCCGATGTGTTCAGATTGATATATATGTAGACACCTCGTCAAAAGGTTGTCTGTGCATGCTTCCTCTAGTAAAAATTCTAAAGCTGCTAACGGGTCGAAACGTGTACTATTGGCACACGCACATTTCTTGTGCATATTCTGGAGAAAATTATGTCATAAGTAGTTATTTATATGTAAGCCTTGAGTAGCATTACGTTATGGAGTACTTTACAAAATTAATGCATCAATGTATGAATGCCCCCTTTCGAGCTTTTATAACAGTGTACTGTGTAACCATGTACCCAGTAGATGCCAAAAGTCCCCTAGTATATTAACCCTTAGATTGCTGGGTAAATCTCCTAAAATAAATTTTGGTGTCGTCTGCTTTCCAGAACCTTGAATATCTGTTTAACTATGTTGAGGAAAGATACCCAGAGTAGCAGACACCTTGAGACTTTAAAGGTAGCTTAAATATGATCATTTACAAATAGTTTCCGTTTAATTCTGTATTTCAGGGCATTGACAGTTGCCGGGCTAAGAAGTGTCCATCTGGGCAAATCCAAAACAAAGACGGAATATGTCAATTTCCATCAAAGAAATGGGGATTCCAATCGTATATGGTATACGTAAAGCTAACCAACACTGATGTAAGATCGAACTTTACAGGACGGTTTCAGCAACAGTATTTCAATGGATCGAGCATCAAATATATCCTATATGATACAATTCCATGGCCAAAGCATTGGAGAATCCTGACAATTTATCAATCACTCAACGCAAATGAGATGCTTGTGATCCTAATGAGCCGAATCGATGATCCTGGTCGATTGACTCGAGACATCCGGCACTCCATTTCTAAACCATGGCCAATGGTCATCAATGACACCAAGGTCACGCTTCAACAGCAATTCTTTGGATATCTTCTGATGTTTACAAGCTCAGGATTTTATAAACCTCAGTGGAAAATAATGGCCGAAAACGAGGGCTTGTCTATAACGGCAATGGTATCACAGCAATGGATTAAGATTGATTCGGGACCGGCTGTGTTCAGATCTTGTGTATTAACCAAATTGTATGTTTGCGACCAAATTATTCTTCGACCCGGCGAGTACAACCTTTCGTTAGAGAATATGGTGTTAAAAAGTAATCTGACTAGACGCATACTGTTTGACTTAGAATTCGAGCTGGTAGATGATGGTACAGGGTCCCTGACCGCACGAGTGTGTCTATCAGATACACTTCTCCAAACAAGAAGCGTTACAGCCAGTGTTTATGTGCAGCTGGAGATGCTCTGTGTTTGCATTGTTATTTGTATCTGTAATTATCTACAATGTAATTAACAAAACATCCCCCTAAGAAGTTACGAGACTGCCCAAACTGAAACATTTAGTAGACGACAATTATCAAACAAAAATCATATTTTAATTGGAAATTTAGAAATGTTCTTTGTTCCAATGTTTCCACCTTTTGCGATGGTTTTTGAAGATCACTTTTTGATATGTGTACCATCTTCTTTATTGTGTTGTTTTCTTAAGAGAAACTGGAAAGGTTTTGAAAGCAACAAATCAAGTACGTCGTATACAATTGTATTTCGTTTGACTATCGATACGTTAGTGAAAGAAAGAAATTTGTATTGGGTTGTAGATCTCTATAAACATTGAGATTTGTAGGAATAGCATTCTCTTGTATTGGGTGGAAGATCTCTATAAACATTGAGATTTGTAGGAATAGCATTCTCTTGTATTGGGCGGAAGATCTCTATAAACATTGAGATTTGTAGGAATAGCATTCTCTTGTATTGGGTGGAAGATCTCTATAAACATTGAGATTTGTAGGAATAGCATTCTCTTGTATTGGGCGGAAGATCTATATAAACATTGAGATTTGTAGGAATAGCATTCTCTTGTATTGGGCGGAAGATCTCTATAAACATTGAGATTTGTAGGAATAGCATTTTCTTGTATTGGGTGGAAGATCTCTATAAACATTGAGATTTGTAGGAATAGCATTCTCTTGTATTGGGCGGAAGATCTCTATAAACATTGAGATTTGTAGGAATAGCATTCTCTTGTATTGGGCGGAAGATCTCTATAAACATTGAGATTTGTAGGAATAGCATTCTCTTGTATTGGGTGGAAGATCTCTATAAACATTGAGATTGGTAGGAATAGCATTATCTTGTATTGGGCGGAAGATCTCTATAAACATTGAGATTTGTAGGAATAGCATTCTCTCGTATTGGGTGGAAGATCTCTATAAACATTGAGATTTGTAGGAATAGCATTCTCTTGTATTGGGTGGAAGATCTCTATAAACATTGAGAATTGTAGGAATAGCATTCTCTTGTATTGGGTGGAAGATCTCTATAAACATTGAGATTTGTAGGAATAACATTCTCTTGTATTGGGCGGAAGATCTCTATAAACATTGAGATTTGTAGGAATAGCATTCTCTTGTATTGGGTGGAAGATCTCTATAAACATTGAGATTTGTAGGAATAACATTCTCTTGTGTTGGGCGGAAGATCTCTATAAACATTGAGATTTGTAGGAATAGCATTCTCTTGTATTGGGCGGAAGATCTCTATAAACAGTGAGATTTGTAGGAATGGCATTCTCTTGTATTGGGCCTGAAATATGTCCTCGGTGATTTGATGGGAAAACGCAGGTTATAGACGTGGGACTGTATTGTTATTGTCACGTGTTTATAGTATCATGTTATAGATGTGGGACTATATTGTTATTGTCACGTGTTTATAGTATCATGCCATTTCATTTCGTATGTTGGTTGAAATCGCAAGAAGGAACTTATAGATCACTGTTTATAAAAACAAACATTTTAAACAGTTTACCGTACTTGCCAGATGAATGGGCTTTATGTTCTACCGAAAGGTTATGAATTCAGACTTCAAGAAACTTCTTTGGACCTAGGCCCTTGACTGTCTGAAATCCCTGAGGTCTTACAGAGACCCTCTTTGGTCTGACAGATTTCTACATAGACAAAGAAAAAAAGTGTTCAGTTTGGTCCTAAATGGGGCTCTCAGAGTATCGGGAAGTCTGTGAAAAGGGTTGAGAGGTTAATAAATAATTTAGTTTTATGTTATTCTACAAATATGTGTTTTTATTTTATCCGTAGACGATATTGTATTTGAATAATATTAACCCATCTGTGAGGTATAGTTCTTTTCAACGTCTGTTACTCGCAGATCACACCCTGTGAGATCATTTACATGTCTGTTAGTCCAATTAACAGACCACATTCTGTGAGCTAGTCCTTTACACGTCTGTTAGTCGAACTCACAGAACACAATCTGGGATATAGTCATTTATACGTCTGTTAGTCCTACTCACAGAACACAATCTGTGAGACCGTCATCTAGACGTCTGTTTGTCCTATTAACAGAACACAATCTGCGATATAGTCATTTACACGTCTGTACGTCCTATTAACAGAAAACAATCTGTGAGACAGTCATTTAGACGTGTTTGTCCTACTCACAGAACACAATCTGTGATATAGTTATTTACGCGTCTTTTAGTCCTACTCACAGAACACAATCTGTGATATAGTCATTTACGCGTCTGTTAGTCCTACTCACAGAACACAATCTGTGATATAGTCATTTAAATGTCTGTTAGTTCACTCACAGAACACAATCTGCGATATAGTCATTTACGCGTCTGTTAGTCCTACTCACAGAACACAATCTGTGATATAGTCATTTATACGACTGTAAGTCCTACTCACAGAACACAATCTGCGATATAATCATTTACTCGTCTGTTAGTCCTACTCACAGAACACAATCTGTGATATAGTCATTTACGCGTCTGTTAGTCCTACTCACAGAACACAATATGTGATAAAGTCATTTATACGTCTGTTAGTCCTACTCACAGAACACAATATGTGATATAGTCATTTATACGTCTGTTAGTCCTATTCACAGAACACAATCTGTGATATAGTCATTTAGACGTCTGTAAGTCCCATTCGCAGAACACAATCTGTGTCATAGTCATTTATACGTCTGTTAGTCCTACTCACATAACACAATCTGTTATATAGTCATGTACGCGTCTGTTAGTCGTACTCACAGAAAACATTCTGTGATTTAGTCATTTACGCGTCTGTTAGTCCTACTCACAGAACACAATCTGTGATATAGTCATTTACGCGTCTGTTAGTCCTATTCACAGAACACAATATGTAATATAGTCATTTATACGTCTGTAAGTCCTACTCACAGAACACAATCTGTGATATAGTCATTTATACGTCTGTTAGTCCTATTAACAGAACACAATATGTGATATAGTCATTTATATGACAGTAAGTCTTATTAACAGAACACGATCTGTGATATAGTCATGTATACGTCTGTTAGTCCTATTCACAGAACACAATCTGTGTTATAGTCATTTATACGTCTGTTAGTCGTACTCACAGAAAACATTCTGTGATTTTAGTCATTTACGCGTCTGTTAGTCCTATTCACAGAACACAATATGTGATATAGTCATTTATACGTCTGTTAGTCCTATTCACAGAACACAATATGTGATATAGTCATTTATACGACTGTAAGTCCTATTAACAGAACACAATCTGTGATATAGTCATTGTTACGTCTGTTAGTCCTACTCACATAACACAATCTGTAATATAGTCATGTACGCGTCTGTTAGTCGTACTCACAGAACACAATCTGTGTTATAGTCATTTATACGTCTGTTAGTCCTATTCACAGAACAAAATCTGTGTTATAGTCATTTATACATCTGTTAGTCCTATTCACAGAACACAATATGTGATATAGTCATTTATACGTCTGTTAGTCCTACTCACATAACACAATCTTTAATATCGTCATGTACGCGTCTGTTAGTCGTGCTCACAGAAAACATTCTGTGATATAGTCATTTACGCGTCTGTTAGTCCTATTCACAGAACACAATATGTGATATAGTCATTTATACGTCTGTAAGTCATGTTTACAGAACACAATATGTGATATAGTCATTTATACGTCTGTAAGTCATGTTTACAGAACACAATATGTGATATAGTCATTTATACGTCTGTTAGTCCTATTCACAGAACACAATATGTGATATAGTCAATTATACGTCTGTTAGTCCTACTCACATAACACAATCTGTAATATAGTCATGTACGCGTCTGTTAGTCCTACTCACAGAACACAATCTGTGATATAGTCATTTACGCGTCTGTTAGTCCTACTCACATAACACAATCTGTTATATAGTCATGTACGCGTCTGTTAGTCGTACTCACAGAAAACATTCTGTGATTTAGTCATTTACGCGTCTGTTAGTCCTACTCACAGAACACAATCTGTGATATAGTCATTTACGCGTCTGTTAGTCCTATTCACAGAACACTCTATGTGATATAGTCATTTAGACGTCTGTTAGTCCTACTCACAGAACTCAATCTGTGATATAGTCATTTACGCGTCTGTTAGTCCTATTCACAGAACACAATCTGTGATATAGTCATTTATACGTCTGTTAGTCCTATTCACAGAACACAATCTGTAATATAGTCATGTACGCGTCTGTTAGTCCTACTCACAGAACACAATCTGTGATATAGTCATTTACGCGTCTGTTAGTCCTACTCACAGAACACAATCTGTGATATAGTCATTTATACGTCTGTTAGTCCTACTCACATAACACAATCTGTAATATAGTCATGTACGCGTCTGTTAGTCCTACTCACAGAACACAATCTGTGATATAGTCATTTACGCGACTGTTAGTCCTATTCACAGAACACTATATGTGATATAGTCATTTAGACGTCTGTTAGTCCTACTCACAGAACACAATCTGTGTTATAGTCATTTATACGTCTGTTAGTCCTATTCACAGAACACAATATGTGATATAGTCATTTATACGTCTGTTAGTCCTACTCACAGAACACAATCTGTGATATAGTCATTTACGCGTCTGTTAGTCCTACTCACAGAACACAATCTGTGATATAGTCATGTACACGTCTGTTAGTCCTATTCACAGAACACAATCTGTAATATAGTCATGTACGCGTCTGTTAGTCCTACTCACATAATACAATCTGTAATATAGTCATGTACACGTCTGTTAGTCCTACTCACATAACACAATCTGTAATATAGTCATGTACGCGTCTGTTAGTCATATTCACAGAACACAATCTGTGTTATAGTCATGTACGCGCCTGTTAGTCCTACTCACAGAACACAATCTGTGATATAGTCATGTACGCGTCTGTTAGTCATATTCACAGAACACAATCTGTGTTATAGTCATGTACGCGCCTGTTAGTCGTACTCACAGAAAACATTCTGTGATATAGTCATTTACGCGTCTGTTAGTCCTACTCACAGAACACAATCTGTGATATAGTCATTTACGCGTCTGTTAGTCCTATTCACAGAACACAATCTGTGTTATAGTCATCTATACGTCTGTAAGTCCTATTCGCAGACCACAGTATGTGATATAGTCATTTGCGCGTCTGTTAGTCCTACTCACAGAACACAATCTGTTATATAGTCATTTAGACGTCTGTAAGTCCTATTCGCAGACCACAGTATGTGATATAGTCATGTACGCGTCTGTTAGTCCTATTCACAGAACACAACCTGTGTTATAGTCATTTTTTGGACTCTGTTAGTCCTATTCGCAGACCACAGTATGTGAGCTAGTCATTTACGCGTCTGTTAGTCGTGCTCAAAGAACACAATCTGTTATATAGTCATTTAGACGTCTGTTAGTCCTACTCACAGAACACAATCTGTGAATAAGTCGTTTTAAGACATATCTCCACGATAACTCATGTTACCTTGTATGTTGCAGACGTACATAGAAATCATTTTGGCAAAATGACAAATTACTCCTTGCGATTCGCCATTTTATCAAAACAAGTCATACAAAACATCAAAATGAAATGAATATGTTATTCTCCATCGTTTTATTGTCGTCTTATGTTGCTTTCAATTTAGACTCTTTATAAATTCCTGCTTGAGGTTAAGCAAGCTTCCAACTATTTACTAACGAATGTTGATTTCTTATAGCAAGTGTTCTGTGGGTACTGCCCCTTCCGAAGGCCATATCAAATGGAACTCATATTCTGAGGGTTCATTGAACTCATATTCCAGAGAAAGTCGTGTAACGAATCGAGGAAATAAACCTCTAAAAGACACAATCACATATGATAAGTGAAAAACATAACCTGGGGTCCTGGTCCATGTGTATACCTAGTTATCTACAGGAGGCTATGAAAAACACTATCGTTGACTGATCGGATTCTGTAATCATATAACTGCAATTTTCCAGAAGCGCCAGGTTCTCAAATTTTTCAAACGTTGGAATGAACGTTACAGTTATAAATCCCTTACTTTGTAAAGAATTTTGAAGAAAATAGTACAAATTTGAGAATGACAGCAGATAACGAAATTTATAACTCCATGCATTTTGATTAGACCTTTGACTTATAAAACGAGGAGACCTATCAATCTAGAAGAAACTTCCAATTTCGAGTTGTGTACACACAGTTACGGATGAATCATCCGAGTTAGAATCAGATAGACGCTCATACAAAATAAGTGAAAAATAATATTGCTTTGCAACGATAGTTCTTAAGCCTTGGCTCCCGGACCAAATCTAGCATAAGTGCGGAGAGCGCATGCGTGGCGGTCGGATTGAAAGTGCTTTAGCGAGCGAATTATATTTGCAATTATTAACTTACCAGCAATAAACAGACCAATCAAGAGATTACAGACATCATCTAAAGATTTGACACAGAAATACAATATCATTGAAGATGGAAGACACAGATCAGTGTTAGACCCTGATTTTCACCACCCAGTTGACAACTTCCTGTTTAGAAATAATGTAAACAAAAAACAGCTGATCGACATGAATGGACAGACCTTGAAAACTATCTTTCTGTTATATTTGGATACCCTTAGATATACTTATTACAGATAACCAGGTATGCTTACAAGAACAATATATTCTCCAGAATGAGGGCTTCATGCCATGCATACCACCCCTCAAATTTACACCAACAACCTCATATTTCTTTTGGATTACAGAATGCTCACCATTCAAACATACCTACAACCTTGGAGGAATACACAAAGGCAATCTTCTACTAGCCATAGCAGGCATCGAACCGAACCCGGGCCCCAGAACTGTTAAATACCCATGTGGCACATGTACTAAAGCCTGTCGATGGAACCAAAAAGCAGTAGCTTGTGATAAGTGTGACACAGATTGTATGGGAATTTCAAAATCAACTTATGAATTCCTATCTAAAACAACAGCTCCTTGGATATGCAGTAACTGTGAAACACCCAACCACCCCACAGTACTGTATGAATCAGTGATGTCGGTATCAAACTCACTGTCAAGCCTATCTAACACCACAGAGGCAAACAACACAATGGGTTCTTCACTACTCTCACTTAGTGAACCAGTAGCAGTATCCTCGCCGAAACAAGTAGCAAGTAACCCAATCAGACAAGGGGTCGGAGTTAAGCCAAAGAAAATTTGCGAATATTAATGATTATTTTCCTAAGCATCAAGAATAAAACACTTATTTGCTGTCATTCTCAATTTTTTTTTTCAAAATTCTTAACAAAGTAGGGGATATATATAAGTGTAACGTTCACTTTAACTAAAAGTATAATGTACCCGCGTGCGTTCACAAAACAGGAGTGGTTAACATTGCGTCACGCTGTAGGTCACTCAGACTGGTGAATATTTCATATATTCGCTGAATACATACAACAAACCATTTGATTGGTCAACTAACTCGTTATAACGAATTACCTATCTCATAATTCCGAGTTAGTATTAAGTCGAATTAACGACTAAAGTATCTCTTATTTCGAGTTAGTATGTCGAAATACCGACTAAATTATCTCGTTATTTCGACTTACTAACTCGGAATAACGAGAAAAAAAACGCATACATGTCTCCTCTATGTCACCGTAGTTACAAGGGCTGTTGTTTAATTATGTACTTAGGGTTTACTTACATGGGTCCCCTTAGGTCCCTTTCGCCAGGCTCGTTATTTTCGTTGTTCATAACGAGTATCCTATTACATTCTCCGGTTCCGTTAAGTTATTTTTCTGCCCTATGATTATCATACAGGACCTCCTGTTTATGCCAGTGTGTATATAATCTTCCTAAATGAATAATTGATGGCGCTGGAACAACCTCCTCGGGAAGGCTGTTCCAGAATTTCGAACTTCCGAATGAACTTTTATATGTACAACGTTGTGGGATCATCTACCAACAATTTCGTCTTTGACTGTATCTGGGAGAGAAATTATACCAGAGTTTTATGAGGTTTGTATCCCCAGTATCATTTAATTCATGTATAAGGTGTAGGTCTCGAACTCACGTTCATGTCACCTTGATATCTTCCATAGGATAGGGTTGGTAGTTTCAATCGTCTAAGCCGTTCAGGATATTCCAAGGTCTTGAAGTCTGGTAGCTGTTTCGTCACACGCCTTTGTACACCTTCAATTCTGTCTACATATATGACATTAAATATGTTTCAGTCTTGCACATGTATATTCTAAATGAGTTCGAACACGACTTTTATAAAGCGGTATAAATGTGTATTTATCGAGAAACTGAAATGATCTCTAATAATTGCGAAAGTGCTGTAAGCCCTCTTTATTTTCTTACTGATGGATTTTTCGTTAACCTTTCATTTATTATTCTAAAATAATTTAAAAAAAACTACATTTATTTTTTACTTAGACAAAGTTCATTTTGATAATGTCACTCAAAGCGTTGTTTTTCGGTAGTATATGGATCCGCAATTTTTATTGTAGGTACTTAAATGATACACGAAATTACGTGCATTATAAATCGCAATCGGATGAAGAACGTATCGTATCAAATTGAATAAGACAGGTAAAAAGGCTCTCCTATCGAACAGCATAAATCACACATCTCAGATCCCAAATGGTTCGTATTTTTCTATCGTGTGTCGTGCGTAAATTGTGGGAACTCATACTTTAACATTACTGTATCTCCTGTCGCGTATAAATAGCTGACACAAGTACTTTCTTCCAATCCCATGGTAGACTTGACTGCTTTAAAGATTGTTGAAATATAAGATTAAGTAGTCTCTTCCTCTCTAAACAGTTTTGTGTGCATTTGATCATTTGGTATACATTAGAAACTATCTTAAGCCACAAAAAAATAAATGGATGAAAGACACATGAAATAATTGTGTGTTTATAAAATATTCCACACATTGACTCTTTCGAATACGGTTGGCACCAATGTTTTGGATCTTATGTATAAAAAAACATTTCTCTAACAGAATTCCTAAAGAAAATAATGGTATCATGTTGTTAACAGAGATCGGTAATCAACAAATAGTTGTGCTATTGTTCTGGTTTTCATAATTATAACCCTGCGTAACGAAAAGTTGATGACCGCAGTACGCATTATGTCTAACAAGGGAGATAAATCAAATTGGCATCTGCGCCATCGGTAGATCAAGACCTTTTCCGTCGGTACCATTTGATTCCATTCGAAATCTTGTAGCTCAAATATTGGGCAGAAAAAGAAGTGCCTTCTTCATTGGAGTTTTACCTTGAGGTAGCGATTTCTTAATTACAATGCGAGAACAGACTCATTCTTACTTTACTGCCAAAGAGGATCCAGTCAAAATTGTTAGAACCAACGCCATTCTGCAAGCCTGTCGGAAGACTACCTCTCATTCATATTCAATTCCAATTTTCAGTAATTTGAACCAACGAGAAATGCGGCTTTCTGTGTTTGTTCAGTTAAGAACTCTAACCGAAAGGGCATAGAGGGGCCTCGGGAAGAAAAGAATTAGCTATCTTACCCGTGTTGTTTATCTTAATTACTTCAGGGACTCACCGAAGTGTTCCTGTGTATTTATTGAAATGAATTTATATATCCGACAAGAGGTCTCGGTTTATATATACAAAACAAATCTGTATTCTGAAGAAAACAAATTATGCAGAGCTTTAAACATAAAACAGCCAATCGACGTAAAAGAAGTGAGATGACTTGTCAGGCAATTAATTTGGAGTTAAGTTTGTGGTCTCTGACAATATACTCACATTACCGGAAACATCGTGGTACAGAGCAAACTTATTTCATGTCCTCTGTACAAAGAATGGACTTGGAATCATATGATATTGATTCCCCAATACTAGATAACGTTTAGGAAATGATATCACTTATCAGGCAATTTATTTGGACTTCAGTATGTGGTCTGACAATATACTCTAATTACCGGAATAAAGAGTGGGATTGGAATTATATGACACTGCTTCACCGACACTTGAATATAGATATCGCGAAAACAATCAGAATTCCATCCCAAAACATCCATCAATCTTTTCTAATTTGTAACAAATCCTTTGTGATTTATTACACAATACCCTGGTTTATCGCACATAGGCTTTAATCATTGCTACAACCGTTTTTGATTGTTAAACACCTAATAGGCTTTTGTGAAAATGGTCAAATGGTCCATTGAAACCAAACCCAGTTAGGTTCCTCTCATTTCTGAGTATAGATGGAAGCTAATTTATTTCAGAAGTAATTTGTGATGTCTTTTTGTTGATGTTGCTGATGTTGTTGTTAGTGTTACTCGCTTTAGCAATCAAAGATGATGAATAGTTTTGGTACTGACTGACAAAATAAACGTTCGTTCTCAGATCGCATTACAGACTAGCAATACTATACGGCGTTTGAAGAACGTCTGATTTCAATTCCATAATGTCCCTTCGGTGCCACGAAGCACAAAAAGGACCTCGTCATAACAATGCTATCAAAGATCGGTAGATTTAGGGCGGATCAAATCAGCCTTCAAAAGTGGCCAATCATAACTAGTCGAGCACTTATGTGACATGTGCTTCCATTGGATAACCCAGGTGAGTTCAGAATGCCAAAATGACATAAGGGCGTGTCAAATATTTTTCAGATAAGCAACTCTTCATTGACATTTTGAGCTTTCCGGGATGGTCTAATTTATCATTGCCATCTGCTTTAATGGGCAACTTGTTTTTGTTTGGTTATTCAAATAATATAACTGGTTATGGTTATAAGTACTAACTTTAAGAAGAACATATAAATACAGCAAACATCAGGTGCATCACTTCGAAGAAGTAGTTGATACTATCCACTAGTATATCGAATTAGGTTGGCTACCCTCTTATTCGCTTGTGAGTATATTCAATTATATGTTATTGTCTATTTACCTGTATTTTACCTTTATATGTGAGCATCTCGAAATATTCGAGTCACGTGATCCGATTATCTATTTATTATAATTTGAGCTTCTATCAAGATAAAGACCGTATTGTATTAGTAAATAAATATAACATTAATGTGACATTTACATAAACAGTAAAAACTTAGTATATTTTTATAATCTTTCGCAAACTTCCAGTCCCAATATATCATCCTTGGGCAAAATCATATGATGAATCTGCAGCAGCATTGCTCCTCAAATTTCAGATCACGCCATGGGGTTTTCATACTTTGGTTTTCATTTCCATCAACTTATAATATATGTATGACAATACAAATGAACAATGAAAGGAGTTTCTCACTTTAAGCAATATCCCAATTGTCTTCCTCAAATCCACTATCGATTAACAGCCACAAAAAAATATTTTCTCATATTTTTTCTTATGTTTTTCTTTAGTTTTATTTCCTAGAAAACATTGTCATGATTGGTACAAATGTATAAACAAAACATGTAAACGGTAGGATTCTTTTGTGAAGAGGGAACAAGCCTTTCCCTTAAGGTAATAGGAAATAAAGTGAAAAGAAAAACAAGAAGTAGAGAAAGAAGCACTGAAATAAACAAAAAGATAACGGAACATTTAACACGTTTTGCCATTCGTTTTCTGAGTATTGCATGTTTATATAGCGTGGATGTCAAATTGTCAATTGTGCTATAGATATTGTTTGTACTTGATCTAGTTTAATACAGCATACATGTTCTTGGCTCCACTTCTGTATCTTAGAATATTCCTAAACAAAGGAAGAATGAAAGTTCTCTGGACTGAAGTCACATTTGAACAAACTGAATTATTAACAGCTTTCACTATTGATATGCACATACCTAGAAATGTTAACATGTTGCAATTTACGTTGTTATTACGTTTGGTTTTCCTCGTGAGCAATATAATTTACACGTGCATTAAATAGATCACCAAAAAACAAAACTCCAACATCGAACAAATCTTTATAAAATAATACTTTGGAATCTATTTAAACATCGTTATTGTAACAAATAGGATATCGGTTAAAGTCTCCATTTCTCCTGTTTAGTGAGATATGTCATTAAAGATTCGTAAGGATTTTTCAAAAATTCATTTTTCATGTCATTTCACAATTCATTTATATATTATTTGCCGCTGTTCACTAATTTGCTAATAATGATCAAACATTTTAATAATCTATTAACCATTTATCATCAAAATTGAAAATTCGTCGTACCCCTGTTAACTTTAGAGCTTGAAACAAAAATACTCTAATAAATCATATTCAAACCTCCTCCTGAAAAAATGTTTGACTAAAATATTACTTTTTCCTTTATTTGTTCCATGTCAAATACATACGTATAACATTTTATTTATCATATGAATCACTGAAGCAGGTGGATTTGGTTAAGATTTAATTAAATGATAAAATAGAAGAATAATTAATGTTTTAATCGCAACAATTTTTCCTATATGTGTTAATTGTTTTCTTTTCCAATTGCCTAAAACCAGTTTCCATCTTCTTGAATTGATCCTCGAGATTAGTTTCTGTCTTGTATCATCTTGTATAGATCAACATTGAATTTTATACCCAACATGCTAAACCTATCTTTACTACGTTTAAGTTTACATTTTGTCTTAATTTACTTCTTGTTCTATATTTGTTTTTCCCCAATCCATACAATTTCTGTTTTATCAAAATGTACGTTTAGGCCTGACATTTAAGAAAAGTCTGTTGATTTGTCAATTGTTTCATTCAGAGAAACATCAGAGCCATCCAAAATAACTGTTGTGTCATCCGCGAACTCGGAAAAATTATGCTTGGTACTATTTATCTTGAATACCTTTTTTTTTTATCTAAAAGCACGCATTATAGATATGTAACAGAAAAGCGGATTATAGAAAGTTCGTTGAATGTTTATGCAAATAAGGAAACTAATGCATTGTTTGAGAGAACATGCTGGTATATATATATAGACAACACAACCGCTCAGTGAACGACAATGTTTTTCACTGATCGGATGCGTTTGTGTCTATGAGAGGTTCATTTGCTTGTTTCGTTACACTCTTCTAATTAATAAAGAAGTGAGATAGATAACCAGCCGGCATACTTTGTTAAAATGTTAAACCACTTTTGTATGTTTGTGCCAAAATTAAACAATTTTAAAGTATTCTAAATAAAAGACCAGGATAATGAGTCAAAAGCTTTCTCAAAGTCGATTAGAAAAAGTAATCCAGGAATATCTGTTTCTCCTGTATATTGCATTATATCATAAATTATTCGCATATTTCTCATATGCATCCACCTTTTATAAAACATGTTTGATCAGTATTTATCTAATAACAATTTGCTCATAGTTGAACATTATGATGGAGGCTGTATTCTATTAAGAACAGCCCCAATTTCCATAATAAATAACTGATTACTTGTTAACACCCATATTTCAGGACGACAAAATTTTTCTATTAAGTGTTTAAACAATTTTGCATTCACAGATCATTCACAGATCATTTCACACTTTTTTCATAGCGGCAGACGAAAAACGAGTTGAATGCCAACTCCATGATACCAAACAAGTAATTTCAATTTTTAAATTAGATCGAAACGTCGCAACCGTTTTTTCAGATGAGAATAAACGAAGTGGTGGCTTAAAATTGAACATTTCTGCATATGGCGTCATGCAGATGAAAACACCAAAAGAAACCTGTTCTGGAATTCAAAATCAACTGCAAGTTTTATTTTGATTTTGAATTGGTTCGAGAAATAATTTGATAGTAGTTTATGCTCATTAGATTGTAGTTACAATCTTTAAAATATCACTGAAACGTTCTACAACCTTCATCTTTATGCCACTAATCAGCACGATAGTGATATTCAATTATCTCTCACGCTTTCAATCAATTTCAGCCATTCTATTCTAGACCTTACTCAGAAAAACAATGTCTTGGATGTTCCGTCACTGTATACAGTCTGGTGGAAATATCCGACGAGTGCCGAATATCTGGGTCTTCATGACCATGGTCCTTGCGACGCATGCGCAAAATGAAGAGCACAAGCCGTCGAACTTCAACGCCAGAATACAACAGGCTTTGGAAACCCTCTGTCCTGGAGTGGACATCTGTAACCTGGGGGCGAATCAACCTATCATTCTGCCGAACAGAGTGATTGACGGAGCTAAAAACAGGATTTCTTGTTGTCAAGGTATATTTTTTCATAAAACGATGAATAAACAATGGATTTTTTTCTGTAACGAACCAAGCTAAATGAATCAATTCATTCCATGCATCTAAGTTGTGAATCTTGTGATATATACTTTAATTGAATCATCAATGGTCTGTTCCAAAAGACAAGGGAGACGATTGGGCTTTGGAAACATTTGTAGAGCTTAGTATGTGGTTCGTCTGTTCCTTAACGTTGTACACAGATGCAGTGTGTTGTTTCATGTCTAAATAACAAATTAGTGAAAAGGTAATAAGTGCCGTACTGAATAATCTTTATAGTTATCAATACTGCCGCTAGATATACTAAGGCATGACATCATTCCGGAAGAAGGATGATGAAAGTAATTATTAATTGATAATACAGGTAGTGCTTTTTCATCTTATGTGTTGTATTCCTCAAAATCAAAACAATAAAAAAGTTATAAAGGGAATATCATATTCCCCTCACAACACTCTAGATGCCCAATCTTGGACGAGAAGAAATGTTACCATTTAAGTTGCACGAATGTTAATTTACATTAAATTGCTAGCAATTTAACAAAATCGGTATCTGCTTCTGTAATTAATACTTACATTCTAGATTTTTCTTTCTCATTGTAGGTTGTTCTTGCCATCCAGATTGCCAGGATAACCGGAACTGTTGTTTTCAAGGTAACACTACCGCGGACGACGCCATGGATACGACAATGGAGTGCATTTCCATGCAATCTAATTTCCCGAAGGAGTCCTTTGCCTCGCCAGCTCCGGCCTACAACACGGTCTCGATATCACCAAAAGGCGGCTGTAAGCTCACTTCCCTTCCTCGTTCATTACGCGGGTTTAATGCCACTTGTGATGCGGTACCTATTACGCCATGGGGAGATTTATTCCCGGTCTACTCTATTGAACAGGACAAGATATACAAAAATGAATTGTGTGCCCTTTGTCACGGTGTCGTCAATGTTAGACCATGGCAACCAGTCTTAATATGCGATAAAATCAACCGTCAGGATCTCAGGACTTTACCATTATCGGAGCAACTGCAATTTCTAGAACACGGCTCGCAATCAGCAAACTGCTTTGTTGAATTCCAATATGAAGACAAGTCAATTTTGTTTGGCAAACAGTGCTCTAACAATCAGATATCCACTTGTCAGTCTGTAACCGCAGGGGAGTTGAGTCCAATTCCTGATGATTTACAGTTAACTGCTCTAGATGTTGTTAAAGCATGTGAGACTGGGGCACACTCGATGGTTAATGTACATGGAATTGCATATAGGAACATATTCTGTGCCGTATGCAGTGTTCCGTATTTAGTACATCCATTTAGCTGTAATCATAACGATGCTCGCACTACAGGGGAATCAACAATGTTTCTCTTGCTCGATGTCGACTTTTACCGAAAGGATTACGGCCCGCAGTCAACGGTCAGTTCTATTAAGCCGACAGCCAGAAACAAGCCACAGTATTGTTACCCAAACGACGCCATATCGGTTTGTACAAATTATTATTTAAACTCATTCCTTAAACACCATTTACTACATCAGTAGCTTGCCTCAACTCCTTGTCAAAATGTTGTCTGGGCGCGCCCCTCTAAAAAATTATAAAAATGCCAACAGGCCTTAACATGTATTTTTGGATAACAAATATTTTTTGTGAGTACTCTGAAAAATGGGAACACATTTCGTATAAAACATGCAATAAGTATTATATCAAATGCAATCCATGAGTAGCATTATATTCACAAAACAGATACATTGCATGGGACATTCAGACTGTGCGTATCAACTGTGTATACTCTGCAGCCATGTTTTAATGTAATTATATTGGTGTTTTATGAACCCCACGTATACATGCAAGAATACACTTGGTATTTTGAGAATTACATTTTCTCTCGTCTAATGATACTCCTTAGATGGAGTTTCTACACATTTATAAACTCATAAAAAGCTTAAATATATGACAGGAGGAGGGAAAACTAAAGTAAAGAGTTTAAAGCGCATCAGATAAGTCCTATTTTTACTGGCAAAGTTGTCCTGGTTGTGAAAAATACATCGTATCAGGTTATGGGCGATTATCTAGCCAATACGTCAAATATGACTGCAAATCCGTTCATGTATCGTTACAAATGGTTAAACGTCAACTTAATTCGACATATCAATGTCACTTGGTTATGGTCCACTGCCAAAGAAACATGATTCAACCCTTAGTGAATTCAATCGCATATAGGTAGTGTCAGTTTTGAACACAGTGTCCTCAAGATAGTAAATGTACCTTTATATGATGATTTAAAAATGGTCTCCGTTTGATTCTATATTTCAGGGGATTGAAAGTTGCCGGGCCAAAAAGTGTCCATCTGGGCAAATACAAAACAAAGACGGAACATGTCAATATCCATCAAAGAAATGGGGATTCCAATCGTATAATGTGTACTTAAAGCTTAACAGCCCTGGTGTACCATCGAACTTTACAGGACAGTTTCAGCAACAGTCTTTCAGTTCATTAAGTTATACGACCCCATGGCCTAAGCATTGGACAATTCTGTCAATTTATCAATCATCCAACGGAAATGAGATGCTTTTGAGCCTGTTAAGTCGTAAAGATGACCCTGTTCGATTGATTCAAGATATCCGGCAGTCCATTCCTAAACCATGGCCAATGGTCATCAATGACGCTAATGTCACGTTTAAACAACATTATTTTAAATATCGTATAAAGCGTTCAAGGTCACTTTATAAACCGCAGTGGGAGATAATTGCCGAAAGGGAAGGCCTGTCAATAACAGGAATGGAATCACAGCAATGGTCTATGCTCCATTCAATGTCGTTGCCTCACATACCTTTTGTATTAACCAAATTGTATGTTTGCGACCAAATTATTCTTCGACCCGGCGAGTACAACCTTTCGTTAGAGAATATGGTGTTAAAAAGTAATTTGACTAGACGCATACTGTTTGACTTGGAGTTCGAGTTGGTAGATGATGGTACAGGGTCCCTGACCGCACGAGTGTGTCTATCAGATACACTTCTCCAAACAAGAAGCGTTACAGTCAGTGTTTATGTTCAGCTGGAGATGCTCTGTGTTTGCATTGTTATTTGTATCTGTAATTATCTACAATGTATGTAAATCAACACCCCCTAAGAAGTTACGAGTCTGTCAAAACTGAAAAATTGAGAAGACAACAATTATCAAATAAAAGACACATTTTAATTGGAATTTTAGAAATGTTCTTTGTTCCACTGTTTCAATCTTCCGCGATAGTTTCGAAAGATCCCTTCTTGATAGGTGTGCAATCTTTATTGTGTTCTCTTCGTTAGAGAAACTAGAAAGGTTATATTATATGGTGTACCAAATTCTGATTCGACTTATCTTTAGAGTATTGAAGACTCAATTGGTCTTGCGATGGATAGCGACATTTCAGATGATATAATAACCGGCGATTTTAATTTGAATCTAACGAATCTATCCATCCTTAACCAATGTATTAACGAACACACACATTTCATGGAACATTCCATGTCCACAATCGATCTCCTCTTTGATGTTTCTAACAAAGATTCAATTTTAACCACTGATGTTGGCGAAACCTGGAAAAAGATATTCAACAAACAATTTGGAAATATGCTCAAGATGACTATGACCAACTAAGGCACTATATTGGTAATGTTAATTGGATTAATATTTATAATAACGATATTCACAAAAATACTCAGAATATAACAGAAACCATTTATTATGATACCTCCAGAAGTATTCCAAGCCAAACGGTTACAATTAATACGCAAGTACCTATTTGGATGACGAGTTCACTAAAAAAAATCGTGCTCGAAAACGCCTCTTTAGGAAAGCTTGATTGTCGAACAGTTTGAATCATTGGTCAAGATTTAGAGCTGCTAGAAATAAAGTTATTACATTAGTTTGCGTAAAAAACGAAACTTATAATGAACGATTGTCTTCAAAACTTAAGTCTGGTTCTTCAACATCACACGACTGGTGAAAAACTCTTAAATCTTTCATTTTTCCTCAGTCAAATTACTCCATTCCTCCTCTTTTTGACGTATCAAATGATGCTTAATTATCAATGAAAACGAGAAGCAGATTTAATTAACTCATACTTTGCTAGTCAATCAATTATAGATGATTATTCGAGTAGACTGCCAATTGACCAACAGCAAGTTATGCATAATCATCCTTGAGATTATTTCTATTGCACCAACAGAAGAACTTGATGTTTTGAAAAATCTAAAACTTGGAAAAGCTTCTGGCCCAGATGGAAAAAAATAAAAAGATTCTTATCAAAACATCTAATGAAATTGCACCGCATTTATGTGATCTTTTTAACTTTTCATTGAGTACTTGCTCAGTTTCATCTGCATGGACAATCTCAAATGTGTCCAATATTTAAAAGTGGCGACCTTTTTTACCTTCAAATTACCGACCGGTTTTACAATTGAATACCATCGAAAGGGTTTTCGAAGGAATCATATCTAAGAGAGAAGTTCGCAATTACCTTTAAGACACCTTTATTTTAAATTACACCCTATCAATCTGGAATCATGCCCGGTGATCCTACTACCAACCAAGTTGTGTCGTTGTATAATACTATGTGTAAAGCTTTGGATGATGGTCTAGAATTTCGAGTTTTATTTTTTTATAAGCAAAGCTTTCGATAGGGTGTGGCTTGAGGGATTGCTATTTCAATTGAAGAAAGTGGGAATCATTGGGAAAGTATTGTCATGGTTTTCTTGTTATCTTTCTAACCGCTTTTAAAGAGTAACACTAACAGGTAGTGTTTCAAAGCTATGTCCCGTTGAGGCCGGTGTCCCGCAAGGTTTTATTCTTGGACCGCTTTGTTTCTAGTTTATATTAATGACATAGTTAATGGTATCCAGGCTAACATAAACCTTCTTGTAGATGATACTAGTTAATCAATTCCTATTTATATAAAACTATGCAACGACGCCATCTAGCGGATTCCGTAGATACTCGAATAAAATCGGAGCTAGACGAATCTTCGTATCTTTAATTCAACGTTCACAACATCGTCTTTCCAGTAAGACAATTCCAAACTGGCTCAGGATATATAATTAAGCTACGGATATTTTATCCTAGGAGGGGAAATACCTTAAACAATAAGATATACTTGTAAATTACAATATGTTTATATCAAAACACACTAGCCTTCGAGCAATCTCTACCAGAGTAAATTGGTTCCCGCTATGCTCCCACATTTATGTCTGTAATGGGCTCAGAAAATAGTACCACTTTTCCGGCATGGTCATGTGGCTGAAACTGACGTGTAGTAGTATACTGCATCTAGCGGCTTGCAAAAAGCGAGCTCCAAACTAACGCTCAGATCAATTAAGAAGTTAGACGAAAGTCTCTTTAGTCGTATCACAATATAAAGATAGATCAGATAGAACAGTTAAAATAGAATAAAGACATTTATTTACACACAAAGCAGCTTACATTTGAAGCGTAACAGCTTATTGAGTAGAATTGAGGCGACGCCCCATACGTCTCGAAACCCTCCCCCTCGATCAAAACAAAGAGAATGACAGCTAGAAAATACATTATCCAATACAAATCAAACCTCCGCGTAGTTTAACAAATGAGTCGTCAGTCAGAATGAAACGTTCTCAAGAAAATCCAATGAATCGAGATTATTGACGACCTTCTCAACAACAAATATTACCATTCCTCTTCATTTCGAGTTTAAATCTTCCTTCAGTCAGTTCAGACCTTGGCAATAGTATTAAGTGACATAGATCATAATGTTAAGCCTCAATAGACTTATTTGAAAGGATTGTCTCACATGTTGTGATTTTAACAATTTAAAATAAGAAGTTTTCTTTCAATAAAATGAAAATATAAATTTCTAAAGTAACAGAAGACTAGATGATTGACAGCTTTACAATACCATTCTTAAATGTTCAGAAAGGTTTATAAAGAACATTTACAGTGTATATTGTTGATAATGCAAACCGTTTAACCCTTTTCCAAACAACAAATTTTTGACTGTTTCAAATTGAAAGAGTTTGCAGACGACATATCAAAATGTAATGAAATTGAAACATATTCTTCAAAAAGAGCAGAAAACACTGTGGGAAAATGAAAACTTGCTTGTTACGAGCAAGTTCTCCTTTTCCCACAATGTTTTCTAAAGTCGTCTTCAACAATGTGGTCAAATGTCGTTATTGTTTGGGAAAGGATTAACCCTTTACCAAACGCTAAATGTTCGACTGTCCCAAATTGAAAGAGTTTGCAGGCGACATTTCAAAATGTGATGATATTGAATATAATCTTCTGAGCAATTTCCCCATTTCCCACAATGTTTTCAGAGTAGTCTGCAACAAAATGGTTAAATGTCTTTTAAGTTTATATTGTTGTTTAGAGAAACACCAGTTTAAATGGTTTGTGTTATTTGCAAAATAAATGATTTTTATCTTTTCTAAACAATCATGATTGGGGTTAGAAAGCTGTCAATAATCTAGTCTTATATTACTTTAGAAAATATGTTGTCACTTCAATTGTAGAAGACAATTTTTTCTAAAAAGTTAAAGATCCCAATCTGTGGGATTGTCCTTTTCATATCAAATCATTAATATTTTTTCATCCAAAACACAACTCTCTGAGTTAGTTGCTTTAAAAGCATTTTCTAACATCTGCGTTTGCTTTCAAATTAATCAAGTCACAAATTTTATATGGAGGAATGGGTGAAGCAGATGTCCAGATAAAAGGCATATTCAGCCATTATTTATTCTTTAAATCCTATGTTGTGGGTACTCATTTGAGACATTAGAACGAACAAATGAATTATTAACCAGATCTAACTCATCTAACTCATCAACAGATCCAAGCGTTATTTTTTTCAGATCAAACTCAGCTTTTCATTACCTAGTTTTACTGATAAGAAAGTTCCTATCTTATCTCTTCACATACACCATATTCTTCAATCATACTTTGATAATGCACATGATGGACACTGTTTCTACTTATTTGGTGATCCTCAGGTGAAATTGTATTTGGTTGAGTAATTTTGCTTGAGTTACTTTTCCATTTTATACAGCAAATAATATTTATGGTTGAAAGGCTGTCAAATTTTATGAACACTGTTCTGACATCATCTTTCTTGAAATATAGTGAACAAACCATTATGTATCAAATAGACAATGTTTCTAACAAAAACAGTTCAGCTAATTTGTTAATTCAATATTTCATCATAATATCATTAAACAGTAATATTCTCATGATGAGAACTCGTCTTTTTAAGAATTTGATTGTTGTATGCTGTAATGATATACATGTATATATATAAGTCTCAAAGGATTAAGATTATTCATAGAGAGCATTTTAATTATAAAAGAAAACTCTTATTAATTCTGTCATTTAAGTTCCTATTAACAAGCGGTTCAAACTGTTTGAAAACTAAGTAGCAATTATAATCATATCTGGGGATGCTCCCTGCATTCATCATTTAGTCACTTATTGTGAATTTATTATTAGTATTTATGATAGAAACTTAAAAAATACACTGTTGTCATAACTGTTTCGACATTGCTTAGCAGTTTTAAAAACTATGATGAATTTTGATGTTCGAAATTTGGTAAAAGGTTAAACGGTTTGCAATATCAGCAATATACACTGTACATGTTCTTTAAACATGTACACAATGTGTTAAATATGTGCTCTGCTTGTATCGATTTAATATTACATGAAGAAAACCCACAACCCCACAATAGAAACGGTCAGGAGTTTGACCTAATCCATTATCAAGCTGATGGTTTCATGCAACAACTACATACAAATTCAATGCCACCCATAGAGTCCAGGAAGGTATAAACTATAGGGTCATATTTAGGCATTGCACTTCATATAAAAGAAGACGTACACTGTTTTATCACGCAGCATTGAGTTGTTAAATATGCACCATGCAAGAAAGGCGTATGTGGCTTATGTCGCAACTTGAGCAAGTACAGTATGTATAGCACAGTTTGGCAATCAGCTGAACTAAAGAAAAACAGGGGCCCGTTTTACTAAACAACTTACGGAAAATGTTTGCGTAAGTCATAATTGATATACATGGATAGTATCTTCAATGAAAGTACAATGTTGGAATGTGGCATTTCATTGGAAGCGTCTCGGAGAGACCCATTCTTGATATATGACAACCTCCTTTTTCGTTCTCTTTTTTTGAGAAACTAGAAATGTTTTTTTAAATAGTGGTAAATGTTTGTATGAAAGAATACACAATGTTTCGTATATAATAGTATTTTGTTTGACTATCGATACGTTAGTGAAGGAAATACTCTTGTATTTGTTTGAAGTTGCACCCTTGATAAACATTGAGATTTGTGTGAAACTATATATTACTACAAGTTTGGCCTTAACCCTTTCCCAAACAGCAACGACATTTGACGTCTTTGGTGCAGACGACTTTAGAAAACATTGTGGGAAAAGGAGAAATTGCTCGTGACGAGCAATTTTCCCTTTTCCAACAAGGTTTTCTGCTCTATCTGAAGAATATTGTTCAATTTCATCACATTTTGAATTGTCGTCTGCAAACTCTTTAATCTTGGACCAGTCGAAATTTGTTGTTTGGGAAAGGGTTAAAGGATATCTTCGGTGCTTTATTTGAAGAAAAAAACGTGGGTTAAATTGTCGTGGGATTGCTTTCTGAAATGTCTGTTTCAGTTGGATGGTTGGAATCGCAATGCAGAAATTATAGATCATTGTTTATAAATACAAACAATTTAAACAGTTTACTTTATCTGCAAGTGTATGCACACTCGTTTCAAGGTCATTAATGTAGCCACCTCGAAAGCATATAGATATCGCCTGAGTTGATATTACACGTTCTAGATAGAAAGTGCTACACTGTACATGTACTTACAGGTGATATTTAGCAATGGACGGTTTAACAGAGGAAGCAATACAGAAAGTAAGACTTAATTTTGACAAAATGTATGGAATGGTACAGAGGAGCTATCAGTCGATTCATAGCCTGTTCGAAAATGGCTTATTACGCCTTTTTTAAAGGTGCTTGTTCACAAGATATTTGATAGTTGATATTAATGTCGCTGAAACAAAAAATATTTTTATTTGATGTTTGATATACTTTTAAAAGTAGCTATTGAAAGCATTATTATTTCAGGAATCGTCCATTTATCTAAATAATATAAATATGTACAGTTAATAGGTGATAGATCTCAAAAGCAATGGGGAGAGTCCATGTACAAAGATTAAACTAATACTTTGTTATAAAAAAGAAAGAAATCCAGACTTCTCTGGTGACTTATGTCGGGTGATATGCAGATTATGTATTTGTAAACTATTTGCTTATGGTCCAACTTTACACGGCATTGCAAGTATGGTGATTGGTATTTTTCCTTTTATATTCATTTAAATGCCACTATATCCTAATAAATTAGTAGTTTGTCTTTTAAAAGCATTTCACCTGTTAAACAAGTTATAATGAGACTGCGCAAGTCACTATACATCAACAACTGTGATAACGTTATCAGCCTTGAGGTTTTTATTTTTCCTTTGTTCATATGTGCTTGTTTTCACCTATCTTACAAAGTATTCTCAAGCTCTTATTGAAAATTTTAAACACTTCTCCAACAACTACACACTACCAACTGGTATGTTAATTTGCTCACACGTCTTTACAAACTGTATATTTTGTTCACTTTGTAAACTGTGAAGAAAATATAGAATATTGTATTGAATTAAAACTTAGATGAGGAGTCTCGGCTACGGAGTGTATTATTTTCATTTCTGTATCTTTATCTACATTATTTATATCTCTGTTCGTATATCGAGGGTTCAATGCAAGAGTATAGTAAGTGCTTCATGTTTATGAAGCACTTACTATAGTCTTGCACTGAACCCCCGGTATGTGTCGTGTATCCCATGTAGAATGGATACAATGACTGTACAGGATTAAAGATAAAAACTGGTGAAGACGTTGCTAAATATATCTATATCATAACGGCATTTTTTTTAGACAAGACATTCATCATTACCCTCATCATGACATCATCATATGTTAATCAGCACCAATTGCTTGTATTATCATAACATCGCAACTATTCAAATTCAATTTTGTTATTTTGTAATATGCAAATGTCTGTACTGTATTGTAATGTGTTGAATTCTTGTGGTGCTTTACCTATTTTCATGGTTTAATGCCGTCTTCAACATGTTACACTCATCCCTTAATCCAAACAAATTCAATACTTTCTTGAACTTTAACAGACTTTTGATATTGCTATACTCATTTCATAGATTACCATGAAGGCTCGTCATTTCTGCCGGATGTTTTATGTCATGTGTATTACTCAGTTTCGAACGCGAAAAGTATTTTACAAACAATTGATGATGCAAAGATTAAAGCCTGCTAAAGCATCGTAATTGCAAATGGCAGTGGTATGACTATGGTATCACGAAATTGTTAAGATACCATTTCCTCGCGAAATTGATTTACTGTTTAGAAACATGACATCATTTTACATCGATTTGTGCTCTTAGATAAAACAAAACTCGACAATAAGATATAACACGCCTAAGGATGCATGATTCAAACGGTGAGGCGAGAATGTGATGGTCCAAATACAGTGTGACTATGTATTTTCTATTGTAGGCTTTCGACAAGACAAGACTGGAGAATACCATCAAAGATGGCGTACTAGAGTTGATAACGAAGGATCATTACGAAAAGGCTCTTCATTTCCTGAGGCATGATTTGATGCCATCCGAGTACATCTCCAAGGTAACCGGCTTCCAATGGAATTCCGAGATGGAGGCAATGTTTATGTCTGTTCTTCAACAACATTTGTCTCTAATCCTATTGGACGAGAGCACAGGTGACGTCATGGGCGTTCGCCTGATGGGCGTGACCAAAGCGGACGAAAAACACACCGAGGACGAATTTACAGATCCGAGCTTGAAGCTTTTCGTTGGATTCTGGAATTATGGAGACGAGCAGACGAAATTCTTCGAACGTTTTAAGGTCAAAGAGACCTTTCACTATTTTGGACTCGGGGTTGGTCAACAATACAGACGAAGAGGGATTGGTACGCTTCTTGTTGACCTTTCTCTGAAATTCATAAAGAATTTGAACATCTCACCCGCGTACGTCAAGGCAGAGGCTTCGTCCACCTACTCTATGCGTATCTTCGAGAAGCTGGGATTCGAACTTTTGGCCGTGGTGCCCTATGAGGATTTTAAGCGGGACGGAAAGGTTCTGATTCCGAGTTCAGAAGACAACACCTGTATGAAGACATATGTAAAGGTGGTATGATGAGGACGGTGGTTTACTATCGCCGGGGAGAAATGTTTCCTTTCGTATGCAAGACAATGCTTACGATGATTAAGTCCTATTCTAATTATCAATTGTTTGTGGCCAAAAGGAGAAAGCTATACCTCTGCAAAAATACAACTCCATTACCTGAGCCTGATTTCAACCCTATTAGTGCTGGAACCAACTTCATGTTTACCCAAATAGATAAGAGCCAGGCCAGTAGCCAAGTATATTGACGGATGACCTTTGATCTAAACTATTTGCTACTCTGGGTATCTTTCCTCAACAAAATTAAGCAGACATCTAAGGTTTTGAAAAGCAGATGACACAAAAGTATATTTTTAGGAAATTACCCAGCATTCTACGGGTTAATGTATACAATTGTTTATATCATCTTTAGTATCTTCGTGTATATCAAAAACAAAACACATATGTGAGTACATCTTACCAGGCTTTATTTGTATAACTTTTACAGAAAAAATAGTAACCATCGTACATTTGTAGATGTATATGTACTGCTTGAATTATAATTATATGTTTCACCAGATCCCCATTACTTCAAATAAAGAATAGTGTAGGCTAGAAAATAGTCAACAAAATTCAAAAATGTTTTGGTTATAATTCTCCAACCATGTATATAACATAAAATAGATATCAAGAGACAAAGTAGCACATCAACTGTCTGTGTAGGTGGCGGTCACTTAGCATTTGTATTCAACCAAAGCCTTATGTATAATCTTGTGATTTCTTTTCTCAAAGCAATGATTGTATACAGTTGTAAATTTTGAATATTACGATTTCATTTCTAATAAAATCCCATTGTGACAATATAATAAATCACTTGTAACAAGAAATGTCTTCATTTGTCTGAATGTCGGATTTAAAACAAAAAATCCATCAGAAGAAGTGATAAAGTAGTGATGGGTTAACTAAGACAGGTACATTACATTAAACAAACATAAACTGAAATGTCCAAAAGAATTATATAATAATGTAATG
The DNA here is from genome assembly GCA_947846245.1 of Cerastoderma edule. Lineage (NCBI taxonomy): Eukaryota > Metazoa > Mollusca > Bivalvia > Cardiida > Cardiidae > Cerastoderma > Cerastoderma edule. The sequence goes on along the minus strand of OX401413.1, from coordinate 33,951,699 downwards.
AATTTCCATTACATACATGTGCTTCAACCCATTTGTAGCTGTCAAATGCAAAAGCAATATGAAAAGAGGAGAAATTGCTCAAGATGGGCAATTTCTCAGCTCGTCATAATTGTTTAGGTTTTTTCGTGCTAAGAAATAGTGGCCTATAAAAGACACCATCCAAATTAGAAAGTTCTTCAAAATCATGCAGTTTTTCCATAATTCAAATTCAAAAATGTACCAGCTTTTTTGTTTCCCATTTCCCAGGTTCAGCGATAAAGCTTCCCAAATACAATAGCCATAATCCTTTTCTCAATTTAAGGTGAAAAACCCTGTTACTACCACATTTTGTTATGTTTCAATCTTTAATATTTTTTTCATTTATAACTGCTGTCAACTGCTCTAGGGTTCATTGCAAACTATAGTAAGTGCACCAAACATGAAGCACTTACTATAGTTTTGCATTAAACCCTTGTGCTGCTTTCATATTGGATCAGACACCCTGCAGCTAAAATAAGGGATAGAAGCACACCATCTCATGTTTTGTCTACTTGTATTAATCCTAGTGTCAACAATTTTCCAGTTATATCATTATGACCAACTCATATAGATGGAGGGAACCCCTTCGAGGGGGTTTCCCTTAATGGAATTCCACTGCTTTCAACAATTTTCAAATATACTGCAATGTCCAGACTATCATAAATGGCCTTATTTAATTCCAAAAAAGGGCTATTCAAGACAAATAATATCAGTGACATTTTTCAGTCATTCTGGAAACTACCTTTCGTGAAAATTAAGAAATTTTGCTTCCTTGATTAAATCCATGTAATGAGCAGCTGTGTAACTACATGGACAGTACTCTAGGCCATAGGGGTCCATCAATCTAATGTGATGGATGGTTTTAACTTGAAGTAGAGATCTTTCCTTTCTCTAAACCATCGCACTTGAATCAAAATAGAATTTTTGCGATTATGAAAAATTTAGTATTTATGAGTAGCTAGATTTTCACAAGAGGGCTTTATCATAAATTGCAGGGAAAGGATATATGTTTAAATGGCACTGTAAGAGACAACCTGGTGAGTTTAACAGCAAACAACTCAATAACTAATGGAAACAGAAATAGTAAAAATAATGAGCATTATCTGGTTTGCTTCTATGGCGTCTACCCAATATTTCAAAATTATTGCTATTCATGATTCAAAAAAAGTTGGCTATTGTTCATGTTGAACACTATAACAGACAAAAAGTTTTCATGTAAACACATGGAGAAAACCTATTTCATTTAGTATGCAACTTGAAGTTTCGCAGTTCCGAAAAAGGTATGGTAAAAGTAGGTTGTTTTCATTTTGGAAAATACTCTAGTGTGGTCAAATTTTTCATTATTAGTTGTCTGTTTAATGTTAGGCCATATAAAGGTTATGAAACCAGTGCCTTACCTGATTATGTTCAAATACTTGATAAAGACAAATAAATCAAAGTGATAGAAAAAAAAAACAATAATAATTTCCTTACATTATTGCATTTGAAGCTAAAAAAGGACAATATTTGCTTTTTTAAGTATCAGCTAGCGTCTTTGTATTTCAACCTCCATTTCAAAGATAACCCCCACCGGGATAAGAAGAGTTTTGCAAATCACAATGTATTAATCATTATTAATTACATAATCAATCATATTACTGTTTAAACCTTTCCCAAACAACAGATTTTCGACTGTCCCAAATTGAAAGAGTTTGCAGACGACATTTCAAAATGTTATGAAATTTGAAAATAATCTTCTAATAGGGCAGAAAACATGGTGGGAAAAGGAAAAAATGCTCGTTACAAGCAATTTCTCCTTTTCGAACAATGTTTTCTAAAGTCGTCTTCAACAAAGTTGTCAAATGTCGTTATTGTTTGGGAAAGGGTTTACAGATTTTATAGCCAGGTTCAATGCAAGCATAGGTACAGTCCGAAATTGGAAAAAAAAACTATACAATTCACATCTTCAGGATAATACGACAAGGTCTACGGAGCTGTAGCTAGTGGCACCTTTTCCCATGCTTGTGTAGTAGTAGTAGTACCAGCCCGTCACTTTGTGTCCATGCTCGCCTCCTCCACGATAATCGGCTCTGTGGGATTCTCCCTCCGTTTCCTGCGCTTTTGGAGGATCGGATTCTCAGACATATCCAAGTTTTTAATGTTTATTTGATCATAGTCCACTCTCATTGTGGCTAGAGCATTTGTCATTTCCTCCTAAAATGAAAATGGAACAGATTTTGACTTTCAAGCTTGGTATTCCTGATAACAGGAATTTGTTTAACTATTTAGAACACATTAATTCACATTTAACACACCTGCATTAGTTTATTAGTTTCTTATTTTGGTTTCTACATCAAATTATTCTCTTTTGTTACGCTGTCCATCTCGTAATTCATGGAGCAAAACCTTAAGCACAACTGCTATTAGGGCCAGTCAAGACAGGTCGAACAATCGGCATCTGTTAATCAGGTAAGAGACCTCAATTCATATAATTCAAATCTACTGATACTATGATTTGAAACACTGATGTAAGGGGCTTTGCGATTAGAAATTGCGTACTCTAACCACAGGGCCACAGAGGCCAAACACCTGCTTAACCCATTACCAAACAATAACAACAATTGACCAGTTTGTTGCAGATGACTCTGAAAAACATTTTGGAGAAGGAGAAATTGCTCTTTAAGAGCAATTTCTCCTTTTCCCACCATGTTTTCTGCCCTGTCGGAAGATTATTTTCCAATTTCTTCACATTTTGAAATGTCTTCTGCAACATCTTTCAATTTGGGACAGTTGAAAATTTTGGCGTTTCGCGAAGGGTTAAAAAGTTTTAAGAACAGCCCATTTTCATCAGAGGGATGTGCTTGATTCATTTATGAATCATTCCACTTAAAATAATAAAAGAAATGAGGGATATCTCCATCACAGATTTCCAAAACTGTTCATATTCAATAAGAAAAACTTTAATTGGATTCCATAGAAAAATTGGATATACATTCAGACATTATCACTCTTATCAAAATATTACTATAATACCAATACTATATGCCCACAGATTCTGAAAACCTCAAATTAAGGCGACACAACCCTGATAATTCATGGCAATGAATCAATGTACCACAATTATTTTCTATTGAAGAATGAAGTTTAACGTATGTAAGGAAACTACAAAGTTTTGTTAACACTTTCATTGATTGTCAAGCACCAACCTAAGGAGATATCTAATTGGGGACCATTGCCTTTTTATGAGGACCAGTCCCTAATCCCACATGAGTGTGTCAATAAACTCATAAATGCAAACCTTGGTCATTGCCATGAATCGTCATAATTGAAGGTTTATTACCTGTACATCCATCCATGCATATTCTTCTTCCTTTAAGACCTGAGCTGACATTAAAGGAGTCTGTGGCACAACTTGGAGGTCCTGAAGGTACATGAGGGAAGAAAAATTCAGAACAGTTCAGAAAAGCACAAGGCAATCAAATCACAGAAAGGGCAAGATAAATAGAGGGTATTTAATATACAGGAAGGGTGAAATTAGTCGTCATAACCCAGACATACATATTTCATTCTATGTCTGAATGCATGGAACATCAAAATGCGTCTGAGCGAAATAAGATTGTTCATATTAATCTCGATTCCGATTGGTCCACAATTTTAATTCTCGTCACCAATTGGTCCCCCCTAGTCCAGAAGGGGAAAGCTTATGCGTTTTTATCTCACAGTGCCTGCAAGCTTTAACACAGTAGGGATGAGAAAAACCAAAGGTATTAAAGGAAGGCCAAATACGAATTGATGGATAAAGCTCTTTCAGGCATTGTCTCAGTGTACTCCTTACATTATTCCAAATATTGAATGGGTTCAACTGCATCATCATAAACAAAAAATCAAGTTCCCAAGCTTGAAGTAATGTTTAAATAAATACCAAACTGATTGGACCCAGGCCATCCGCCATAAAAATTGGCCGATGGCCTGTAATTTAACCTGTTTGTTACTCCGAGTATTTTTTCACATCAAAATTGAGCAGATATTTAAGGTTTTGGAAAGCAAAAGACACAAAAATCTATTTCTAGAAAATTACCAAGCATTCTAAGGGTAAAGAAAATATTTAAACAAGATCAAAACCCATTAAAACTGAGTCATCAGTCCTGGCTGTATTTAGTTGGAAATTCTTTCTATTACTCACTGATATCCATTTGTTCCTTATCACTCCATCTATAGTCAACCTTTCTTCGGGTACCGTCTTCAACAAACCTCGTATCAAATCCTTCGCTGAAAAGGTGGAAAAAAAATTGACTTCATTCTGATTGGATTTTTACATCACATTCACAGTATGTCTGTTTCAGTATATTCATAATATAACAGAAAAATAGTTCACACCGTACTCAACCCTATAGAATGAAAAGCTTGTAATCAGAAAGGAAGACCCTTAGCTTAACTGCCAAAAAGGGATGGTCAAGCTGCAGAGAACAAGCAACATTCAGGAAGAAAGCAAGGAGAAAACCTTAAATGAAAATCCAGATTCACTGCTACAAGACTTAAATCTTTGATGTTCAGACATAAGTTTGTAAACATTGGTCACATGACTTCTGATGACATGATGGCCTGTTAAAGAGTTAAGAAACATACCATCATTTGAAACTCGATTCCACTCTGGATTCGGAAACTCATATTGCCCATTGCGTATACGCTTCTTCATACCGGGTGAAATAGCTGCACCATGATTACTGTAAAACGGGGGATAACCACATAACCTGAAACAAAAATTAAAAAAAAAACTTATTTACAGTCAAACGTGTGTTAAGAGGCCAGCCTTTGGGACAGAGTATATTGGCTGTTTAAGGTTGGCTGCTTAACACAAATTGATGTACACTATAAATCTAACAATGGGACCTTCTGTAGTGGCTGTTTAAGGCAGGTTGGCTGCTTAAAAGGGTGGCTGCTTAACACAAGTTAGACTGTAAATCCGTTCTTACAACAAACATAAATCACTCTCAATTTTGCTTCCTGGATACATAACCAGGACTCTCGCTGAATGTGAATTAATGAAAAGCCGCAGGGCAGATCTAGCTAGTCGTGGGATTTGAACCCATAACCATAGTTTCCTGAGGCCGACGCTCTACCCTTTCGACCACTGTCCTCCACAATGACAATCGTTACAGCCATTCATTTATTTGGATTGTTATAATTGGACCGAATTGAGGGCAACAGCAGACAACAAAATGAGCGTAACCAAAATATATTTTCTTAGTGAACTTTGGAAGTAACCATTAAGACAAAACGTTTTAATGCTCATTAGGAACAAAGTCCTTTTTGTTACAGAACTTAATTTTTCACAATCAAATTTCAAAATGCTGTTTTCATTTAAATTGTTTCTTTTAAAACACTGAAGAATGAGGGGGAGGAGGGGGTTTAATGACAGTTGAGAAACTGATGTTTAACAGGAAATAGTTTTATTTAATTAGTTTTAAACATTAACCCTCATTACTAAAACCACTTCTAAACAACTATCCTTTGACATTGTTAAGTTTCGAATTACTTTCTCAAAAGGTGATTTATAGTATTGTTAAGTTCAATTTTACTGTAATTGAGTCAGAATATGATCTTAATCTATCCTTACTAGTCTATCGGAAATGGTGAAATCAGGTACTGGCAAACTGAAAGTCAAATGTCAGACTAACCTATATAAAATCAAATGCTGATTATATTCTTTTAGAATTAATTTTTTGAATGAAGAATTAAAGATATATTGATGGTTGCCGATGATCAATTTAACGATAACCATATGGGTTATGGTATTGGTTATGATTTAATTAACCATTCAGCACTCATCAATACACCTTTAATTGACATACTAAGTGTACTTACAATATATACATAATAACTCCTAAAGACCACATATCACAAGATCGATCATACTTCTCTGGACCCAAAACCTCTGGTGCTGAAAACAATTACAACAATATAAACTGATTAAGCTGTTTTAGTATGGTGTTTAAGGTCTTATCAACAATTATTTCAGTTATGTAAAAGCTTTCTGTGATCCATCAGTACTAGGCTAGGGCTCTGAAGTGACTTGCCAAAGGTCACTCCCACAAACACCAGAGGTGTTGATGGGGCTCAAATCCATAACCCTTGAGCTCTATATCCGCGAGCTTAACCACTGGGCCATGCAAGACCCACTTAACTTTTGTGAATCATGAACCGAACAGGTTACACCAACATATATGCAGGGTTTTTATATGTAATTTCTTATGCTAGGCCTAATAAGACATTTTGATAGAGGCAAGGTGGTTTTGATATGTGAAAATTTAAAGTACTTCTACATATTATTCTCCCTTAAATAAACACCCTTACAAGAGCCGATAGTTCTTCAAAAACAACCGACATTAAACAGCATATTGCATCAGACAAAAATAAAAGATATTGCTATTGCCAGCTATCCCTTATCATCAATTAGTTAGGCCTAAAAAAATAAAAATAGTTTGTTTAGGGTAACATCTTCAAAATCAAAAGGTAGGGTAGGTAGGGTTTTTTTTTTTATTATTATTTTTTTTTATTATTTTTAACATCACTTTAACGGTTTTTTATTTTTGAAGAAAATAATTAAACAGTATAGAACTGTCTTCTGACACAGACCAGCATCCATCAAAATGCATTTTCAAAAGTTGTTGAATTTAAACGAAGACAGATGACACAAACAAACATATGATTGTCGGAAGTTTTTAGTCTATTCAACTCGTAATCTAGCCTGTCGGAAATGCGCGAGAAGTTTCCAATGGATATGTTAAAAATACAGAGCCAATTGATTTTTTCTTCCAATGGTCAATAAAATCTTTAGGGTAGGCAGGGTTGTCTATGTAGGGTCGGGTTACCCTAAACAAACAACTTTTTTTTTAGGCTGTACACAAAGAAAGAATTAAAAATGTAATTCCCTAACAGTTTTAAATTATAGCATGAGTCTCCTGGTATTCACAAGCATTAGGCTTTGGACTCTGGAATGTCTTGCCGTAGATATTCCCACGAAACAATGGGATCAAATCAGAAACACTGTGCAATGCATTCATCACCTTAACAGCAGGGCAATGCATGATCCCTTAACCCTTTACCAAATGCCAAATTTTCGACAGTTCCAAATTGAATGTGTTTGCAGGCGACATTTCAAAATGTAATGAAATTTAAAATCAATCTTCTGATAGGGCAGAAAACATTGTGGGAAAAGGAGAAATTGCTCATTAAGACCAATTTCTCCTTTTCCCACAATGTTTTTTAGGAGTCGTCTGCATCAAACTGGACAAATGCCGTTATTGTTTTGTATTGGGTTAACAAGAAAGAAGAATGGTAAAGTTCATACCAGATGATTGACATCTACTGTTGGTTTGATATTGGACTGGTCAAAAATTCTTAGTAGGGGTAAAATAAAATTTATATACAGAGCAGTTTTCATTTCATTTGTATTGCGGGAAAGCAGTCTTAATTGACCAGTCACCATATCACCTAAAAATAGTCCAATTATGTAGTTCATTAGAGAGTATTTTTGAAAGGACATAACTATTCCTTTAAGGATCTTCGTTTTTGTCATTTGAGGCTGTTCATGGAAGAATGGTTGAGAAATAGCAAAGAATATTGATCACATCATTGGAAGGGCTCTTTTTTATCAGTTGGAAGTTGGTTACCTTTTCGTAATATACAGTTTAACTTCATGGGCACCTGACAATATCGATTATATGTGCTCTATTGATTATTTATAATTTACTGATGGTGTTTACGTGTTTAATTCTAGACAAAAGGGAAGGGGGTGGGGGGAGATTGAAGGAGGGGAACATCATTCGCACTTTATCCGTGGGCCCACTGAGTTCATACATCCAACAAGGTACAGCGAGTAAAATGATCAGTCCAACCTACCCACATAGTATGGTGTATAACATGGGGTCTGTAACGATTTGTGGGACGTTAATTCTTTTGCAAAACCAAAATCTGTCAGTTTAATGACTCCATCTGGTCCTTTCTTTGAATATAACAAGTTTTCAGGCTGAAAATATAATGCATTCTCATATTTAATGTTTAAGATAGCTTAGACGAAAAATATTTCAGTAATATGGCAATGCCCATTCGTGAAAAACCACCAGCTTTCCATATGTCAAGTTTTCGTGAAATCTAATTTCAGGAATTTGAACATAATCAAGTTCATAGAGAATAATATTATAAATGAAATACTGTATAATTGAATATCAATACCTCATTTCTTAAACCATTGTAACAAAAAGGAGAATTCTAAACTTAGGACATTTTCAAATTGAATAAGAGTTCAAAATCCTATTGATTAGGTAAATTGTTTATATTACTTTATCTTGTTATTCAATTAATGATTATGAAGCTTGAATTCGAAATTCAACTAGTCAAATATATGTCCTTATAATAGGGTATCATTTACTATCTCCGCTTATATACGCATTTAAACACAGTTGTAATGATCACACAAGAAACAATAGTGACTAACAACGCAATCCCTCCGACAAGCAATTTCGTTTGGGTTACAAATATTTCTTCTCGGACATAACTAGCAAGCTATTTTGCATTCAGCACAATTGTTGTCTTAACCCTTTACCATATGCCAAATTATTCACTATCCCAAATTAAAACAATTTGCAGACAAACATAGCAAAATGTAGTGCAATTGAGCAATAATCTTCTGATAGGTCAGAAAACATTGTAGGAAAAAAAGAAATTGCTCATTATGTCTTTAGTGTTTGGTAATGGGTTAAGACGCTTGGAATTTTATCAAATTTCAAAATCTCATTAGATGGGATAGGTAAATGAAAAAGAATGCCACTGCTTTCTATTTGTCAGAATATACAAGTTGTACCAAATAACAGACTGATTACCTAATATCATTAAACTTTAATTTAAATTCACAGACTGACATATTTCCTGGTGACAGAGCCTAATTAAGGGATAAAAGAAAACTTATAATCACTCACTTTCAAATCTCTGTGGGCAATATTCATGGAATGTAAAAAGTGAATGGCTTTCGCAATGTCACTGATAATAGCTGCTGCCTCTGAAAAGACAAATAATAACATACATTAGAGTCCAAGTGAAGACATTCATTCATCTAACAAACTACTTTTTTATTCTCTGAATGCTTTCCAAAACCTTATAGGCCCATAAAAGGAGATAAATGCTATATCAAACTACATTATTTGGTAAATTTTTGGTCAGATTCAAATAGTTATCACCAAAGAAAACCATCAGCACAACTTAAAACGTGAAAGTCAATGAGAATTAACTCAGATTAGCAAGTTGAATAATTCAGATTGCCTGATTGTTCTTCTCTGACAGTGTCAGTTCATACACATATGTATGAACTGAATAATCAGAATTCGTTATTTTGAATATGTAAACAAACAGGTTGTTGATAAACGTGATTTAATTGGAGACAATTATTTTTCAAGCACAAAATAACTTATGTTAAAGAAGTCTTTTTAATAGGGTCTCAAAGCGTTCGTAAATTAATTATCATGACTTTTATGAACATAATAAAAGAACTCCATATATTTTTTCAGTTATTCATATGTACTCGTCTTCTTCGATGTGCCTTTAAATATCTGCTCAATATTGTTGAGACAAAAGATACTCAGAGTAGCAAACAGAAAAGATCACACGCCAGCCACCAATTCAATTGAATAGAGGATTGTACCGTACTTGGAAGCACATACCAGGACCAAGGTTAGGTAACTGCTGTGATAGAACTGGAATACTGTTGAAAACAAGTTTTAATTCTACAAACCAATCATGCTCTAAATCATTCATCAGAGTAGAGAGGGATGCTTAACTTAATCAATGAGCGTATTCATTGTTTGCCTTACTGCTCACTGCTTTCCTTGTCCACAAATGCTTTAGCTTTTCTCTGCTGTTGTTTGTGTAGTTAAATATAGTAAATTTCAGTTAAATTCTGATAAGGCTTTTGGACATGCTGGACAATACGGACAATTGCTTTTGATACCCCTGATGCTATCAAACTACATGTGATATAAAGGCTTTTACATGTTGTTGTTAAAAAGAACATAAACAGCTGCATATAAAAGCGAACATCTGCAGGTACTTGAAATTCAAGTGGTTACTATAGTTACCTCTTTCTGTAAATGCTGAATCTGCTCTTTCTTGTATTCTGCTAAACAATTCCCCTCCTTCCATACTACAAGGGAGGAAAGAAAACAAAAACGTAAAATCATGATTAAAGACAACATTTCTTAACGGATGATGAGGTTGTTTAAAACAGTTTTTCAGTTATAATGCATTTACCAAAGATCAACAGGTTTGGTGCCCAATTTGAACCAATTTGCGGATAATGAATGAACTTTATAACTACTAATAAAACAAAAGTCAAGTTGTTTAATGCAGAATAAACACCAAGCAATAGATGACTTCTAAAGGTCATCATGAGTATTTTACGCTTTGGCCAGCAAATTCTTTACAATCCTTTACCTCCTAACATTTTAATAACTCATATTTCGCTACAGACATCTTGAAATATCACCATGACAAACAAACGATTCATATCCTTTTGTAACAATATTTTCCAACAAAATCAAAAAGACTAATCCTGATTTTCATGCAGTATAATTGTCAGCTGCTACTTTCAATCTTGAATGGTTCCCAAGTTCAAAATGGGGGAATTACCAAACAATAACGACATTTGACCATTTTGTTGCGGACGACTCTGGAAAACATTGTGGGAAAAGGAGAAATTGCTCTTTGAGAGCAATTTCTCCTTTTCCCACAGTGTTATCTGTCCTATTGGAACATTATTTTTCAATTTCATCACATTTCGAAATGATATCTGCAAACTCTTTCAATTTGGGACAGTTGAAAGTTTGATGTTTGGTAAAGGGTTAAGGGAAGAGCCTAGGAGAGCAAATCAACACTCACCATTCCATGACAACTAACAAGCATTTTTGTCCCCCGTAGGCATTCTCATAAACGTCAATAATGTTCACAATGTGTTTACACGATGACGCTCTCCAGTGTAGATCAATTTCCCGCCGCGCTTTTGGCACATCTCGTAGAACCTGTAAAGACAAAAATCAGATATGTATTCATCCTTCCCTTCACATACACAGTTTAATCACATCTACTACAGATAGTTGTCGAGATCACTCAAGATGAACAATACATCCATAGTTCTATGTTCACAATTGTTTTCTTTTAACAATTTTTGCACACCTTTCATACCTCTCAGTTGTCATTATCCCCGCAACCTTACATATCACTGCCACTAATGGGAAAGGAACCTTGTTCCATAAAGGGTTCTAGCCGGTACCCGTTCTAGCCCTTTATTACTGTCATTTCAATGGAAGTAACATTTCACGAAAACCACTTTTTAAGAAAGAAAACCCTTAGCCAACTTGCTTAATATAAACAATTGTTAACTTCTGCAGACCCTAAACATCCTTTAATGAATAAGGTTTAAGGCTAATTCATCATCACATATCAAAATACCTGACATGTTCAAATTGAAATCATCAGTACTTAGACAAAAATTAGAGGCATAGCCAGCAATACACACACATGTATGTGCGTAACATCAATTTCAAAAGTAAAAGAATTAACATTATGCATTGCCCTCAATCTCTAAATATACCCAAAGTCTCAACTCAGAGGAAATGTTCACCTTAGTTTTAATTGCATAAATAGCTTTGTGACAAAAGATAAAAGGAAAGGCTAATATTAGAACCATTTAATTTTGCAAGGCAGAGGGTTATTTTATACCTTTGATCCGAGGTCAAACTCTACGAAATACGAGTTATTATGGCTATAAGATAGAGTAGCTTATCTAAGAGAACGTCTTAGTACATTTGCTATGACACAGTGAGTAACTTTTCTCCATATTTGTCATATCTTATCAAATGTGTAATAGGGGAACCCACCACTTAAACCTCAGACCTCAATATCAAAAATAAAACAACCAACAACCTTAAATACACCCAATAGAAAATAAAAAACAAACTTTTGAAGTGACAGTCATTATGACAAAAGTAGAAAGCTCTTTTTCATTAATAACTCTTGCCTTTTTTTTTGCTTTATGAATACCATAAGTTGTTTGGTAATGATTAAAAGGTCATATATACATATATGTCTAACATCTTTGTGTCAAACAATCCATCACTATAATCTACCAGTATCTATGTGAAGTGTTTCCTTCCAAAACCGTGATACATTATACAGGGCTTTTCTTCCTTGAATTGGGAAGAGGCCAAAGTCTGGTAAATTCAGGAAGTTTTGTCGCTAAAACTGTTGAATTGTGAAACCCAAAAGCTGGTATGAATTTGAATTTTGTGGAAAACTGCACAATTTGAAAGAAATTCTTGTTTGGGAGGGTGGCTTCTATAGGCCCTGGAAAAAGCCCTGTAATGCAACATAATTTACTCATAATGCAAATTAATTAACTTATAATTCTTTGCAGCAGTCAAGATTTCGCCATTATAACCAACTTTTACTTTTGTTTCAATGATCATGATATTGTTCAATCCATTATACTTAAAGCAATTCTTACATTGGATTAAATCGTTTGATTTGTACCTGTATCTTGGTATACAGCCTTTATTATGGTCTGATGATTATTGATAAACACTTAACCATTACCACCGTTTAAAGGGGTCGCGTTTAAAGTTTGTGCCTGGTCCTAATTGAAAGTGGCAGCAGACTGCAATCATTAAGTAAAGAAAGGTTTTTGCCAGACATTGAATAGAAACCCTTATAACATGTGGATAAAATGTTCATGAAAAGCAATTTCTCCTTTTGCCATATTAGTTCATGTCAGCTGTTACAGAGTTAGTCATAATTAAGTAATGTTTCAACCCTTAGAATGCTGGGACCATCTGCTTTCCAAAACCTTAAACATTTGCTTAATTTTGACGAGGAAAGGTACTCCGAATAGCAAACAGGTTAGATCACAGGCCAGCCACCAATTTACTTGGCGGCTGGCATGTATCTCACCTGTTTGCATAAGCATGAAGTCGGCTCCAGCACTGCAAGGGTTAACATATTGAAATCCTACACTAAAATTGTTATATTAATACAATGTAAATTGCCATACCCACATGACAATAATAACAATAAAGCATACTTTTTTTTCCAATTGTTCATGCAGTCATGAAAACATGGCTTTGTATCATGTCATGTGTAAATTGGACAGAAATAATATCTCCTTCAGGGATGGCAAAATCATATTTCTATTAACTTGTTCGTAAATGCCATATCTATTTTTTTTAACTTGTCCATGTAATGGTTATATAATGAAATTCTGTAAATTATAACTTATTGAAAGTGCTGCGGGCAAATGTTCACAAACATTTGAATCAATTCAGGCACCACTGGAGTGCTTATTTTTAAATTCAGGCGCTGGGGCACAATAGGACTTGAAAGACCCGGGTTAGACACTGAATATTGCTGAATCAGAGTCTTTTTTACAATCCATTGATAGTTTACGTCAAAACAAGACCTTAAATAAGACAATCCTACTTATAAAATAGTTATACAGATCTCTACAAACTATTACACCGCTATCTTTAACAGTGGGATCTATGCCAAATTATATATGACTATATCTAAATGTTAGAATAACCTATATTTCTGGAAAAACCTTTAGTTTCTATGTTTATATTATTTAATTATGAGCAACTAGTTCATGTCATCAAGATTCATGTCCCTAACACTAACCACTGTTCTTGGAATTCTTTTGTCATAGGTTTCAAGTAAAATGTATTCAAATGAAATTATTCTTTCATAGTCATTAACCTTTTATTCCATATAAATGAACTAAACCTCATCTGCTGGGAAATTCTTTTAAAAGTTTCTACCCTGATTCTAAATGAGCAAACCATTCAATCTCAGGGCCTTCGCTGCCGATCGCCAATGTCGCCAAATGCGAAAAATCTCGTCAATTTGCGACAAAAATAACAGTTTTGCGAAAGTGTTTGCGACAAACCGTATTTACCAATCATGCATGACATAAGCGACCCGGAGTAATAGCCAGTTCCCGTACTGGAGTTATCGAGGCATTCTGCGTGTATAAACACAGGAACCAGCCCGGTAATGACCCGTATCTTTCGCAGTTTGCACGCAACCGAGTTCGTACACAAATGACTGTCACTTATCGGATTAAAGTTTAATCACTTCATATGACTCGTGCGGCAACAGTTATGTTTGCGCCGCGTGTGTGAAATTGCCCTGACACCTATCCCTGAAATTGGTGTGTAAAAAAAAAGTTTGACGCGAACGCATGATCGGAGACAATGTGAAAATTAGATGACAATTGTCAAACACTGTCGGGTGTTGGAAATTAAAGACGGTGAATAACGTACCTATTTTAGGTATGTTGCTCGTTCATCACAATGAAGCATTTACTACAAAGTTGGAGAGATGCATTCTCTTTATAAACTGACTGATTTTGCAATCTATTGCCAATTGAAAAAAAAATAGAAAAAAATAGACCTTTTATTTTAACATTGGTTTCTGTCAATTCCAAAGCTTGTTTCATTTTCTTTTATAAATCCGCTCAGCTCAATTCATATGAGTTATGTGTTTCATGTTGTTTTTTTTTATAATTTAGAGGTATTTTCAGACAACCCTTATGGTATCTTTAAAATACATTTATATTAAACGCAAAATAATGAAGCATGGCGGACCATTCTTGCTTGTCTGTTATCAGGTGTTATACAATTTGACATCAACTCTTTATTGACAACAAATTATTTCTTTTGTAAATCTATTTAATCAGCACTTGGGAAGAGCCAAAGACTTCCCCATTAAATAGTAGTTTATGATAAGATAAATAAAGTAATGAGCTGCTGTACATAGATTTAAAACATTATAATGAACAAAAAGCTTCTTACTACTCATTTCTAATAATTACCGTCAAGCCTCCAATTTTAAATTGGCTCAACTTTTGGCTCCACTTTCTCAAATTTGGCTCCACTTTCTCAAATTTGGCTCCAAAAAAATCCAATTTGCGAAAATGGTTGCGACAAGAAAAAAAATTCCAGGGGAGGCTCTGATCTTACATTGTGTTTATCATAAGGATGACCTAGGCTGACTTTTAAAGGTCATATGTACAGGTTGGGTTTATTTCATAAAATTAAAATATGAAGTAAAAGAATCACATTGAAATTATTTGCAACATTTTAGCATAACGCATTACGTCATAAATCACCGTCATAGCGCACCGATTAATAAAAGTTCGTATGACTTACTTCCCTTTGTTGTGACGTCACTCGTGATCCACTGAATGCGCCATGTAAAGGGCGTGAAGAGCGATCGCTGGTTAGAATTGGTGTTTTTCTTCAAATAAACGATCCTAAAGTCATTGTTTGGATTGACAGCGCATTTTCTTTATTGAATATGATTCATTTTATAAGAATATCAATTTGAAAAAAGATGAATTAATAATTTAACCCGTGAATTTGCATGGATTTGTCATTGCGTAAACCTGTTCATATGAAAGGAATTGCTTGAAATTTGGACGATTTTCCTTGAATTAAATGATTCTTAAGTCATTGTTTGGCTTGACAGTGAATTTTGTATACTGGATAGTTTTCATATTATAAGAAGATCCATTTGAAAAAATAAATTAGTGACTTAACGCGTGAATTTACAAGGATATGTCAATGCGTTCATATGAAAGGAACGGCTTGAAATTGGGACGATTTTCCTCGAAATAGCAATCCTTAAGTCAATGTTTGGATTGACAGTGCATTTTCTTTATTGAATATGTTTCATATTATAAGAATATTCTTTTGAAAAAAAAAGTAAGTGACGTAACGCGTAAATTTGAAAGGATTTGTAAATGTTTTCATATGTAAGAATCGGCTTGAAATTTTGACGATATTTGTTGAAACAGCTATTTTTATTAATATTTGTTGAAAGAAAACCAAGAGTACTTTTTCGTCGATGATCGTGTATTAGAATTAAGGTTTTAATTGAGTAGTAAACAAAGACACAGGTCTGAATAAACGAATTGTCTTAACACCGTACATCGTATAACTATTAACTGTCAAATTCACCCTGCATTGTCTTATCAATACATGAAATGAAACGGGAGAAGATCATAAATTGCGAACAAACAAACCGTATTATAACCCAACTTACTTGTGATACGAAGGTTATCCTTAACTCACATTTTCACTACACATCAACTTACTTGTGATACGAAGGTTATCCTTTACCTCACATTTTCACCACACATCCAAATTTCAAAACTAAACACTGGCACATTTAAGAGTATTTGTTAAAATCATCTGGCAACTTTCCAGTAACTCCACCCCCAGTAAGAGGTCTATGATTTCGAAATTGATTCCGATGTCGTCTTTCTAGATCAACTGTTAAGAACTTAAGAATTGTTCTTCATATTCACTTTATATTAATGTTCGTTTTCTCTCGTGTAAGTAGCCTTGACATATTGAGCATTTAATTTTCGGACAGGTTTAATAATTAACAGCTAAAACAAAAAAATCGTCATAGTTTATTTTACTAACAACCTTAAATAAACATATTTGAATTTATTTTTTATGATTTTGGAATTTAAATATCAATTTGACAAAACTTGAAATTGATGTTAAAACGTTTTTTTGTTGAAACATAGAGTTAATACCGTTTTGGTGAATACTGATTATCATATACTTATTGAAGTGTCAAACTATTCTAATAAAAAAGACAACATGTTCACTTCTTTGAATATCATAACGACAAAGTATCACACGTAAGTCACATTGAGAGATAAATATGTCCTGACACCTTATCAATCCAAACATCCTGTGAGAGTTTGGTCTTAATTGGTTATATCTTAACAATGGATTTTTAGGATAAATTTAATTGCCACGCATTGAAAGTGTGAGATTTGCCGCTTGTTATTTCATGTCTGGAATAGCAGAACGTGTCAGACCTGTTAACTAACAACAGAGATATTTAAGAGATTAACGCCAGAGGCTATCTTTCGCCTAAACAATAAAGGACTTGAGACTTGAAACATACAGTGCAAATGTGGCAGATTGGTGTTAATTTGCATCACGACCCTTAATCCTTGTAATGTCCGATGTCTGTTGATTGACCCTTTGTATGTGAGATAAACTGACAATAATCAATTAAATTGTAAACAAAGAGATTATGTTCAAATGTGTAAATTATATATTAAGTGATCTTATTACTAAATGATCAATATAAATTTGTATTAATCATGTTTGAACACCTGCATTTCAGTGTGACATACGTCATTTAAACCAATATTACCAATGGCAAAAAAATAAGATGTGTGATTTAAATAATTCCGAAAAGCAGACGCTTAAGTTAAGATCGAACCCATTATCATGCGGATATCAAATATTCATTACTTTGAATTTTCATTCAAAGACAACGGCAGATAAAAGAAACTTGCTTGTTTTAATCGGTTTGTTATCATAGCAATCAACGTACATTTTCATTTTGTCTCATTTATGTACAATGGCATCGTTTCTACGATTATGTTAAAACATAAAACAAGTTTTGCAAATAAGAACAAGATGCATGATTGTATGCTTTATCGCTTGATTGGTGTTTGAAAGTGAGATTAGCTTTGTCTGGTTTAAATTGACAGTCTTGAAACCAATACATCAAGGTAAAGTGAATATTGTTGGTGTGTTTCAAATAAGGAAAATATAACGGTTACTCAATAAGTAGAATGAATTTGAAGCGTCTTCATCTGTATAAATTACTTTGAATTGAGTCCGATCATTTAAAGATCATTAAAATCATTTTTTTTTTTTGGAAACGCCTAACAATGCGTAAACTTGCCGTCTTCGAAGTGAAAGTAACACAGCCTACTGTTCTTGTTTGGGGAATATATCATTTGCTTATTTGTAAAGTAAACACGGTCCAGTTAACTTATCGAAACTTTTTGCAGCTTTTATGTTCGTCGGAAAACGGGAGAAACTCGCATCCCTGCGACCAAAAGCAGAATAACACCAGAAGACCTGTCAAAATACCATGTTCAATATCCAATTTATGTTTCCCAAACACAATTCAACACTTAAAATGTCCGAAATTTGTGCAAAAACACCGTCGTTACTGAGAACTAGATTCTTCTTACTGTTAGTTCATATGACTTTGAAGCACAAATGACGTCACAACAAGGGAGATAAGTCATTCACAAAAATCGATAAAGGTGAATAAAAGTAGTCAAAAACAACATTTTTCGCTTCTATATGAGAAAAAAATCATTACCTCCGTCATAACGAAACCATAACCTAATTCAAAAACGATAATTAAAGAAAATTTTGTTTATCGGGAAATTTGACCTTTAACTGTTTTCCCTATAAAGACGGATCAGATACATAGTCGTCTCTTTTAATTGAACTCACTGCCGACAGCTTCAGTGACCAAATAATCCTTTTCTCAAAAATCTGAGATCAAATTTCCAATCACAAAAAACGACTTTCAGGATGGACATCACTGAAAAGAATTACCACAAAATTTCTAGTTTTATAAAGTAGATAAACATGTGCCCATCCTTAGCATCATTTGTGAAATGTCACCACAGAATTATTTGTTATTCATGACTCATTTTTTTCCAAAGTCAAGGGTTTTACAACTCCCTATTTCATGATTTGTTCCCATAGGCGTAGGAGCGTTTTCAACATTGGGGGGGCCAACTTCAGATGAGGACCGGTCTAAGAATAAATGTTCCTAAACTTTTTCATGACTATTCATGTATGTACAAATTCAATAACATTATAAGAATTAAAAGAAAGCGTATGAAAACATGTATCTTTAATAAAAAAAAAAAAAAAAAGGATATGCCAGGTCATCGATCTCACGCGGAAATCAATTGTATTGAACTAAACAAAAAGTGCCAGCGACCAGACTGTCACAACAACGGATCCAACTGAAAGGCATAGTCAAACAATTATATTATTCTTTAAGCTTTAGCTAACAATTGAAGACAATATAGAGTCTGACACCTTTTAAAGAACATGTTTTACACCACTGTTTCCGTCGATCAAAACTTCTCGGGTATTTTAGTGAGCTAAGTTTTCATTGGATAAACCCGATGTGTTCAGATTGCCATTTGCGATGATGACGTCAAAAAGATTTTGGTTATTGTTTGTAACAAAAGGCGAATTGGTATTACATAGAGCACAAAAATACACATTTATTTTTATTCTGCTGTTAAATTTCGTTTCTTTCATTTTTCTATACAAATATCTTCATTTGCCACTGTGAATATTGGGGGGGCCAAAGTATACTCTGGCCCCCCCAGTCTGGATATTGGGGGGGCCGGGCCCCCCCTGGCCCCCCCTGCTCCTACGCCTATGGTTCCCAAAACAGTCATAAAGGGAGCTGTTTGAGACAGTCGGTCAAATGTCAAGGTCATAATGACAGTCACATAGAAGAGTTTTTAGTAAAGATTTGGTAAGGAACTTTGAAAATTGTAGTCTGGTTTCATCGAATAAATGGACTTTTTAATTTGTCCAATTTTAATTGTTTCTCAATAGCAGACCATAAGTCGAACATTAATATTAACATGGTGTATTGCGAAATGCTATCTAATCTGAATGATATCTTAATAAATTGTGTTTCATTTATTAAAGTTATTTAAAAAACAAAAGCTGTTGGATGATTCACTATATTCCAGTTTCCTTTACCCTTGAACAAATGAAATAAATAAGTTTATACCTTTAAAGAAACTAACATTTTGAATCAGTATGATATCATTAAGGAAATTTTGCTTTTAATGATGTTCATCAGCTTTTGGCCACTATGATCTAAACGTGTATTCTGTAATAAAAGAATTGATAGCCTTTTTGTCACTGTAGAATGGAATCATTGAATTCAAGGGAAACATAAAAACTCATATGACGTACCAGTGTCAGATTCTAAAACAGGAACCTCTGTCTATATATAAAGGGTGGACATAAGTAAAGTATGTTTATATGAAGTTTCCTTTCTCACATATATCTAATTTCAATACAATCGTTTTCATTTTTATTCCACCATACAGAATTTCCACAGTTTATTGAGAAACCATTATTTTTCATCGAAATAGATAGTCTTTGGTATGTGGCTTTGATTAGAAACAACTGTCAAAGTAATCGTCCGTTTCAAAGTCGATTCCGGGTTAGACAATCGCCATTAATCGTTATGACAAACGTTTACGACCGTAATTTGACTTTCAATCAACATCGGTTCTTGATGTCACACATTCTATGACATGTCATACATTGTCCACGTGCGACTTTAACCTTTAGAATACAAGATGATCCTAATATCCTAAATACAAATACGACCCTTAGATTAGTTGTATGCGTTTTTATTTACCTTCAAGGCATATTTCTCGCCAGTTTGGAGTGAAAAACATTCAACCACTTTCCCGTTAATTCCTAAACCCAAAACACTAGCAGTCACTCTATAGTCTTGACTAATTGGACTCTTTTTAGGCTGCAGAGTCCTTGAGTTGACGTCTCCCATCATATTAAACATAATTGAGGATTTGTAACACTTTAAAAGTGTTTCACAAGTTCTAGATTCCTACATTAATAGCGGAGAGCACCTGTTTTTGTGTTAAACGTCATGAATTTGTGTGTATTCAATTAGCGTCTACACACTTAACGTCATTTTGAAGGATGAGGCAAATTCTATATTTAGAATCGACAGAGGCCATATAAAGGGAAATATTTTGTGGATAAAAAAAATCCAAGGTTTCTCTCTAAATTTTGGGAATGATTTTGAATCAAATCTTTTAAAACATGTCTTTACCAAGATACTATTCATTTATTAACGAGAATGACTGATCTGCTAAATTGGGACGATACGAAGTCGAAATCTTAGTAATCACGAGAAAATCGGTCAACCGTTCCCCAACGAGAGCCTTCATTTCAATGCACTGGCTACCTGCATCTTTTCATAAAGAGAACCAGCATCAATGATGTCATTTTGGGATGATTTGATTGGTCAATATGGAACATGAATGAACTTGCTGTGCAATGTAAATAAATACTACACAATCGTACATATATCTGCGGTTAGTTACACCGTTACAGCCGGGTGACAGTCATATTCTGGACTAAACTTCGATCGTTAGAATAATTTTACAAGGTAAGGTGATTGTTTAAATTATGTTTTTTAAGTTTTTTATCTGAAAATTAGAAACTTGTGAAGTTGACATTTAAGAGTTTGGATGCAAATATTTTCAAAATATGGGGAATTCGTTCATGCGTTTGTTTACATGAGGTATCAATATACATGGTAAAGTTATAAATGCTGAGCTCAGCATGTACACGCCCATATATATCCCGCTGGTTGTCTTGTTGCAATAATTTGCGGAGCCATCAATATGTTATAATATGCATGCATATTACTTTACTTTAAACACATTTTATTGCCATAACAATTTAAAAAAGAAACATGTACATTCAATCAAGCAAATGAATAATAACTACCGCCATGCACCCCTTGTGGCCAAACCCTTTTACCTTAATAAGGCAAAAGTTTTGGCCACATGGGGTGCATGACAGTCTTTTCCCAAAGAGCCGTTTCCCAGAAGTTAATTTATATAGTAATCATTGAGTAGTTTCTCGGAAGATAATTTATTAATGATATAGCAATTCTCTCTATGTTATATATAGTAATTAAATTTAATTGCAATATAAAAGATCGAACCTACTCTATAATATAGGTTCTCCACTATAAATTATATTCGTGGAAACGACTCTTGGCCACAAGTTTACTGTCTGAGATTAAGCCATCCCATTAGCAGGTATTTACATACTGTATACAATTATCAAGAATGTTTTCACATGTACAATGTCTTGGTTTAATTTTTTGGTTCAATAATGTTCCCGTAAGTTTGGATAAACATCCCTACTTTAAGACAATTAGGGGATAACAATTAAAAAAGAATGATTTGGAAAATGAAAAAAGTTGAATAAATGAAATAAGTGATGTGAATCATTTGTTAATGCCTGTGTAATGGATCCAGCAAGCAGAAGAATTTACACTTACAATTTTGATGGAAATTTTTTAAGTTTAAAGCTCTGCCTCTGTCCCATATCTAAGTCTTCTAATTTCCTCATCCCCATTCCCTCATATACAATGCAAAAGTTTGATTAACATTCAAAATACAAAAACATTTAAACATTAGAAAATAACACAATTGATTTTGAAAGCAACAGTAGGCTGCATCCAAATAGTATGAAAAATGACATAATTATTGTGTTTTATAATGAATATTGTTGCAAGTAATTTCCCATTTTGTCACAGTGGTTTTTGATTAAATTACTATATAGTATTTCATTGGACACTTGATAGTACGTACCCCCTGACCCAATCTATATATGTAATTTAACTACTATAGATGCCGCCTAAACGTAAAGCTGCTGGAGGGGCAAAAGGCAAAGGAGCCAAGAAGGCCAAGAAAGAAGAACCAGCCGCCCCGGCAACCATGAAAGATGCTGCAGAGAAACTTAAAGCAGAAGACAAGAAACAAGGGGGAAAGAAATCACATAAGCTTGATGCGAAATGTTCAATTTTTGGTGGGAGTGTAAGTATTTTTGAGCTGAAGCCATGACTTCCTCAAAGCTTAAACCCTTTACCAAACGCCAAAATTATGACTATCTCAAATTGAAAGAGGTTGCAAACATCATTTCAAAATGTGATGAAATTGAAAAATAATCTTCTGATAGGACATAAAACATTGTGGGAAATGGAGAAATTGCTCATTGAGATCAATTTCTCCTTTTTCCCACAATGTTTTCAAGAGTCGTCTACAACACACTGGTCAAAGGTCGTTATTGATTGGTAAAGTGTTAAGAGAATTTTACTAACTTCACAGTCTTACACTGAGCAAAACGTTACTGTTTGTTGGAGCAGAGTTTGTAGAAAACAATGCATTTCAAACAATTAATGATCTTCGTATACTTTAGGGTCAAGAAAAAAGTTATGGTAATCATGTTAGAGATTGCGTCAGGAGCTTGAAAATGATTACTTTCTCCTGTACTGTCAAAATATGCCAGGAGCAGGGAAATCTTATACTGACCACCTCCATATAACTCAAATACTGTTAAAAGTGACATTAAACCCTACTTAACCAACCAATGGCTCTAGTTTTACTCTTAACTAAATTCAAAATTTTGACTGCCCCAAATTGAAAGAGTTTGCAGACGGCATTTCAAAATGTGATGAAGTTGGGAAGTAATCTTCTTATTGGGCAGAAAACACTCTTTAAGAGCAAGTTCTCCTTTTCCCGCAATGTTTTCCAGAGATGTGCGCAACAAACCGGTCAAATGTTGTTATTGTTTGGTGATGGGTTGATACACATCAATGTAAATATGCGCTTACATAACAAGGACGGCAAAATCTCATTTTGATTTGTTAATCCATAAATGCCAAATCTTTTTATGCCCATGTCTGTATAAAAGTTTTATAGGTATATCCAATCAGTATCTACAGTCAAACTTGTGTTGAGTGGAACTGAAAAAATGTAAGACAGGTTGGCTGCTTAACACAAATTGATGTACACTATAAATCCAATAATGGGACTTTCTATAGTGGCTGTTTAAGACAGTTTGGCTGCTTGAAAGGATGGTTGTTTAACACAAGTTGGACTGTACTTGTCTGTTAAGGATTTTGGACAGGCTGGGTACTTTGGCCAATTGATTTTGCCGCCCTTGCATTACAGACATGTATATTTTGTCTATTTTCTTCCAGGTATATGAGGACTACGACTGCATGCTGAATCAGACCAACATTGGCCACAACAACAACAAATTTTATGTCATACAGGTGGTTTTCCAGGGGAGCAATTATTATTGCTGGACCAGATGGGGCAGAGTGGTATGTAAAGTTCATTAAATGATCCCTAATATGTGTTCAACATTGGAGCAGAGGCTGTTCTTATACACATTAAGACATAAACGGCCTATATGCACGTGTATACTTATGACCCTTTACCAAATGCCAAATTGTGGACTGTCCCAAATTGAAAGAGTTTGCAGATGACATTTCAAAACATGCTGAAATTCAAATATAAACTTCTGATATGGCAGAAAACACTGTGGGAAAAGGAAAAACTGCTCTTCACGAGCAATTTCTCCTTTAGCCACAATAATTTTAAGAGTCTTCTGCAACAAACTGGTCAAATGTTGTTATTGTTTGGTAATTGGTTAGGCAAATTACTGCACAATAATTCCGTTCCCTAATAATTTCGTTCGGATTGCGAGACATCCGGATAATCAAAGTCCGGATAAACAAGGCTTCACTGTATATACATTTTAAATAAACAAATAATAAAGCACTCGGCCCATTGGGCCTTAAAGCCACCAGGATAGAAAACCTTTGATAAGTCTGCAATAAATAAGATTTTAACAAGAAAGTGTGATGAATACCATGTTGTATGGATTGCTGTAAATGTATATATGGTATTGTGGATGGAAAATAAGGATCTTTAGGGGTCATATCCAGGAATTGGGGGTCAAGATGTACAAGATGGTACAATGATGCATAGTTTATCTATGAACCCAGATTAATCCATTCTGTACTTTGTGTAAGTTCTAAGTAAGTCCTAGAGCACAACAAAATACTGAAATTGGTCCAAATGTACCATATTCCACAAGTGTAAGATTTTCTTTGAGATTCTCTTTCAATAGTTATTTCGTACCACTCTGCAATTTGACCACAAAAAAGCAAGAAATGCAAACAAATGGTTGCATATTCCTGTATTAATTAAGTGTTTATAGGAAGAGTTAAACAAATTCTTCATTTTTTTGTGAGGGACTTGCTATAATCTTGCTTCCAACACTCAATATGAACAAATTAATCAAAAGTGAATACTCTCTTAGTTTTCTTCTTCTTCTTCAAGTTAAGTAGTTGACTCAATAGAGAATGTTATACTCTGGCGTGACAGAGTAAAAAGCCCACAGGGCAATATTTACAATTAGAATCAATTAAAAAGTCAGTTCCAGCTATGTCTACTGTAACTGAGTAGCCGGAATGCTACTCAAAACCCCCCTGAATGATGACATTTATTTATACAGGGAGAGAGTGGACAAAATGCGCTGAATGGGCCAACATCATTACCACAAGCCATAAAGGAGTTTGAAAAGAAGTTCAGGGATAAGACGAAAAACCCATGGGCCTCCCGCGACAGTTTCACTCCAAAAGCAGGGAAATATGTTCTGATAGAAATGGGGGATGAGGATGAAGATGAAGTGGATGCGCCTGTATGTGCCTTTTAAAACCATTACCAAGCAATAACCACATTTGACCAGTTTGTTGCAGACGACTCTGGAAAACATTGTGGCAAAAGGAGAAATCACTCTTAACAAGCAATTTCTCCTTTTCCCACAATGTTTTCTGCCCTATCAGAAGATTAATATCCAATTTCATCACGTTTTGAAATGTTGTCCACAAACTCTTTCAATTTGGGACAGTCGAAAACATGGCGTTTGTTAAGGGTTAAATAATATATATAGTATAAATATTTATGAAAATATGGTATAATATTTCCTAAGCATCTTCTGTAAAGACCTGGCATTAAGATTTGCTTTTGGTTATCCTTTTCTCACATAGTATCAAAGATATCATTACATGCAATTTCTCGTTTTGTCATAATGTTGCACACTGCAGCTCATTGGTCTTTTGTTGCAGGTTGGTCATGTTTTAAAGCTTTAAAGTGGATTATCATTTTTTTCTTATTTTCTTTAATTAAGGTAGTCACAGTTTCGAGCAGTGATAAGAAAGTCGCCCCATCACAGCTGGACAAACCCACACAGGATCTGTTATCCCTGATCTTCAATAAAGATATGTTCAAGGACACCCTGAGCAAGTTTGATATCGGTATGTTGTGTTATCTTATCAAAGGTCAACAGTTTGAGGGCTCAATCCAAGACTATAGTAAGTGCTTCATAAACATGAAGCACTAACTATAGTATTGCATTGAACCCTTGAAATTTACTTTAGCTGTAACCTTTTTTCATAGTATACTATGTGCTTACAGGATTTGAGGGTCTCTAATTAGGGGTCTCCTTATGGGGGCCTCTGTGGCCCATTGGTTAGAGTGCATAACTTAGAATTACACGGCCTTTCTCTATGTGGGTTCAAATCCCAGAAATAGTATTTTGGCTTTCATGAATGGCAATTTCCCAACCGACTTACCAAACGCCGATGGTTCTACCTTGCTTGACCAGCCCTTACAGGCAGTTGAATGTGGGGTCTTCCACCATCATCAAGAATTGCACATTATAACATAACTGAAATAATGTTTACACAATGGAAAACCCATATATATGATATATAAGGGGTCATCTCAAATCAGTGTTCTCGGTAAAGAGATATAAAAAATGATATTGACTCTAAGAGACTTTTGCGAACAGTATTTCAAAAACCATTAGACCAACCCTTTTTTCCCCAGTTTTGTCTGTATTAAAGTAACAGAAGAGACCTCTCTTTGGTTGTGCATTCTACATATACACCTACATGTTTCCTTTAACAATGTGTAGGTTCTCAAATTTGCATAATGCTTTGCAAATGTTACTTTTCAAATGAGTTCTGACAATGCATGGTTCAGAGAAACAAAGAGAAGTTAAGGGGACAATGGTAATGCGCTAGCGGTGGGGATGGGTGGGTGATTTCCTGGTTTCAATTATGTTGTGGCAAATTAGATATGCCTGGGTTACCTACAACTTGGCTTGAACATTGGTTATTTATATAGAAAGCAGAATTGAGAGGGATGAATCAAAGTTGTGAGAACTTGTTTCACAATCGATGCAAAATGAATAAGTTTATTCAAACTAAGAAATATATTTGGGAAAGGATAGGGGAATACATTGGTAGCTTGAACTTTTTTAGATGGACCCTTAAAACATAGAATCAGTGAAAGTGTCTGCAATCAGAAAATATTTTATACATTTCTATAATATTTTGTACAGTTCACATTTATACCAAATTATTTTTAAATAGAGAACTCTTTTTGTCAAAATTTTGAAGAGAAGTGATCTACTGGTGGCTGATGGAATGTCAACCTGCAACAAAGTTTGGTTTTTTTCGTCCATCTTTTATGAGCAGGGCATCGCAATGTTTCTAAAATACTGGGAGTAGGATGTTTAAAAATCCTAACAAACAAACTTTATTTGTCATGATACAAACACTTGTTGGTCCATATTTGTTACTGTGCATGTGCAATCTTAGGTAAGCATTTATGGAGGAATGTCAGATCCTTAGAAATGGAAAATTACAGCAGTTTAAAGGGATTGTATGTTGTATGTACCTTTCATTCTGTTGTAAGTGCAATAAATTACATTCACATTTG
This sequence comes from Cerastoderma edule, assembly GCA_947846245.1. NCBI lineage: Eukaryota > Metazoa > Mollusca > Bivalvia > Cardiida > Cardiidae > Cerastoderma > Cerastoderma edule. Next base: position 33,924,371 of record OX401413.1, on the reverse strand, counting down.
AGGTACAATGCACATCTGTAGCAAGTGCTTCATATTTATGAAGCAAATGCTATAGTCTTGCATTGAACCTTTTATTTAATACCATATCTGTTGAAGACAACATCAGAAACTCCTGTAACGAAAGGATAGATTGCTTATTACGAGGAATTTATCATTTTATCACAATAGTTTCTTTCCACTGTCTTAAAGAAAATGTAGTTTTCATAGTTATCTTTTGTTATATGGTTATGTTTTCAATTTGGATCAGTCTCAAATTCTAATATTGGGGAATTTTTAAAAAAGAAAGATACATATCAAAGTGTGTAAAATGTTCATGACAAATTGGTCAATTAACGTGGAAGTCCTCATGATAGAAGAAGAGTTTGCTCTAGTGGAACAATGTATTGTCATCTGTAGCAATAAAATTTTAACTTGTACATATATGCTATCTCAAATCATTTGTAAGGGTGTCTTTGTGCATTTTTACTCAATTTGAGGGCTTGCTGTCAAACCTTGACAAGCAATCCGTTGCATGTAAATGTTTTTCCTGGTTAACCCATTACCAAACAATAATGACATTAATAATTTTGACCTGTTTCTTGCAGACGGCTCTGGAAAACATTGTGGGAAAAGGAGAAATTGCTCGTGACGAGCAATTTCTCCTTTTCTCACAATGTTTTCTGCCCTATCAGAAGATTGTTTTTAAATTTCATCACATTTTGAAATGTCTTCTGCAAACTATTTCAATTTGGAACAGTCCAAAATTTGGCATTGGGTAAAGGGTTAAATATACCAAACAGTAACTGTTCTGCATTTTTCATACAGATGTGAAAAAGATGCCCCTTGGTAAGTTGAGTAAAGGACAAATTGCGAAGGGATTTGAAGTGCTGGACGAGCTCGAAAAGGACCTCAAAGCCAACAAAATGAAAAACTTGAACGAACTTTCATCGAAATTCTACACCGTCATTCCGCACAGTTTTGGCCGAAATGTCCCTCCAGTAATAAACACTCTGGAAAAGTTGAGAAACAAGATGGATATGTTGTTGGTAAATATAAGGAACCACCTCCATTGTCATCAACACCATCAACATGATCATTCTATCTATATCATATCAAGGGTTGTGTGCTATACGCAGGGTTTTCCATAAGAGGCGGCTGCAGGCAGATTTGACCGCCTCAAATCCTTTTTCTGACCAGCTCTAATTTGCCAAATGGTTTAAAAAGGTATATTATTGGTAGCTGAAAGAGGTAAAATTCAATTTCAGAGTACTGGCCCCCCCAGACACCCTTGCCTCATAAACAGTTCTCCTGACCTTCTACTCCAATCCTTAAGGAAAACCCTGTATACTAAAGTAAGTGCTCCACCTATTTTGTGAAGCACTTACTATAGTATTAAATCACACCTTTTATAGAGATCTTTGATTAGTCCTCTACGTTAGGGCTTGATCTGTCGTTTCTTTTGAGAGCAAAGTCTACTTCTCCATATATGGCAAAAATATTAAATTTCACCTGCATAGAACTTAACCAATTAGAAAAATCTATTTACATGTATTCAAGACAGTCTTTTCCCTTTGGATTATTTCTCTTACTTCAAGGCATTATGACAGAAAGAGATAATATCTTATCTTAACACTTTCTTATACTCATAAAATATGATTTACTTGGCTGCTGGCCTATATCTAACCTGTTTGCATAATTTTTAAGCATGAAGTCAATTTCAGCACTATAAGGGTTAAATTTTGTTTATAGATAGTCTTACCATTTAACTAATGTTGTTCTTTCTGATTCTTTCATCAATTGATATTTGCCATAATCAATCGACAGATATTTAATCAATTTATAGCAAACTATAGCCAATTAACATGATTTATGCTATTTTATATACAATTTAGTATCTGGAATCATTTAATTCAATCAATGACTTCAGAAATTTGTCTTTTTAGAGGAGTAAAACACACATTTTCATGTAATAGTTTACCTGGTTAATGTCTGATCTGTTAAGCCTTTGAAGTTTCCAATTATGATTTCAGGACTCGACTGTACACATCCTTTGTTTATAGAAGTAAGAGAAACACATTTGATTTTCTTCACAGGTTCTTGGGGACATAGAGATAGCACAAAGTCTTCAGAAAGAAAAAGATAAGAAAATGGAATCGGTATGTATTGGCTGTATACGGTTGTGGCCGTTTTTACATGGTTTTGAAGGTATGAAAGAGCCTAAGTTGTCCTTTTGTAATGGTAATAAACAAGATTAGAGTCACTAACTGACACACGCCCCATAAGGGACTCTTCGTCAGTGCTGTACCTATACTTTCAGTTCTTGAACAGCTTTCCTGGATCCTTGTGTTCACCTGCAAAACTTTTTTTCTGGTTTTGTTTTAGTGTTCTTTGGCTAACACTTCATTGTAACATTTGACTAAATATTTTATGCTAAAAATGTGCATATGTTCAAAACAATACTCCTTGTAATTTCAATAGTTGGCTAAGCAAGATTGCAAAGAAACGTATCATTGGAATCGTCTCTCCGAGACACTTCCAATGATGTGTCACATTGCAATATTGTACTGTTTTTTAATGCACTACCAATATACATGTTTATAAATTTTGACTTACGCAAATATTTTCCTTAAGTTGTTTAGTAAAATGGTATCCAGATCCCTAGCATTGTTTTGGTGATTCCAAGAAAAGGCTTGCAGTTAAATAGTGTTTAAATCCATAATTATAAGAAATTATTTATGATGTAAAACAGTCCCATTGATGAAGAAACATGTATGTAGACCTATCTTATATAATAATTTGAATCTTTCCTTTAATATTTTTTTTTCTTCTTATTTTTCAGGACATCTAATTTTCCTTGATAATTTTTTTTTTTAACATTAAAACTACAATGAATTTTCTTACTCTGCGTCTCTTTTTTATAGTTCTCTTTTGCCAACTTTTTATTTCTTCTTTAGAACCTAAAATGTTTGAATGTGCTAATAAAATTCAAAAGTTTATAGTTAAATTAAGACTTATCACATTGTTTTGAAGTACTGAATACAAAACACACATATTCCACCCCTATCTCTGTCTCTGTTCTCTATTATTATTCTTTCTTCTTTTCGTTCGCTCTACACAGTCAAGCCAGTCTCCACGCTGAACTTGGTGGTCTTCTTCAGGTCCTCTACGTCTCTGTATAGCTTGCAGTTCAGTGAGACAGCTGATTGTCATGTTGCAGTTCTCCCATGATTATATCTCTTGATTATATCGTTGGAGGACATGCTCTGTAGTCTGCTCCTTTTCACCACATAGACAGAGTGGTGATTGTACTAGCTTATTCTTTCTGTACATATGAGAATTCAGTTTGTTGTGTCATGATCTCAGTCTTATAATAGTAACCTGTTCATGTCAAGCTGATGATAAGCATCCATCTCTGGTTTGGGCCTCATTAGAGCTTTGATAATGGCTACTTTCTCAAAGAAGCTGACACTGTGGTTGGTTTGTTTAGACTGTGCTCCTTGTTTTGCCAACTTGTCTGCCTTTCTGTTACTAGGAATTCCAGACTGTGCAGGTATCCATTGGTTCGCAACTCCGCAGAAGGTGTTAAGTTGGTCTGTTCTCTATTGTAGGCGGAGGTTATGCCAAACCCCCTTGATGTTGACTATGATTTGCTGAACTGTACATTAGACCTGCTGGATAAGAAATCACAAGAATTCCAGGTGTGTATGTTTTTTTTAAAATTGTTTTATTGAGTTTTTTTACAGTATTTCAGTTAATTTATGATGCCAGAGTCATAATATAGTTAAAGTTCCTTTTTTCCTGTTTACAGTATTTCAGTTAAGTTATGATGTCAACCAAACAAAAAAGAAGTTGCTTGATGACAAAACACTTTCACTCTGTACAAGATAACAAATTTCTCATATAATGAATCTCAGTTTTTTAATTGACATGCTTTGCATTTCATAAGGTTGGCCTGTGATCTGACCTGTTTGCTACTCTGAGTATCTTTCTTCATCAAAATTACCCAGATATTTAAGATTTTGGAAAGCAGACGACACAAAAACCTATTTTTAAAAAATTATCGAGCATTCCAAGGGTTAATTTTGGTTGGCTGTATTTTTGTTTTCAATTTTGGAATAATTTCTGTTCCGTATGAGAATTGAGTTGATTGTTTGCTGTTTATTCCAGGTAATTGACACCTATACAAAGATGACCGCTGGTGGGTGGAGAGTGCCTAAGATAAAACAAGTCTGGAAAGTCAATCGGGACGGAGAGGTCAGTTGGTCAAAGCCTTTTTTAAATCATTTCTAAATGACTTTGCAATTAAAAACGTTTTTACTAAATGATTTCATTGCATGTTGATCTAAAAATACTTTTTTTGCATAGATTTTCTATGTTGGTTGGTAAATGGTTAGTATCTGCTATGGATACCTAGAAAGATTACCCTAAGAGATTGCTTCTGCCCATGATACTGAGAAAATGATATATTTATATTTTACATTTTTTTCTGCCAGAGCCATCTGCCATATGGAACATCATATTGAATCAATTATTATACTATTCGGAAACAGATGCCAATGCCATCACTTGGTAAATGATTTTTATAAGTATGAATTATTAGTATGCACCAAAGATTATCTTTTGCTAAAAACTGACGTCTTTTTTAAGGGAAACCAAAAGTCCACAAGAAAAGTGTTAAGACTTTGTCCAGATTATATATCTATGCTTTGTATTATTTTCAATTCCCTTACAGAAATCAAGATTTCAAGAGCATGCCAAGTTGGACAACAGAAAGTTGCTTTGGCATGGAACCAATGTAGCTGTTGTGGCAGCCATTTTGAAAGGCGGACTTCGAATAATGCCGCACAGTGGTGGTCGAGTTGGTGCCGGAATCTACTTTGCATCAGAAAATTCAAAATCAGCTTGTTATGGTGAGCTGAATTATTGATCTATTGTATGTAGTCATTTCTTTTTGAATAGATTTTATTGTTACTCCAAGTGGAAATATCTACAAAAGACAATTGTAATGAACTGAGTGAAGAGACCAACCTAAGAAACAAATATATCTGATTAGTGAAAAACTCTGTCAGTCACTGATGGGATGTGATGTGTATAAATACATACTGGCATGTTATGTGTAACAATTGGTAAGTTTGTTTCCCAAATGACGAATTTTCGACTATCCCAAATTGAAAGAGTTTGCAGACATCATTTCAAAATGTGATGAAATTGAAAAGTATTCATCGGATAGAGAAGAAAACCTCTTGGGAAAAGGAGAAATTGCTCTTACCGAGCAATTTCTCCTTTTCCCACAATGCTTTTCAGAGCAGCCTGCACCAAACTGGTCAAATGTCGTCATTGTTTGGTAAAGGGTTAAGAGGTTTCAAATGAAAAAAATATGAAGTTGTTTTCTTTCAGTGGGTACATCTGGTAAGAACGGAATAATGTTCCTGAACGAAGTTGCCCTCGGAAAGTCAAAGTTAATTCATAACAATGACAGCTCCCTTCGTGCAGCCCCTAAAGGATTCGACTCAGTATTGGCCCAGGGGAGAACGGAACCAGGTATGAACTTTATTAGTGAATTATAAAATTCTTTCCTGATTTTCAATCTGGGAACCATTGTAGAAGAACAGTATAAATAACACACTTTCATGCCACCTTTTCTGTCTGGAATTAAAATCCAAAATTTTGAAAAGTGAGTGGAGAATATTTCCTTGACAATTCTCAAAGTAATTCTTGACTTCATCTCAGACGTTACAGGGAAAAGTCCTAATATTGATGTCAAATTCCTGAAAAAATCTAGCTCAATCCTAAGATAACAAGTGGTTGGATAAAACTTTAACCTTTCTTAGATTGAGAAACTGTCAAAGATCTACAAATGAGAGTCTTATCAAATTTTAGTTGAAGATAAAGGCCCAAATTTAAAACATTTTTCTTCAAATGGGATTTTGTGTCTTGTGAGATAGAAATCCACAGCAGGCGCTATTAGGAAAGTATGAGAACTATTTTTTATTTTTTTTTATTTTATTATTTTGTGTAGAAACCATTGCAGTATAGGGGCCTCTCTTACTGAGTGATTATTGCTATGGATTGATAAGCTCACATGATGCTTCGAGATCTGACTTGTCTTTTTGGAATATTATGAGAGGATATCTCCTGGCTAAAGGTTGATTAGTTATTAGTAATTAAATTTTGAAGTCTTCCACATCATATGCAAACTTGTCCAAACAACTGATTGAAATACTGTTGGTGCAATTTATAATTTGGATACAAAATAATACAATTGCGTGAAATGTAGAAAAGCTTCTTTTTCATTATATCTTCATCTTCTAGATCCCAAGAAAGACACAGTGCTGAAGTTTGATGGGAAGACAGTAGCAGTGCCGCAGGGCAAACCCATAGATACACCTGGGTGCGGAATGAGTGGGTTCTCGCAGAGTGAATATCTTGTCTATAAAGAAAGCCAAAACAGAATCCGATACCTGCTTCTCATGGAATTCTAGAGATTTATTTATGTTAGTTTTGTTGCATCTTTTTTTTCATTTCTTAGTTTTTACTTTTATAAGAAGGTATCTGATTGTTCATGAACAATTCTTTTACATTTCTGTTCTTTGGATTTGTTATTTGTTGTGTTAGATGTAAGGTCGAAGGGATAACACAGACATATCTAGGAACACTTTTTATGTAGATGCCATAATGGTGATGTTCTGGTGTAAAACTATGAGTAAATCTTTTACTCAAGGACTTGTGTTTAAAGGTCTTGTACCAGGGTAGCGTTTTGCTAAAAGACTTATGGAAATGAGTAAGTCCAAACCTATATTCATGGATATTTATTTAGCCAACAGTATGCTTTGACAATGTGAATTGACATAAGAGGCATCTCTGAGAGACAATTTCATAGCATGCAAGTTTAAAACAATGCTTTTCTCATTATTTAAATAAGAGGGTATGTTGTTTTGAACTAACATAAGTTTTAGCATCACATGTTAAGTAAAATGTTACATGGACCATCAATTTTTTTTTTTGTTTCATTTCCACATCAACATTATGACTATAGCAAACATGGATGTGTTGCCTTTGTTTTGTTTTCTAAGGAAAGAAAAGATGGAAAAAAAATCTACAGAATAAATGAGCCTCTGCTTCATAATATTATACACTTCACCTGTTTAGTGCAATTTGTAGATGTTAGATATATTTATGAATCCCTACCCCTTTACTGAAATTTGTGACTGATCAATGTTAAAAGCAACAGCAAAATTATGAATAAAAGCAAAATTGCATTTTAAACATCGGGTTGAAACCATTGTGACAAAAGGAAAAATTGCTTGTAAAAGCAATTTCTCCTTTAGTCACAATGGTTTCAAGCATTTTCTTCTTTTATCAGAATGGTTGCTAAAGACTTCAACCTTAATTGCAGTAAAGTGAGGTTTTATGGGGTACATGTAATTGATTAAAGTGACAAAACCACCATTAACCAAAGTTGCTCATTATGATTTTGCTACATTGTTTTCAAATGACCTGTACTGAGAAGAATGATGAATGAGTCATTGAAAGGTACATGAGTAATTCTAAGTGTTTATGAAGTTTTATGTTGTTTGCAGCTTATTTAAATCATACCTTGTATCTGAGAAGAGTTTTAAAAAAGTTGCCCTTTCTAGATATATTTATGATTAATTGTTCAGAAATGTTTTACTTGTTTTGTTCTTCTTAAGTTTCTTTTTTATGTGTTATAAAAATTGCTTCTTTTCTAATTTCTAACATTTAATTCAACCATTTGTATTTTTATGAATAACATTAAAAAAAGTATAGCCAACTCACACTTTGAATGAACATGTATGTAATGTTTAATTGATTCAACAAATATTTTGCCATTGGCATTATCATTATCAAAAAACCATCTTGATCAAATACACTGTTGATTAGATATGTGTTCAATTCAAACACAGCTAGATGACTCAATTGACAAGTCACAAAATCCAAAGTTTAGGAAATTCCCTATTAAAATAATGCTCAACAAGTCAAATGTACTGCATTAAACACTTAATTAACATTTTTGCTGCCAAATTTCTTGAAAAACAAACCTCTCAATGCCAATTAAATTCCTGGAAATCACAGAAAAAATGTTGTATCTGTTTAAAGTATCACAAATTAAGTTGAAACTTTGAACAAAGATTGCACATAAACTGTGTTGCATGATAACAAACTTAGTGATGCACAGTCTGATCTAACCTTGACCTTTGATGACATTGACACCATGTCACAGAATACGGTAACAAAAAATACATAACAAAACTGCATGGTAAAGGCGTTGATTGGTGACATTGGCAGTGAAAGAGTTTAACTAGTGTCTGCGTAAAGGTAGACAATGACTCAAACCATTAATTTATCAATCAATTCATTCATTAATTCATTCATTCATTCAAGGTCATTTAACTCATATAGATATTCGGTGACAAGTCCAAGTTGATAGCAACAACAGGTGGCCAAAAATGAAAGAAATCATAACATTTTTTGTATGATGTTTGGATGAAACCTCTCACTAGGAGCAAGAAAAATTGCTCAATAGGATCAATTTATCCTTTCTTCAAATTGTTTCTAAAGTATTGTACTCAGATATGTTTAAGAGACATATTTTGGAGGCGGGATAAAACCTGATGTTTATGCATTATCAGCAATGGGATTCTGTATTTCACCCAACATTTTTGACTTTTGGGAAAAAGAACGGTTAGAAATCATCAAACATGTCCTGAGATCCTGAGACTTCCTTTGTTTGTTCTATTTAAAGATTCAGTGGTTGTAAGGATAAAACTTCTTTAGAAATGTTTTTTTTATTGTAGATGTTTATAGATATTGAATTGAGATTAAAAATTAATCAAAGGGAAAGCTTTCTTGACAGTTTGTATTAACTAAACCACCTGCAGACAACATTTTTTACTTGAAGCAGACGACTTCAAAAAGCTTTGTGAATATGTTAAAAAGCCTTTCTGTTCTGCTGTTGCAATATGTGAACAGACTGAAAAAGCATTTTGGCAAAAGGAGAAATTGCTTGTGACAAGCAATTTCTCCTTTTGCCACAATACTTTTAGAAAGTTGTCTGCTGCAAGATGCAAAACTGTAGCGTTGGGCGGTAATGTGTTAATGTTTTCCTTGATTAGCAGAGGTGGAGTGTTTGCCTTTTGTTGAGATAAATTTTAGCTTTGATACCCACTCTGATATACGAAAAAAAACATTGGTAGTGATGACTTCATCCCATGTTAGTCTCTGTAATCCCAAAAGTATAAAGACTGCAGGGACAGCTTCACTTAAAATTGCTTGTTAACAGAAGAGAAAGTTTTTAAGTCAAAATCAAATGTAGTTGAAACAAAACAGTAGATTGATAAACAATTAAGTATAGCTACTGAAAGCATAATTAATTCAGGAAGCGTCAACTTATCAATGAATTTACTGTTTAGATGTGGTAGATCTCTAAAGTGATGTCACACATTTGAATTTAATACTAATTTTAAAGAATAAAAAAGTTCATTTTGCACTATTAAACAGTGCGTACTATTTAACATTACAGGTGATGTGCAATTTTAGAGATATTGACTTTTTGACTTCCAAATATCCTCTCATCTGTGAACAAGCAGCTTTTATTTAACTGGGGCCTGTCTTACTATAGTAACGCTAGTACCTGTAAATATAAAGAGGAAGAGAAGTGAATGAAACACGAATCCCACCTTTGAAATCTTTTATAGTATTTTTAAACGTGAGTTTTTACATTCACACTAACAAACCTTTGAGATTGAAGGGTTGAGACATTTTGTTAACAAAGACGTCCCCTGAAGTTAAGACTCTTGTGAGACAGGCCTCTGTGCTCTTGTTCACGTGGGATGTTATCAAAATTGAGCTGCTATGTGCGGCAAAACTCATCTGTTATAGGTTTTGGGCTTAGAAAAGAGTAGAAGCGTATCATCTGCATCTGTTCTGGATACCTACTATCCATAAGACACGCATATCGTGCAAAACTATGTGCCATTTATTCCTTTCTAACTACTGTTTCAATCCGCCCCTAAAGAACCGCTTCTGAAAGCATAGCAACAGACTATTATGCAGTGAATGTAAATTTTTGCTTTATTCTGGTTGGTCAGAAATTCGGCAATTGGAACGGTCCATAGCCTATCGCCTACACAACTCTTATTGGCTGCTGTCTGTTCAGCTTTTCTTTAATTCTGATCCCTCTGGTACTGCACTGTTTGATTCTCAGATGGGGTCTCAAAGAGAAGCTAATAATTCAGTCATGAGAGAAACATGATAGCTCATTGTCTTCAAACTCTGGACCAATTCAATTAAATTTATTTCAAATACCTACTGCATCTGGCGTTAATACATATACACACCATTAAGTAGTTTGAATATACCCGGTAATGCAGACCTCTGTTTTTCAAATTAGGCTCAATAAGCTATTGAGGCTTGGAAATACAGAATTCCTTTGAATTTATGTATAAAAAGGATTTTATATAATCTGCAGTATTTCAGGTATTGGTTAAACAAAACACTAACTGCATACATTTAACTTATATAGTGCTGGAACTGACCACATGCTTATGCAAACAGGTTAGATCAAGGCCAGCCGCCAAGTAAATTGGCAGCTGGCCTGTGATCTAACCTGTTTGCTACTCTGAATATCTTTCCTTAACAAAAATTGCAGATATTACATGTTTTGGAAAGCAGACAAAAATATATTTTTAGAAAATAACCCAGCATTCTAAGGGGTACTGTCTTGAAGGGTTGAATTAAGTCCCAGAAGAAATCAATTAATTCACCAGTGGTTAGCTTTATTGGTGTTTTATGCCATTCTCAACACTGTTACAGTTACAACGACGCTGAAAACACACCTGTCCATTCTCCTGATATTTCATCACCAATGCTTTACGACTTTCTTTCAAAGCTGGCCTCGGGTGATTTTACATAAACTAAAATACTCAGCTGTTGCAGACAAATAAATCATGTCTTTAAATTGACATCATTAAATTTCAGCAAATAATATTGGCCAGGCCAGGTCTTCCATTCTGGACCCTCATATTCCAATAACAACTTGTAAGCAATTTGATATATTTATGCTTCCCAATTCATTGGGTTAGACTAGACCATATGCAAATAAGAACCCTTGCTGGACATTAAACAGACTATCTCACAGAATGTGCTGTGTGATTAACAAATGCTAAAAAGATCCTTTAAACAATCTTTATCGATAAATGACCATTTTGGATATCTACATTTCGAAGATGCTGAAAACCTGGGTTTTTTTTAAACAAGCATTAGGGCCTTCAATGTTTTTATTGAAAAACTTGACTTATAATGGTTGCTCTCCTACACACCATGCTAGGGTCACATGATTAAAGTGTTGACCCATTTCATAACCCATTACCAAACAATAACCAAATTTGACGACTTTGTAGCAGACTACTTTAGAAAACATTGTGGGAAAAGGAGAAATTGATTGTAATGAGCAATTTTTCCTTTTCCCACAAGGTTTTTTACTCTTTCTGAAGAGTATTGTTCAATTTTATCGCATTTTGAAATGTCATCTACAAACCCTTTCAATTTGGGACAGTCGAAATTTTGTTGTTTGGAAAAGGGTTAATCTGGGTCTAAGCTATTACCCACTTCAAGTTTTTCGCATGACAGAAATAAAAGATCATTGTTTACAAAATAAACCATTTAAATGGTTTACAAAATCTGCATCTTAAATGAGCTATATCGTCAAAACACGGTTATTAAAGGAGATGGGAAATGTATTAATACTCTAGATTTCCGTAACTTGATAAATCTGTTATGTAATTTTATATTTTTAAGACGTTTCATCTTGAAAAGATTAAAATCTCTATCTGTGATAGTCATTGAAACAGTTTTCTCATACTATATTGAGGGTTCAAATCAAGACTAAAGTATGTTTTTCGTTTTGCATTGAACACCTTTACCCCCTTTTAACTGCACCTTCGTCAGACAACTCAAGTAACCATGGCATTAAGCAGTTTCTCATTTTACCACAATGGTTTCTGTTTATTATGACAAACATTTACTTTCTCTAACATTTTCATTCTGTTGCCTCAATCAATTTTGGACCAGTCACAAGCAATCATACAAGAAATTCATTGAGGAAATCAGGAATTCATATATAAGTCCAAAACAATGAATATGATCAATATTTTAATATGAATTTATCACATGGTCACTTTTGTTAAATAACAATGTTTTTTTACAAATCTTATTCATTAAAGCCAGTTCATTCACAAATGATCTACATGACTTTTTATTATTGTATATTGCTACATATATATAATACATTGCATAATCATACGTCAAATATGGTCAGAATTAACAGCAAAAAAGATATCTTAAAATCTGTCATGTTTTCCAAATACTTCATTTCACACTTAATCATAATTAATGTTTCTCTAACATATATAACAAATTTCTATTTACAAATATAGGATATCAAATCAAAACGTAACAATCGTTAAATGACTAAATAGCAAATTCTGGCAGAAAACTTCCTGACACAGGGAGAAATTGTTCAGTAACCGACAGTATTTAGTATTTAGTTTTCTTTGCTTACTTCTTAATTTGGCACAAATTTGGTTCTACCTGTCTTAACTAGCCGTTATAAACAGTTGAGTTTAGGAAGTTTCTTCATTGATTATGTGTCAGGCATCGCCATGTAACCCTTTACAAAACATCAAACTTTCAACTGTCCCAAATTGAAAGTTTGCAGACGACATTTCAAAATGTGATGAGATTTGAAAATAATCTTCATTAAGGGCAGAAAACATTGTGGGGAAAGGGAAAATTGCTCGTCACAAGCAATTTCTCCTTTTCCCATAATGTTTTCCAAAGTCTTCTGCAACAAAGTGGTTAAATGGCGTTATTGTTTGGTGGAGGGTTAAACAAACAAATAAACCACTTCTCTTTGGAATAACATGCCGTGTTATTGGACTCGCAACTTTCCAGACACTTTACCTATCAGCCACTGCAGTCCTAATAATCTAAATAATGGGTCTATCAAAAATGAACTACAATATATACATACTCGTTAATTTGGGTTAACCCTTTACCAAACGCAAATTTTCGACTGTCCAAAATTGAAGGAGTTTGCAGACGACATTTCAAAATGTGATGAAATTAGAAAATAATCTTCTGATAGGGCAGAAAACATTCTGAGAAAAAGAAAAAAATTCTCTTTATCCCACAATGTTTTCCAAAGTTGTCTGCAACAAAGTGATTACATATCGTTAATGTTTGGTAATGGGTTAAACACAGAATAAAAAACAACAACCCTCTGTGTGTCAATACAACCACAAACCAGGATACAACATATATATTTCAAAACCATTTTATCTCGTCTTTCACCCATTCCCACAATGGGACTATGGGATTTGATCCAAATTGAAACCAATAGCAGAAGTATGGAAAAAGCTCTTTGTAAAAAGTCTTAGGATTTCTCTCTGAAAAAACTTGCAATCAAGAGTATTGACTATTTAAAAGTCTAGGTCCAGACACTCTTACCCATTTCAATGAGTTCAAAGGGGGGGAAATAATAAAGTCATTTTTATCCGCGAAGAAAATCATCATCAATCAAACACAATGTTTAACTAAGCTAGCACTTGACTTAAATGGATACATTTCTCATCGAAACTCCAAAACAAACTGTTAATTCTACAGTATACAGTTGTGTCATGGGCATTTTGTGGAACAGTCAAAACTGTGGTCCAACGGTGGAGGGGGTGACTATTTAACTGCCGAATCGCGACCGTAGGCCAAGGGCAACAGTTCAAAATGCCATCACGGACACGGCGACACAGTTCTGACTGTTCAACAAATGCCCATGATACTTGGCATCAGAATTAAAACCATATAATTTTTAAATGTTGGAAAGTACCAAATAATGCCGAGCAACCTTTGTGAAAACACCAGGGTACCGTTTTACTAAACAGTTAACGCTTAAGATTTGCGTATGTCTATAAACACAATTCCTCTTACTTCAATATTGGACAAAGCAATATTGCAAAGTGACACATCATTGGAATTGTCTCTCCGAAACGCTTCCAATGACGTGTCACATTTCAATATTGTACTTTCATTGAAGAAACTATCCATGCGTATCAGTTCTGACTTAGGCAAATGTTTTCCTTAAGTTGTTTAGTAAAACGGTACCCTGATGTACAGGCGATACAATGTGTAAACATCAATAGTGCATGCTTGTGACATTACGTCTCTATTTATAGATTACAGGTGGTCAACAGTTTAAAATGTTGACCGGTCAACAGTTTTTAGGGTAGTTAGATGACCAAAGCATTACAGCTTTCCATTTTCTCTCAATAAAACAGAAAAAAAATAAGGAATTAATGTTCATATAAGGTGTTGGGTAATAATTAGATATCCTTTCTCAAATCAAAACATTGTGTTGTTTATACATGCACCTCACTTTAGTTTAGTTTAAACTCATTTATTTTACATCAAAATAATGGAGCTTATCAAATTCACTCTCGATGACTGCTTCCTGGATACTGCACCAGTACTCGCACCAATTTGTGGCTTAGTCCCAGCAACTTTCACCTCGCCTGACAAGGATTCGAACCCGGGACCCTTGGTAATGGAGACTGACGCTCTACCCCTGCACCATTGTCGCCCACCACTTTCATGCTCATACTGCAGCCGACTTAGAAATCACTATGACAAAATGATAAGCTGCTCAAAATGTCGTTATAGCATAAAGAAAAATGCTTCTCTTCCATGCATGTTTTGTCTTTGTTTATAGTTAGCATTCAATTTGGACCAGTAACAAAGGTAGACAATTATAGGAGAATGACTTAGATTAATAATCCATTTTTATTCTGAAAAACTCCAGATTAAGAGTATTTCAACAACTTTTCTATCTCTCTTCTCTTAAAATCCCTTTATTGAGAGTAGTCTGTACAAAGCAAAATGGTCTTAATTAGTATCACAAAATAAAGGATCTTGGGCGTCAATAAAAAAGAGTTACAAAGAGCAATACTAGACCCCTAATATTTTCACATCTAAATACCTTATACTTGATAAAAACCTTTTTAGTGTTAATATTCTACATGAGATGACTTGAAAAAATTAAAAAAAAAAAGAGAACCTTGTCAAATATTACAGAGCTGTTTGAGAAGATGTCAGTTTCTCCTTTTAATCCTCTACATCAATAATGTATCTAGCTCCCCTTATCTTGCAACTTGTGTAAATTGTATTCAAAGTTTTTCAGAAACATTAACTGCACACCGCATAGCCCAAACTTCTCTGGACCAAGGATTTGGATTAACTGTCCCTGTAAGGAAACACATGAAATTAGTTTTCAATCTTTCCCTTAATATTTACATTTCAAAAGGACAATTCTGCTATAACCCTTTACGAATCGTCAAATTGTCGACTGTCCCAAATTGAAAGATATTGCAGACGACATTTCAAAATGTGATGAAATTGAAAATCAATATTTTGATAGGGCAGAAAACTTTGCGGGAAAAGAAGAAATTGCTCATTAAGAGCAATTTCTCCTTTTTCCACAATGTTTTCCAGAGTCGTCTGCAACAAACTGGTCAAATGTCACAATCCTTTGGTAATGGGTTAAATGATGTTTTATGCAATTTTCAACATCTTTTCAGATAAACCTTAGTATTCATTTTGGTTCTACCAGTACCTTTTTTGACCTTGGACTGACTTTTCAAGTAACGCAACCTCCTCTGTTACCAAGTGTGCCATTGAGGGAAACCATTATTAGTGTTATTGATTTTTTTTCTTTTCAATGGGGTCTTATGCCTTGTGAACACATTTTCATTGATATAATAGCTTATTAGGTTCTCTTGTACTAGGATAGGGCACAGTCTTAGTGCCTTGATAAAGGACACTCGCTCTAAACTTGCTGCGCATGTAAAAATAAAACAAGAAGTTTTTCCGTATCATATAGGAATAAAAGTCACAAAATCCTGAGAACTCTTTACCCATGGAAAATACTCGACCACAAAGGACCCACACACTGCTATGGTCTTAAAACATTTTAACAATTAGACATTAACATATAACAACAATGCAACAAGAGGCGAAAGAGCACATGACAAGAAAATTTTCCTTTTTCACAAAGGATTTTACTCCATTTCTGAAAAAAAAAAGGTTACCTCTAGTTTATACTCATCTTTCTGGGAGGACAACATGTCATAGGCTTTCTGGAACAGTTTCACATCATTGTTTAACACCTTTATACAATAGCTGAAATCAAGGATTAAAAAACATTTGGGTAAATAATGAGGATCAGGATATGCAGTGATATCAAATGTTTTTACAAGCACTTCTTTTAAAGCAGTGTTTTTCACATGCACTATTTGAAAAGCAGAGGGTTTTTCAAGAACTGCTTGTAAATCAAGTTGAACAGTCTGATGGTCTTACATATCATCAAAACTTAAAATGGCTGATGGTATCAAGTTAATCCATTTTAACTACATTTTTACTCACGTCATGACAAAAGTTCCCTAATCTATGTATTCCCAGTTAGCAGTTTTAACTATACAACCATGAAATACAATAAACACTCTCATTCGTCAGCTACCTGTTAAATGTTTTAAAGACTTAATTATCTCGTAATAATTACTTTGACATCATAATAATAACCAGATAACTATAACAAACACAGTCATGTCACCACTGCGCCACAAAAGGAGAAAGAAAATATATAATCTGAAAGTAGGACTTACTATTGCAGGTGTTCAATCTGACGTAGGATCATGCCCATGGGATCTTTGCTTCCTGTAATGTTTAAAAGCATACTAGCGCTCAGAAAAACTGGAAAACTGGGTAAAATGAGCTATAAATTATGATAGGATATGTTGAAACATAGGGAAACATCACAGAATCGTGACAAAATAACACCTGCACTATTTATCATCAATTTTCGAAGGTGCTATTTTCATTAATTTGGTGCCTTACTTTTTAACTTCATTGTTTACATTCCAGTTACATCTAAAGTAGCAAGTAGTGCTCAGTTAAACGAGTGGTGACCACCTGGTTAGAAAAATCAGGTGAAACATATAACAATACTGTCATTTATCAAATACCAACAAAGTGAACATTTCAAAATGAAGACTTTCTCGGGTTTTATTGGTTCCCGACATTTCTCGACTGACCTTATTTTATCGCTAATTGCAAACAAACCTTATCGCATTCACTCTTTTAAAAGCACCATGTGAATGTGTTACGTCTCAGTTCCCTTGTAAAAGGGAATTTAAACTACTATTAAGTTAAATGTCAATTATTCTAGACATTTCACAATTTTAGTGTAAATGAGCGCAAGTATGGCTTTAACAAATGACCACCAAACATTAACCCCTTACTTTATATTCAGAGACCTGTAGCAGGAGGCATCAGAGACATCAAAGGTAAATGCAGTATTGTGTTACAAACCCATACAACCCAACCCCCATCTGCGATCCCCCAAACCTAATCGCTTTTTTTAGGGCAGGTCACTTATGGGTGCTGTTAGTCATGGTACAGTTTCAACCCTTGTAGTGCTGGAACTGATTTCATGCTTATGCAAACAAGCTAGATCACAGGTCAGCTGCAAAGTAAATTGGTGACTGGTCTGTGATCTAACCTGTTTGCTACTCTAAATATCTTTCCTCATCAAAATTAAGCAGATATTGAAGGGTTTGGAAAGCAGATGGCACCAAAATCTATTTATAGAAAATTACCCAGCATTCTAAGGGTTAAAGAAGTTAGTGTTTAACTTCAAAATTTCTTCACATCTGTGAACAAGCACCTTCCAATATGAGCCCATATCACTTTCCTCTAATGGAATAGGATAAGGTTTTGGGTTGCAAACTGGTCAGTGTCAGGGACTTAAGATTGAATAACCCAGGTTCAAATCCAGATAATGGCTTCTTATGGCATTGTGAAGTTGCATTATGCAAGACACATTTCCAAGATTTTTACTGCTGGGTTACCCAAAGAACAAAATACCACAGAGTGAACCCTGTACACTGACAGAAAAAAGAGTGAAATGCAAATATATTGGAACTTCATTATAAATGGCAGCAAAATGCCCAAGAGTGAACCCTGTAGACTGATGGAAAAAAGAGTGATATGCAAATATATTGGAACTTCATTATAAATGGCAGCAAAATGCCCCAGAGTGGACCCTGTACACTAATGGAAAAAAGGGTGACATGCAAATATATTGGAACTTCATTATAAATGGCAGCAAAATGCCCCAGAGTGAACCCTGTACACTGATAGAAAAAAGAGTGATATGCAAATATATTGGAACTTCATGATAAATGGCAGCAAAATGCCCAAGAGTGAACCCTGTACACTGATGGAAAAAAGAGAGGTATGCAAATATATTGGAACTTCATCATAAATGGCAGCAAAATGCCCCAGAGTGAACCCTGTACACTGATGGAAAAAAGAGTGATATGCAAATATATTGGAACTTCATTATAAATGGCAGCAAAATGCCCCAGAGTGAACCCCGTACACTGATGGAAAAAAGAGAGGTATGCAAATATATTGGAACTTCTTCATAAATGGCAGCAAAATGCCCAAGACTGAACCCTGTACACTGATGGAAAAAAGAGTGATATGCAAATATATTGGAACTTCATTATAAATGGCAGCAAAATGCCCAAGAGTGAACCCTGTACACTGATGAAAAAAAGAGAGGTATGCAAATATATTTGAACTTCATCATAAATGGCAGCAAAATGCCCCAGAGTGAACCCTGTACACTGATGGAAAAAAGAGTGCTATGCAAATATATTGGAACTTCATTATAAATGGCAGCAAAATGCCCCAGAGTGAACCCTGTACACTGATAGAATAAAAAGTGATATGCAAATATATTGGAACTTCATTATAAATGGCAGCAAAATGCCCCAGAGTGAACCCTGTACACTGATGGAAAAAAGAGAAATATGCAAATATATTGGAACTTTGTCATAAATGGCAGCAAAATGCCCCAGAGTGAACCCTGTACACTGATGGAAAAAAGAGTGATATGCAAATATATTGGAACTTCATTATAAATGGCAGCAAAATGCCCAAGAGTGAACCCTGTACACTGATGAAAAAAAGAGAGGTATGCAAATATATTTGAACTTCATCATAAATGGCAGCAAAATGCCCCAGAGTGAACCCTGTACACTGATGGAAAAAAGAGTGCTATGCAAATATATTGGAACTTCATTATAAATGGCAGCAAAATGCCCCAGAGTGAACCCTGTACACTGATAGAATAAAAAGTGATATGCAAATATATTGGAACTTCATTATAAATGGCAGCAAAATGCCCCAGAGTGAACCCTGTACACTGATGGAAAAAAGAGAAATATGCAAATATATTGGAACTTCATCATAAATGGCAGCAAAATGCCCCAGAGTGAACCCTGTACACTGATGGAAAAAAGAGAGGTATGCAAATACATTGGAACTTCATTATAAATGGCAGCAAAATGCCCCAGAGTGAACCCTGTACACTGATGGAAAAAAGAGAGGTTTGCAAATATATTGGAACTTCATTATAAATGGCAGCAAAATCAAAACTATGACACATACGTTTGAATGCCTCTTCCTTCTCCCTCTCATCTTTCTGAAAATATAACATTAAAAAAAGAAATATAATATGTTGTTTCTAACATTACGCATCAAAACACAAACAAATCATATTTGACCTTTTTAAAGCTGAATGATTCAATATCTATAGCAATTAGATTACCAGCAAAACAAATATTTAAACCCCTCGGCTACAATATCATATCATCCACTTGAACATTATGATATCATAGCATACACATATGGTGAGAGATATCATTAAGGGTAAAAAAATCATTGTCATGCGATAGTTGAGAACTTATGCATTACAAAATTGAATGCTTACCTGTAACCCTTTATACTGACTTTTTGTTTTGATATGCAGAGGCATCAATGATTCAGTAATGATAATGCATTATCAACAATACTTCAAACATATTAATGCAGAGTCATCGAAACATCATTTATATGAGTAGAGTGTCATCAATTCATCAGTTACATTAATGCATTATCAACAATTCATCAGTTACATTAATGCAGTATCATCAATTCATGAGTTTTATCAAATCAGTGGCCTCAATTCTTCAGTTATATGAATAGAGTGTAAAAAATTACTTTAGTTATATACCAATGCAGTGTCATCAATTCTTGAGTTAAATTACTGCTTTGACTCATCATTACAAGGCTAAGGTGAGGGCTCTAAAGTGTATGATT
Source organism: Cerastoderma edule (assembly GCA_947846245.1). Lineage (NCBI taxonomy): Eukaryota > Metazoa > Mollusca > Bivalvia > Cardiida > Cardiidae > Cerastoderma > Cerastoderma edule. The sequence continues at coordinate 33,904,121 of OX401413.1, read as the reverse complement.
GTAGTCAAAACCAGGATTGTGTAGTAAAGAAACAGTAACAAAATAATACATTTTAGAATAAATAACAAGAGACATTAAAATCATTGTGACACAAGGAGAATTTTGTGCTTATTTTCACACCACAACTTCTTCAAATACAGTTTCCTGCAAACATGTTTTATACCAGTTGTGAAAGGTTAGGAGTTTGATATGTATGAAATATATGTTTTATACCAGTTGTGAAAGGTTAGGAGTTTGATATGTATGAAATACATGTTTTATACCAGTTGTGAAAGGTTAGGAGTTTGATATGTATGAAATACATGTTTTATACCAGTTGTGAAAGGTTAGGAGTTTGATATGTATGAAATACATGTTTTATACCAGTTGTGAAAGGTTAGGAGTTTGATATGTATGAAATACATGTTTTATACCAGGTGTGAAAGGTTAGGAGTTTGATATGTATGAAATACATGTTTTATACCAGTTGTGAAAGGTTAGGAGTTTGATATGTATGAAATACATGTTTTATACCAGTTGTGAAAGGTTAGGAGTTTGATATGTATGAAATACATGTTTTATACCAGTTGTGAAAGGTTAGGAGTTTGATATGTATGAAATACATGTTTTATACCAGGTGTGAAAGGTTAGGAGTTTGATATGTATGAAATACATGTTTTATACCAGTTGTGAAAGGTTAGGAGTTTGATATGTATGAAATACATGTTTTATACCAGTTGTGAAAGGTTAGGAGTTTGATATGTATGAAATACATGTTTTATACCAGTTGTGAAAGGTTAGGAGTTTGATATGTATGAAATACAGGAAAAGAAGATATGAGTATGAAATTCCACGCACACTTCTTAATTTCCACTCAAAACCCAAGAGTGTTGGTTCTCATAGAAATTATTTCCTCAAGATGATTCTGATAATACAAAGTGCAGACAGGGTTTGACCCAAAACTTATATCCTGTAGTAAGTGACCCCTAGAGATAAAAATTTTCCATTCACAATTGCGTAAATAAGAGGTCAAAAGCTCCAAAAATTAAAATAGATTAGGGGGTCAAGTTTAACCCTTTCCCAAACAATAACGACATTTGAGCAGTTTGTTGCAGACGGCTTTAGAAACATTGTGGGAAAAGGAGAAATTGCTCGTAACGAGCAATTTCTCCTTTTCCCACAATGTTTTCTGCCCTAACAGAAGATTATTTTGCAATCACATTTTGAAATGTCGTCTGCAAACTCTTTCAATTTGGGACAGTTGAAAATTTGTTGTTTGGGAAAGGGTTAACCAATTTTACCACCAATGTTTTGGAAACAATACATGCAAAAGACCATGAAACTACCAAAAATATCCCAACCTCTGAATAATTAACAGCTTCTACTCACATCAGGAAAAAGGCCAGTCATTGTCCGTACAATCAGCTGCATGGTACCGAAGGCCTCACTTGCCGTTTGACTCTGTATGGCCTTCAAGGTTTGATCGAAATCAAGTGACACATCCGAGACGGAAGCTTTAGCCTCAGGTATACCCGTACCTCTATCACCAGTTCCCTTGATATCTTTTGTGAACTTCGGCTTAACATTCTTAACCGTCTTTTCAAACTTGCTGCCGTCGCTTACGACATGTTTTGCCATTATTGTTCTTATTCCATCACTATCGCTTCCCGTAACAGCATATTTTTGGACGTCTTTCTGTCTGATTTGAGTGAGTGTGCCAATAAGCTCCTGCATGTCAAATGGCCCCCTGGCACCAGCATCAGCCTTGACTCTACCTGCAGCACCGGCACCAGCCCTTGCTCCTCCCGCAGCACCTACTGCATCTGGTTTAGGCTGGAAATAAAAAATCAAATCAAGCTACCCTTATAAAGTACTGAGGGATCAGTGCAAATATTTAGTATGTCCTTCACTTAAATAAAGCTCATACTATTGAGAGTTCAGTGCAATACTATAGCAAGTCCTTCATAAACATGAAGAACTTACTATAGTCTTGCACTGAACCCTTGCTATAGTCTTGCATCAAACTCTCAAACTTGATGGGGAAACCTTTTCATGTCTTGGTGTTGATGACATTGTACTAAGATCTATGTGGGGGTTTTTTACATGAAACTCTCAAAATTTATGAGTAAACTTTACATAGATATTGGATGAGTACTTAGTTCACTCATAACATAGGCAAAAGCAAAATATGTGTAAGAAACCAAAATCCTGGTTCAAGCTGAAAAACAACCAAAAGAAATTTTTGCGCTTTTCAAAAATATTTTTTAATTTTTTGGGGAGGAAAACTTTGATGTTGAGAAATTCTGCATTGACCCCAGACACAGTAGTATCGAAGCCTTGTGTTGGACATTTTAGTCTCCTGTTACACTGTTTACCCAAAACCAAATTTTCGAATGTCCCAAATTGAAAGAGTTTGCAGATGACATTTCAAATGTGTTGAAATTGAAAAATAATTTCCTGATATAGGGCAGTCACATTATGGAAAAAGGAGAAATTGCACAATGTTTTCAAGAGTCGTCTGCAACAGACTGGTCAAATGTCAATATTGTTTGGTAATGGGTAAATGCCCATTTTAACATTTGTTACAGAGCAAAATCTGTGAGAAAGTCTGTTTAACAAACGCAGACCCTTCTCATATCTATTTACACAATAATTCATCTTACTATAGGTCGCTGGGCTGGTTTTTGTGCTCCTTGGAAGAAATTGTGCTGCAAGATTTCGTCAGCCGTGGGTCGCTTTGACGGGTCTTTCTGCATTATCTGGGACAACAAGGCAGACAACTCTGGCTTGTATCCGGTAGGCATTGGAGGTAACTGTGGGTGGAAAAGAATTTTTTTTTTGTGTATATTGAAAAGTTTAACATAACACAGAGGATATTGTAACATTGTGTAAAAAAAAAAGTGACAAAATTTTCTCAATTGGTTGATTTCTTTGGAAAGTTAATATGTTCTAAGTTGTTCTTCTTCCATGATTAAACAACTATGATCGTATTGGAAATTGCTCAGTCAAAGGCATGAGAAGACTATGGTGCAGAAATGATTTGGTAATACATGATCAGCGTACCGTTTGACTAAATATTATAGGCTTAAAATATGCATAAGTTTAAAAAAATTCACTCTTATTTCAATATTGGGCCAAGAATATTGTAAAGTAACACATCATTGAAATCGTCTTTTTGAAATGCTTCCAATGACGAGTCACATTGCAGTTTTGCACCCCCATTTAAGAAACTATCCATCTTTATCAGATTTGACTTACTTAAATTTTTTCTTTAACGCTTTCCCAAACAATAACAACATTTGACCACTTTGTTGCAGATGATTTTAGAAAACATTGTAAGAAAAGGAGAATTTGCTTGTGACAAGCAATTTCTCCTTTTCCCACAATGTTTTCTGCCCTATCAGAAGACTATTTTCCAATTTCATCACATTTTGAAATGTCGTCTGCAAACTCTTTCAATTTGGGACAGTAGAAAACTTGGTGTTTGGTAAAGGGTTAAGCTGTTTAATGAAAGGGTACTTAGGAGCTTTGAAAGGTGCATAGAGTGTCATGGCATTCATTCCTATGAAATCCAATCCAGTGCATTGATTGATACATTTTGTTAAATGGAGACAATAAACACTTTTGCACCAGACAACATAATATTCTTAAACACTAATTGGTTTGTTAGTTCGGTATTGAAATGTCTCTAGTGAGACCATTCCAACAAAAAAGATAGTGCATGATCAGCAAGGAAAATGTTGCTATACATTTTCATCATTAGCAATCTTAATCACTAATTGGTTCATGACTTTGGCATCTGAAGGTCTCTCTAACTTGATAATTTTGAAAATAAGAACAATTGGCTCATAATAAGCAAGGTAGATAGTTGTTATACTCACACCATCATGAACAATCTTAAACACTAATTGGTTCATTAATTGGGCATCGAAAGGTCTCTCTAATGTGGACATCTCATACACGATAACACCCAATGCCCAGATGTCGCTCTGAAAGTCAAATATTGTAAATCATCTTACATTAATGTCATTAATTCTTTACCAAACAATAACGACATTTCACCAGTTTGTTGCAGATGACTCTGGAAAACATTGAGGGAAAGGAAGAAATTGCTTGTGACAAGCAATTTCTCCTTTTCCCACAATTTTTTCTACCCTATCAGAAGATTAATTTCCAATTTCATCACATTTTGAAATGTCATCTGCAAACTATTTCAAATAGGGACAAATATGGCGTTTGGTAAAGGGTTAACATGAACAGGTTTACCACATCTCTAGATTATGAGCCCCTCAAAAAACAATTGTGACACAAAAAAAATTCTCATGATAAGTAATTTCTATTTCTCTATTTGTCCTAATAGTTTCGATTGAAACCTGCAAAGTAAATACTATCTTTTATTCATATGATTAATGTCTGTTGTTCCTTTTAATAAGATCAGATACATAGTTATCTATATCTCTGATTAGAAGTAGTCATAAAATACTGTAAATGGATTAATATTTCTTACGTTCTAAGTATACGATTTTGGGAATTGTACAAGTCCAATGAAATGATACAAGATTGTGGTACTGGTATTGGGAATTGTACAAGTCCAATGAAATGATACAAGATTGTGGTACTGGTATTGGGAATTGTTCAAGTCCAATGAAATGATACAAGATTGTGGTACTGGTATTGGGAATTGTACAAGTCCAATGAAATGATACAAGATTGTGGTACTGGTATTGGGAATTGTACAAGTCCAATGAAATGATACAAGATTGTGGTACTGGTATTGGGAATTAATCATAGGAATTGCTTGTTACAAGAGATTTCTCTTTTCGATGCAGTTGTTTCCCATGTCTTTTCATGCAACTTCATGAAGGTTTTACTTTCAAAGATTACATGAAGAGTTGAAGACATAGATTCCCAAACATTTACCCACTATTTAAATGAAAATTCTCCCCATTATTTTGTCCATAGACCAATAGCTAACATGAAAATACCTTCTATTATTTTTTACCAAACACCCATGGTTAACATGTTATACCATAATATTAACCATTCACTTGTGGTGTTTATATACATATAAAGGTAAAACTACAACATTTCTACATGTTTTTACCTTCAAAGTGCTTGAACAGACTTCATGCTTATACAAAATGGGTTACATCCAGGCCAGTCACCAAGAAAACTGGCATCTGGCCTGTGATCAAACCTTTTTGCTACTCTTGGGTATCTTTCCTCAGCAAAATCAAGCAGATATTTAAGGTTTTGGAAAGTAAACAACACAAAAATCCATGTTTTAAAGAAAGTTACCCAGCAGTCTAAGGATAAATACATCCATTTAAATACCAGAAGACAACTAGTAGGATACACTGATATGCCAAAAGGACCTTAACATACCTTAGCATCATATGGTTTACATGAAAATATTTCTGGACTCATGTAATATGGACTTCCACAAAATGTCACAGCTTTCTGTGAGGGGCGTTCCAAAACTCTGCAAAATAAATAATTCTTTCCTTGAAACTGAGATGTTATGCATGGGTCAACAATAAATCACTTATATCACTAAAATTGCAAAAAAAAAGGTTCAACGCTTTGTAATATCTACAATATAAATGTTATATATGTTTTGCTGTACTGTTATGAACAGGTTTGGAAAGCTGTCAATAATCTAGTCTTAAGTCTTATGTTACTATAGAAATATATGTGTGTTGCCTTTGTATCGGTAAAAAGTTAAAGTCCCAATCTGTGAGATGGTTCTTTTAAATGCGGCTCTCTGAAGTTTAATGTGATCAAATGAACCTGTCCTTGTTGAGTTTACAAATCTAAGATAAATCTGAATAAAACCAGTCATAAAACGGAAAAAAATAAAAAAAAATAAAAAATTCATTTCCAAATATGCAAAAGTGAAGAGTTTGGCTCAAGATAAAAGCAAATTTTTCCATTCATTACAGTGTTTTAAAAGTATCTTACTTCAAGAACAGTGAAGTGTATTTATGTAGATAAGTAGTTTGAATATTTATTATTTTAACCATATACATTGTTTTTTGAGGGTTTCAATGCAAGACTACAGGGAGCCTTTCACAAATGTGATGTACTTACAAAACTATAACACTGAATTTTCGATATGTCCAATAAAAGAATATCTTACTTTGCTAGGCCCAAATCACCGAGCCTTGTGTCCATGCTTTCTGTTAAGAATATGTTTGGTGTTTTAACATCTCTGTGAATAATAGTTTTCTTGTGTAAATACTGAAATAAAATAAAAAAGGAGTGATGTTATAATTAACCTTTACCAAAAAATAACGACATTTTACCACTTTGTTGCAGACGACTCTGGTAAACACTGTGGGAAAAGGAAAAATTGCTCTAACGATGTTACCACAATGTTTTCTTCCCTATCAGAAGATCACTTTCCAATTTCATCACATTTAGGAATGTCGTCTGCAAACTCTTTCAATTTGGGATAGTCTAAAATTTGGCGTTTGGTAAAGGGTTAAAGCACAAGGAGAACGTTTATAATGAACCATGGAAACAAGTAACCGTGGTATTGATCGAGCATAACCAAACTATGATAATATGATTAGAGCACTCGAAGAACATGATTAACCATAACAACATGTAGCCTTTAATTGTACTGTTAGAACATAGCAAAACTTTGACTGTGACTTTATAATCAAAGCACTTGAAGAACATAATGGACCATGGAAACATGTAGTTTTGTCATTGATAGAACATAACAAAACTTTGTGACTTTATAATCAAAGCACTAAATGGACTATGGAAGCATGTAGTTTTGTCACTGATAGAACATAACAAAACTTTGTGACTTTATAATCAAAGCACTTGAAGAACATAATGGACCATATAAACATGTAGTTTTGTCACTGATAGAACATAACAAAACTTTGTGACTTTATAATCAAAGCACTTGAAGAATGAAATGGACCATATAAACATGTAGTTTTGTCACTGATAGAACATAACAAAACCTTGTGACTTTATAATCAAAGCACTTGAAGAACATAATGAACCATATAAACATGTAGTTTTGTCACTGATAGAACATAACAAAACCTCGTGACATTATAATCAAAGCACTTGAAGAACATAATGGACCATATAAACATGTAGTTTTGTCACTGATAGAACATAGCAAAACTTTGTGACTTTATAATCAAAGCACTTGAAGAACATAATGAACCATATAAACATGTAGTTTTGTCACTGATAGAACATAGCAAAACTTTGTGACTTTATAATTAAAGCACTTGAAGAACATAATGGACCATGGAAACATGTAGTTTTGTCACTGATAGAACATAACAAAACTTTGTGACATTATAATTAGAGCACTTGAAGAACATAATGAATCATGGAAACATGTAGTTTTGTCACTGATAGAACATAGCAAAAAAGGAACCATGTCATTTCAAGATCTGTACTCTGACCACAAGACCTGGAGATCACACAATAAGTATTAGGAGATCAGGTATGATCAGGTACAGGAACCCAACCTGCAACCTTCCACAAGCCAGAAAAACACTTTACCACTGTAATACCGCAGTGGTTTTTATAATGGATGAGTAAATCACTCACTTGCAAGGCACTGGTTATCTGTTTAAACCAGAGCGTAATCAAGTCCTCCTCCAGTTTTCTCTTGCAACGCTTTTCGAGGAATTGTGATAGATCCCCCTGTGCACAATACTCTGTTACGATACACAGTGCTCCATCCTTCTCAAATGAGTCTGTGTACGCGAGAACATGTTCATGTTGTAATTCCTTCAGCAGTTGGGACTCTTTCACAGCAAGTTCCTTCTCTTCCTGAGGCGATGTCCGCAAATCAATGACTTTCATTGCATACTGCAAAATATTCAACTTGACTTTCTTGGTTGGTTTGATGAAAGTTTGATGTTGTTTTCAACAAAAAAAATACCGTAATACTCTTGATTTTCAAAACTTTCATCATATATGCAGAGCTTTCATTAAGAGGCGCGGCCTGGGGATTTCCCCCTGCTTCTTTGACCAGAAACCCTGGCTTCTTTGCTCAGTAAACCTACTAATGAGGTCTCCCAAAACCCCAGCCTACTTTTGAAAATCTCGCTCCTACCCCAAATATTAATGAAATCCCTGTATGTTTTAGATGAATTAAACATAAAAGAATGAATGGTGTTTTAAGGCGCATAAACAGCTAAGGTCATAAACATAAAAGAAGAAAATGTATATGATCTTAATGTTGCAGAAGAACTGGAAAAAACACAGTGACAACAGGATACATTTTATGTGATGGGCAATTTTTCTTTATAATGAACTGATCTGTATTCAATAGCATGATTAAGGTACTCCTATATGTATGATGTTGTCAATTTCTAACTACAAATTTGATGGGTCCAAAAACTAGCTTTGGAGGCAGAGCCTTAAACATTCTAACATTCCCAATTTTTTATGACTAATGCAAATTGATAGCATAGCTTAACCCAATACCAAACAATAATGACCTTTGACCCGTTTGTTGCAGCCGACTCTGGAAAACATTGTGGAAAAAGGAGAAATTGCTCTAAATGAGCAATTTTTTCCTTTTTCCACACTGTTTACTGTCCCATCAGAAGATTCATTTTCAATTTCATCACATTTAAGAATGTCTCAATCTCTTTGACTAGTCCAAATAATTTGACATGAAGATTGTTTTTCATCTTTCTGATGGGGCAATCTAACATGGAAATCTCGAAGGATCAAAATAGTCACCGACTTTTCAAATTATGATTTTCAGCACAAAAATGCCATTCAAAGTTTATTGATAAGACAAGATAAGTAAAATAAACTTTTATACAACCAAATAATTGCATCAATTGCCGTTTTTACAATTAAAAAAAAACGGTTGATAAGTTTTCTCACATACCAGTGAGAATGCCCAGACAAAATATAATATGCGGATTACAGACATGTTTAGTGCATGGATTGACAAAAAAAGGATTAATTCACAAGTGTGAGTAAAACAAGTTGTAAAAACAAATTTTCAACAAAAATGGAAAAATGGGTCTTCAAACGTTGCGACAAAATTTTTGTCTCATTTGTCCTCCATTAAATGAATGGCTCGAAAGTTTGACGTGACAAGAGATATTGCCTGATACAAAAAATTCTCAATATTTTCCGATTGCTTCAAACAAGTTTGACTATCTCTGACCAGAGACTCTAACAAGTTTGACTATCTCTGACCAGAGACTCTAACAAGTTTGACTATCTCTGACCAGAGACTCTAACAAGTTTGACTATCTCTGACCAGAGACTCTAACAAGTTTGACTATCTCTGACCACAGACTCTCTTTAGTAAATCTATTATGCAGTTTTGTTTAACCTTTTTCTTTTCTATGAAGTATAGTAAAAGTTACATAGTGAACATATTCCAGCATATGACACTAAAACAAAGCGGATGCCTTAAATAATTTCTTTTCAAAGGTTGTAGTAAAATTCTACTTTCGTTTTCAATATTGAGAAGGTTACACGAATGGACGAAACACTACACTGCTTCCAAGTTTCAATGAGCAAAACAACTTCGTGTTTATGAGATAAACGTTGTAAAAAGATGAACTTGTTGTGTATTGCATTCAAAACCATTTTTGGAAGATAGCAGTATCATAACGAAGAATAACTAGTTGAGAAATTCATGCCTGTTTGTCATCCTTCGAATTCGTCACCAAGTAAACCTTTCCGAAGGCTCCTTCCCCAAGCGTCCGATCCAATGAGAACTCTTCCGTCATACTGTGGCTAGGTTGATTTTAATCTTGAAGTATTCGGATTTACCACAACACTCTGCTACCAGCACACCGATGCCTTTTGTCGAGCTTGCCTTCCGGGTAGTTAGGCTAATCAGTCGTCCGTCATCAGCAAGATCAACAAGAGGACTCTTCAATGATAGAGGTAGAGAAATAAATTGGTACTTAAAATAGACCTTCAGGGTTTTTCCAAATGTCTTATCCAACGGAATTCCAATCAAAGTTTTTACCATCATATGACTGCAATCGTCTGTCTGTCTTGTCTGGCTGGCTGGCTGTGTTTCTTTCTGTCTAGCTTTTTGTCTAGCTGCCTGTCTGTCTGTCTGGCTGGCTGGCTGTCTGTCTGGCTTTCTGTATAGCTTTCTGTATAGCTGTTTGTCTAGCTTTCTGTCTAGCTGTCTGGCTGGCTTTCTGTCTAGCTGTCTGTCTGTCTAGCTGTCTGTTTGTCTAGCTGTCTGTTTGTCTAGCTGTCTGTCTGTCTAGCTGCCTGTCTGTCAAGCTTTCTGTCTAGCTGTTTGTCTAGCTGTATGCCTAGCTGTCTGTCTGTCTTTCTGTCTGTTTGGCTGGCTGGCTTTATGTCTAGCTGTCTGTCTGTCTAGCTGTCTGTCTGTCTAGCTGTATGTCTAGCTGTCTGTCTAGCTGTCTATATAGCTGTCTGGCTGACTGACTAGCTGTCTGTCTGGCTGGCTGGCTGGCGTTCTGGCTGGCGTTCTGGCTGGCTTTCTGTCTGGCTGGCTGGCTTTCTGTCTGTCTAGCTGTCTGTCTAGCTGTCTGTCTGTCTGTCTTGTCTGTCTGTCTGTCTGTCTGTCTGTATGCCTGCCTGCCTGCCTGCCTGCCTGCCTGCCTGCCTGCCTGCCTGCCTGCCTGCCTGCCTGCCTGCCTGCCTGCCTGCCTGCCTGCCTGCCCCTGCCTGCCTGCCTGCCTGCCTGCCTGCCTGCCTGCCTGCCTGCCTGCCTGCCTGCCTGCCTGCCTGCTTGCCTGCCTGCCTGCCTGTCTGTCTGTCTGTCTGTCCGTTGTCATTTTATGCAATTTCCTCCTTTCGCCATAAAACCCCGAAGTAATTAAGTCGTCTATCGCGTATCAGCTTGTTTTATACATGAAGCATAGGATAGTTATGATTACGGGTTAGGGAAGTAAATTAGATAGATCTTCCTTATGGACAAACTATTTTTCTTTGAAACCTACATAAGTATTTATCGATATAGCCACAACAAATAATCTCGAAAATGGCGGAGAAGGAAGATGAAGATCAGCTTGAAGTGAAGGGATTGATAGGAGAGGGAGCATTTGGAAAGGTCTTCCTTCTAGAGGACAAACAAGGGTCACAGGTAATTGGCTATTTTCAGACGTTTAACCCTTAAAATGTTGATTAATTTTCTGAAAGTAGATTTGTGTGTCTTCTGCTTTCCAAAACCTTAAATATCTGCTTAATTTTGATGCGGAGTGATACTAAGGGTAGCACACAGGTTAGCTCACAGACTCATTAACTTGGCGGCTGGCCTGGATCTAGCCTGTTTGCATAAGCATGATATCGGTTCATGTACTATAAGGGTTAAGCTTATTGTGTTTCATTTTATATCACATCGGTGGCTTTACATCCAGTTTGTATTTGCTATTGTCCACTCAAAGGACAGCGCCTCGGTTAAAAGTCTCATTTGAAAAAGATCTGATGCACTATGTTTTTATATTTGAGAAAGTCTAGATCATTTTCAAGTTTGACACTGATTCTCATTTCTTTTTCCTACCCCATTTCATTAGAAAGAACGAAATAGTGAAAACGAAAGTACGGGGTTCTTAGTTTGACCCTGGTTCAAATAAAATGCAAATTAACCCTCTTTCGGTTGATGCATTTTTCATTATGAATGATCTATCAGTAAACACAAAATGGTGGATTTGAGTTTATCGTCATCAAAACGACATTCCTTAATCATATCTCTATCACCATCACCACAACTACAGGTACTATTCCCTCTATCATACATACAACTACTACAACCATCTTTACCACCAACATTAACCTTGTCAACACTATTTCATCATCAAACGACATTTCTTATATCTATACCACCATCACCATCACCACAACTTCAGGCACTATTCCGTCTATCATAAATACAACTACTACAACCATCATTACCACCAACATTAACCTTGTCAACACCATTTCATAATCAAAAGCGTGAATGTTCGTTTTACAATTCCTATTTAATGAAACACATGTTTTCTTCATCCATAAGTTAGACATTTCAAAAGTCATTCATTTCATGACATGATCGCTTAAACTCCCTTTAGACGCATGTGATGTACACAATACAATCAGAAGATAGTCCCCTTTAGCACTTTACCAAACGCCAAATGTTCGACTGTCCCAAATATAAAGAGTTTGCAGACGACATTTCAAAATGTAATGAAATTGAAAAATTATCTTCTGATTGGGAAGAAAACATTGTGGGACAAGGAGAAATTGCTCTCGAGCAATTTCTCCTTTTCCCACAATGTTTTCCAAAGTCGTCTGAAACAAACTGGTCAAATGTGGTTATTGTTTGATAGTGGGTTTAACCACCACTATCATCATTACAATCAAAGTCAACGCCACCATAGTTACTGCCATCCACATTACCACCATACTATTCCACAGTTTGCCCTAAAGGTCGTTCAGATCATCGGCCGACACCCGAAGGAGATCATGCAGACACTTCAGGAGGTGAAGCTGCTCGCGGAGCTCGAACATGAGTCCATACTGAAGTACGTCGAGGCCTCCCAGCAGGGGACGGACCTCTGGATCGTGACGGAGTACTGTCCGAATGGAGATATAGGCGGGTATATCAAGGGGAACAGGGGTACGCCCATGGAGGAAACAAGACTGCTACTCTGGATACGGCAGATATCCGATGCTCTACAGGCAAGTTCTTTTGTAAAGGGTTCTGACCCCTGTTTCAACATCAATTAAGTAATATAATGTTCTGGTAGTTCATTTTCATAATTTTCAGTTTGAAAGAAGATTATTTGTACCAAGAATTCGGTGGTGTATCATGAATTAAAGCCAGTAAAAATTTAACATCCCTTGTTAATCCAAAAGAAAAAGAAAACAGTTTTTGCAATTATTTTTCTGAGTATTGCATGTTTAATTAACCCTTTACCAAACGCCAAATTTTCGACACTCTCAAATTGAAAGAGTTTGCAGACGGTATTTCAAAATGTGATTAAATTGGGAAATAATCATCTGATTGGGTAGAAAACATTGTGGGAAAAGAAGAAATTGCTTGCTTAGAGCAATTTCTCCTTTTCCCTCAAAGTTTTCTAGTGTTGTCGCAACAACGTCGTCAAATGTCGTTTTTGTTTGGTAATAGGTTAACTTGGATGTCCATTGAGTTATAGGTGATAGTCATTCGGAACACCTCGGCCATTTCTATCTACCAATTGCCGAGTAGATACGATTGAGGTGATAGTGTGTACTTGTTTTTGATTTATTTCATACATACATGGTAATTCGACTTCAGTCTAATACAATAGTTGTCAGTGTACATATAATTAATTCGTAGTCTTAGCTCGAAAGTTCACGATTTATAGACGCTTGGTTTAATCAGTCATCTTAACTCGAAAATTTACGAGTTAAGGGCGGTTGCTTTATGCCGTCGTCTTGGCAAGCACATTTATGAGTTAAAGACGATTGGTTTAAGCCATCATCCTTGTCCGAAAGTTTACGAGATAAGGACGGTTGGTTTTAACGGTCAACTTTGCTCGAAAGCCTATTACGAGATGAGGACGTTTGTTTAAGCCGTCACCCTTGCTCTTACGTATTTGAGTTAAGGACGGTTGGTTTAAGCCATCATCCTAGCCCGCAATTTTACAAGTTTAGGACGGTTGGTTTAAGCCGTCATTCTGGTTATAAAGTTTATGAGTAAAGGACGGTTTTTAAGCTGTCATACAGTTTCGCAAATTTATGAGTCAGGGTCACTGTTATCATCTGGGTCGCGAGATTTTGAGCCATTATTCTAAACGACTGTTAAAGCAGACGCTTGAAACCATTTCAACGTTTTATAAAGGGTTTGGGTTTGAAACGGGGATTTACATATGACGCTTTTCATTAATTAACCATGCCCCCAATAAATAAACTAGAAAGTGGCTAGACATTGATATGTTCATATTTCAGTACCTGCACAACCACGACCCTAAAGTGATTCACCGGGACCTTAAAAACGACAACATATTCCTGGACGCCAACTGGGACGCCAAACTTGGAGACTTTGGTATCGCAAGGTGATATAATATGATACATTCACCTAGTCTCCAAAACTTAATTTGTGACTGGTTATAATTGAAGGCAACAGCAGACGACCAACACTGCTATGCTTCGAAAATTAAACTTTCTTTTATGATATTGTGTAGAAACAATTGTGACACAAGGATAAATAGCTCGTTCGGAGCTAATGATTCTTTTGTCACCGTTTTTCTATTATTTTTTCTCAGCACATATGGTAAATTGTATTATAATTTAGTATGGAGTTGGGACATATTCCTCGGATGGAATTGTGCGATTGGCCCTACCTGAAAGCACCATGATTACATTCGCGTCTTCGAGGTTTGGGCAGGGTCAAATTAAATACCTAGTCTATTATACAGAATTAACGGAACCCCCTTTTGAATGCCTTTCATAAATAGATGTTGTGTTTGGTAGAATACATCAAAGGCGTTGGATCAGATGTCTCTCACACTGATATTTTACCTATGTTATTTAAAATGTTAAGAAAATGTTTCAATCGGCGATCAGTTGAAAAGGTGGTTGTTACTAGTATTCATTTACGGAAAACGTCCCATGTAATTACTTTCATTTGGATAAAAAACAAGGATATGCGTAAAGCATCAAATATTAATCTAGTCCGGACGATCTAGCCGAAGGATTTCTATTCTATTCTATGGAATCAAAGCTTGAATAGTCCGAGATAATGTTAATCAGATATATTCTTTCATCAGGCTTTTCGAATTTATCCGACCTTCGACGTTTGACATTGTCGTTAAAACAGCGTAGACACACACAAAAGTGTGCAAGCAATCGTTGACAAATGTATGTGACTATATTTATGCTCAACTTTATTACTCATTACAGATGCACTCACTGAATTGCTAGTTTGATTTAGGGACCGATATCAATAACAATACAGACATGACCATTTGTTTCATATGAATGACGATTAAACGTTGAACTAGCTTTCATCTAGTTTCATATGAATGACGATTAAACGTTGAACTAGCTTTCATCTAGTTTCATATGAATGACGATTAAACGTTGAACTAGCTTTCATCTAGTTTCATATGAATGACGATTAAACGTTGAACTAGCTTTCATCTAGTTTCATATGAATGACGATAACGTTGAACTAGCTTTCATCTAGTTTCATATGAATGACGATAACGTTGAACTAGCTTTCATCTAGTTTCATATGAATGACGATAACGTTGAACTAGCTTTCATCTAGTTTCATATGAATGACGATTAAACGTTGAACTAGCTTTCATCTAGTTTCATATGAATGACGATTAAACGTTGAACTAGCTTTCATCTAGTTTCATTTGAATGACGATAACGTTGAACTAGCTTTCATCTAGTTTCATATGAATGACGATAACGTTGAACTAGCTTTCATCTAGTTTCATATATTGCAAGGCTTTTAACGATTGAACCAAAATCAAAGATGGGGAGATAATCTATTCGCCACATTGATCCATGTCAAACAGAAACTATATGAGCTATCAGACTAGTTGGGAAAGGGATAGTACTTAGGGTTAAGGACTTTGTAGGTTCTGTCTTATCGTTCGAAAGCCCAACATCCTCAATGCATCACTTTTGTAGGTAATTAGTCTACCACATTGTACTCAATGTTGTAAATATCAAACACAAATTAAATGAGGGAAAGCGAAATCAATGGCCTAAAGGTCCTAAGGATTATGCGAACAATGTTCACATCTGGATCAAAAACTATGTGAACATCAAAGATGGGGAGACAGTTTATATAGGGATGGGGGAGGGTGTTTACAACTTTTGAAGGATTAATTTGCTTCGGGGACGCTGTGTGCGATAGAGATGCTACATATATTTATAAAGGGGATGTAACTGCTCTCCTTCAATACAGGCGTCAGCCGATCACTTAAGGTCGTACGATTTGTCTCCCCTACTTAAACTGGAACAATAACAATACTTACAGAATATTTTTCGCATAAATTCATTTAAGGATAAATATTTTGTATTTTAAACTAGTTATATTTTAGCTGTAAGCGCACCTATCCCAACCGAATTTTCTACCAACGAAATTGTATTGAAAAGAAAATCTATTTTTACAAATGAAGCAAATGTTGTGTTAACCCTTTACCAGACGCCAAATTTTTCGACTGTTTCAAATTGAAAGAGTTTGCAGACGACATTTCGAAATGTGATGAAAATGAAAAATAATCTTCTGATAGGGCAGAAAACATTGTTGGAAAAGGAGAAATTGCTCTTTACGAGCAATTTCTCCTTTTTCCACAATGTTTTCCAGAGTGGTCTGCAACAAAGTGGTCCAATGTCGTTATTGTTTGGTAATGGGTTAAGTCACACATCATATGGCTGTTTGTTGAGATAACCCTCGTTCCCCACAGGATACTTGAAGGACCATCAGTCCTGGCACAGACCCAATGCGGTACGCCTCTATACATGAGCCCTGAGATATTCGCTGGCATCCCCTACACAGAAAAGGTAAAATGTCATCATTGTTTTTTATCTTTTTGTTGGTTTCTTTCTTTAACATTGGAATGCTGCTTAATTTTTCTAGAAACAAATGTGTGTGTCGTCTGCTTTCCAAAACCTTAAACATCTGCTTAATTTTGATGAGGAAAGATACTCAGAGTAGCCAACAGGTTAGATCACAGGCCAGCCACCAATTTACTTGGAAGCTGGCCTGGATCTAACCTCTTTAAGGATGAACTCGGGTCCAGCACTATGAGGGTTAAATCGCCATAACTGTTTTTCATTTATATATCAAAGTCATAATTATAATCAACAGAGGGACAATTCCCAGGCTGTGTTGATAAAGGGAGCAGAGGCAATTCATGTAGAACCATACATTCCCTATGCAGGGTTTCGTTCCATGCACTCCATACGTTTGAGAATCATTGATATTCCGTAATCAAACACCTGGGAGAAACTTATTTAAAAGAAGATGTCGAGGGTCCAATGCAAGACTCCAATAAGTGCTTTCACCAACATGAACCCTCCATATGGAGAACATACGCGTAAATGCTCAGCTCAAGAAGTCCAGATTATGTTTGGTCAAACCAACAAGATATGATCTTGACAATTTGTCAACCAATCCCTTGTTGGTGGTATTCCTTTATTCCTGTAGAGCCCACTTCTTGATTTACACTGTGCGTGCTTATCAATTGCTAACATTATGATTTAGTGGTGTTTCTTTTTTTGCGTTGAGTCATGGACCTAGAGCAATAGGATTTTGATTGAAGTTGCATTTCATATTCATCGAATGTAGCAAATGAAAATAGTCTGGGATCTTTGCCAAGTCCCCATGATACCCTTATGGACTACTTCGGCATTTTTCATCTTAATGGTCGACCAATCGATGCTCATTGAATTTGCAAAGCCACAGTCTCGAACCCTGGATCCCTGTTCTTCAATATCAGACTCATTAACCAAATCTGCTACATGTACTTATATCGAGGTTTGGGGCTCTAATGCAATCAATAGTTTCCTATTATTCATATTTAAGCAAGTGTGATAAAATAAATCATAAAGTTAATGTATTATTTATTGGCTTTTTTGTACACCATGTAAATCTATGAGGCAGCTATTCCCAACAGATTGTTTCACAAAGTTTAATTTATTTGGACACATGTCACATTCATGTAACCTACGCAAAGACTTGTTGCGTCGGGATTTGATGCCTAGAAAGAGCCCTATAAATATTTTAACAGAACCTCTGTATGAACCGCGGGTTCATTCAGTCACCTATTTATTCTGAAGGTATAAGAGAGATTATGAAAAGATTCTTTTTGCACAACATTGTATGCTACCACAACGAGGATTCAGTAGATAAAACCTCTTTGTATATGACGAATGCGTTTTTAATCATTCGAAAAGGAAAAAGGTTTAAGATTAAATTGTTACATTAGATTTAAAATGAATTCCCTTTCTAGCTTATGTAGACAGGACTATTGCGGGAAAGGGGATTTCCCATATGTGAGAAAGTCTCCCTTTTTAACCCTGAGAAAGCTTGATAATTTCTAAGAAATATTCTTTTTTGTGGTCTACTTTCCAAAACCTTGAATATCTGTTTGATTTTGCTGAGGAAATATACTTAGAGTAACAAACCTGTTATATCACAGGCCAGCCTTAAACAAAAAATATATGCAATGGTCGTCCACAGCAGACACATTCAATTTGTTTTAATGACTCATTTACAAATGTTTGAACTATTTAGTTGGACATGCCACATATGTAAATGAGTCATTAAAACAAATTGAATGTGTCTGCTGTGGACGACCTTTGCATATATTTTTTGTTTAACTCTTGTATTGCAGGAACCGACTTCATGCTTATGCAAACAGGTTAGATCCAGGCCAGCCGCCAAGTAGATTGGCGGCTGGCCTGTGATATAACAGGTTTGTTACTCTAAGTATTTTTCCTCATCAAAGTTTCTATTTAGGTGTCCCCTTGGTCTATATGAACGTTTTAAGAATTTGTATATGTATATCGGGTGATTTTTCCT
The DNA here is from genome assembly GCA_947846245.1 of Cerastoderma edule. NCBI lineage: Eukaryota > Metazoa > Mollusca > Bivalvia > Cardiida > Cardiidae > Cerastoderma > Cerastoderma edule. The sequence continues at coordinate 33,885,628 of OX401413.1, read as the reverse complement.
TTCCCTCGAGGTTTTGTCCATTTCATACAATAGCTTGTTTTGCAGACGATTTTATTCCAATGTCGTACATTTCAGACGGACATTTATTAACCATGTCTTATATTTATGACGGACATTTATTCCCTTGTCTTATATTTCAGACGGACATTTATTCCCTTGTCGTACATTTCGGACGGACATTTATTCCCTTGTCTTATATTTCAGACGGACATTTATTCCCTTGTCTTATATTTCAGACGGACATTTATTCCCTTGTACTACATTTCAGACGGACATTTATTCCCTTGTCTTATATTTCAGACGGACATTTATTCCCTTGTCTTATGTTTCAGACGGACATTTATTTCCTTGTCTTATATTTCAGACGGACATTTATTCCCTTGTACTATATTCCAGACGGACACTTATTTCCTTGTCCTACATTTCAGACGGACATTTATTCCCTTGTGCCAAATTTCAGACGGACATTTATTCCCTTGTGCTACATTTCAGACGGACATTAACTCCCTTGTGCAAAATTTCAGACGGACAATAATTCCCTTGTCCTACATTTCAGACGGACATTTATTCCACTGCCTTATATTTCAGACGGACATGTATTCCCTTGTCCTTTACATTTCAGACGGTTATTTATTGCCTTGTCCTTTACATCCCAGACGGACATTTATATTCCCTTGTCTTATATTTCAGACGGACATTCATTCTCTTGTCTTATATTTCAGACGGACCTTTATTCCCTTGTGCTAACTTTTCAGACGGACATTTATTCCCTTGTCTTATATTTCAGACGAACATTTATTCTCTTGTCTTATATTTCAGACAGACATGTATTCCCTTATGCTACATTTCAGACGGACATTTATTCCCTTGTCCTTTACATTCCAGACGGACATTTATTTCCTTGTCCTTTACATTCCAGACGGACACTTATTCCCTTGTCTTATATTTCAGATGGACATTTATTTCCATGTACTACATTTCATACGGACAGATTTGGATTCCCTTGTCCTATATTTCAGACGGACATTTATTCCCTTGTGCAAAATGTCAGACGGACATTTATTCCCTTGTCGTACATTTCATACGGACATTTATTCCCTTGTCTTATATTTCAGATGGACATTCATTTCCATGTACTACATTTCATACGGACATTTTTTCCTTGTGCACAATTTCAGACGGACATTTATTCCCTTGTCCTATATTTCAGACGGACATTTATTCCCTTGTGCAAAATGTCAGACGGACATTTATTCCCTTGTCGTACATTTCATACGGACATTTATTCCCTTGTCTTATATTTCAGATGGACATTCATTTCCATGTACTACATTTCATACGGACATTTTTTCCTTGTGCAAAATTTCAGACGGACATTTATTCCCTTGTCCTATATTTCAGACGGACATTTATTCCCTTGTGCAAAATGTCAGACGGACATTTATTCCCTTGTCGTACATTTCAGACGGACATTTATTCCCTTGTCTTATATTTCAGATGGACATTCATTTCCATGTACTACATTTCATACGGACATTTTTTCCTTGTGCAAAATTTCAGACGGACATTTATTCCCTTGTCCTATATTTCAGACGGACATTTATTCCCTTGTGCAAAATGTCAGACGGACATTCATTCCCTTGTCGTACATTTCATACAGACATTTATTCCCTTGCCTTATATTTCAGACGGACCTTTATTCCCTTGTCGTACATTACAGACGGACCTTTATTCCCTTGCCTTATATTTCAGACGGACCTTTATTCCCTTGCCTTATATTTCAGATGGACATTTATTCCCTTGTCTTATATTTCAGACGGACATTTATTCCCTTGCCTTATATTTCAGACGGACATTTATTCCCTTGCCTTATATTTCAGACGGACATTTATTCCCTTGCCTTATATTTCAGACGGACATTTATTCCCTGGGTGTAATGATGTATGAGATGTGTCACATGGACAAAGACAACGTCCATCCTCAAATACTTCTCTATAAGATCGTCCAGGAAACGGTACGTCGGCCATACATCATCTACTAAACGATATGTATATTGTGTCAACGAGTTATGTTATGGGTGGGTTTGTTGAACCAAATACTCCCAAATGATACTTACTTCATTCTTTCAACTGCCCAATCATAAGTCTGGGGTCCCGGCCCATGTGTATATCGCGCATTAGCCTAATGCGCGATATACACATGGGCCAGTGCCCAAGGCGAACCCATCAACGATACCCTGCAAAATTGTTTGACGGGTTATCTCAAAATACGAAGGTTCAACACAAGACTAATGTAAGCAGTTTACTTTGTGAAGGACATACTTTAGCCTTACACATACTTTAGCCTTACACTGATCCCTCGAGTAGGAGCTATCTATTTAAAAGTTCACATGCATTGGCTTGTCGGAGTTCACATGCATTGGCTTGTCGGAGTTTCTACAATATTTTCATTTAAGCGTCTGTAGAATATTCATTTTGAAGTATTCTGGCAACTTGTCATTGAGATAGAGAAAACTGTTGATTACAGTCAACATCTTGTTTTGACGTGATAGTCCCTATTCCTGCCAAGTAGGACATGAAGAATGGCATGTTGCACAATCAAATGATGTTCACCATACGGTCGGACATTGGGGTTCTGTACAACTGTTCTGATTGCTATCCGTCAAGTCACGAAGCTATGAAATATAGTGCTTCTGTCTTAAATGTTTTTTTGGGAACACTTTTTTTTCTCATTGCCATATAAGAAAGGTATATATGGCAACTTAATCTTTTATAATATTGTACTATTAGACAATGAAAACCACATTCAGAAACCCTGAAAGAAGAGGCATTGCTGATGTGATCATAATTATCATATTTGATTTTGCCTCATTGGTTTGAAAAGAAATACAAACTATGTAGAATTTCTCAATTTACCGGTGCTTACATGATGGTCAATATCGCTGTGACTGATTTTTCTTCATACTTGTGCAGTACATGTTGAAATTTCGAAGCAATGCTATAGCCAATCTTTCACAACCGTAAAACACTAACTGTACATAATAATAATGAAAATAACAACAATAACAATAATAATAATGATAACAATAAAGACTTTATCTAAAGAGGAAACTTACTGACAATTCAAACTGACAAGCTTCAATAAGATCACCAGCAATGAAAAGGTGAACAACTTAACTAAAAGACTTAGGAAAACTATGATATTTTGGCCAATATGCCATCCCACAGCGAGTACTGAACAAAGTCTTGCACCAAACACTCCATGTGTACGTTCCCGCCATTTCAAATTCCAGCCTCCGAACATGTCCACGGGATACCAGGATGGAATAGCCGAATTAATGTCGTCAATGATGAGCAAGAATCCCCATGATAGGCCATCGGCCCAGCAGATACTGGACAATCCCGTGTTTCAAGGTGTAGAACAACCCCCGCCAATAGTATGTGTCCTCAATGAGGTTCTTTTTTTCTTAACACTAAGAATGCCGGGTAGTTTTCTAGAAATTTATTTTGTGTCGGCTGCTTTCCAAAACCTTTAATATCTGCTTAATTTTGATGAGGAAAGATACTTAGAGTAACAAACTGGTTAGATCACAGACAAGCCGCCAATTTACTTGTTGGCTGGCCTGGGTCCAACCTGTTTGCATAAGCATCAAGTCAGTTCCAGCACTATAAGGGTTAATGTTAGAAGGGGTCCTGCGTGGCCCAGTTGTTCACTGAGTTTCTTAAAACTTTAATTGAAAAACGAGGAAATGATTTATGTAAGGAAGTTCCTTGCCCGTACAAGTAATCAGAAATGAACTGTTTACACCCGTTTTATCTTCAATTGATAAAAGTTCTAAAATGACCCGTTTTACTATTGTCAGCGATTTACAACGTAGTTTTTAATGTTCACTGCCACATGTATAGATTATGTGGTACGTGGACAAGGTCAAAGCTGTTCGTCCTTGTTTGTTAAAACTGAACTTCACAATGTTACCAAACAAATGTGACAATTGACGTGTAATCAATGAACAAATCAACCTCATGATACAGGAATCAGATGGCAACGGCCCGGATGTGGAAGACATCGAGGACGAGGAAGAAATGCTGACCATCCTAGGCACCCTGTCTCAGTTGGATCTAGGCGGGCCAATGAAAGGGGGTGGAGCGGCCGCATTGCGCATGTCATTAATACCGGAAGAGGATCCAAGTGACGAGGATACCGGAATAGACCTATCTTCGGATGACTGCGAGGCTAATCCCATAATGGGGCTTGTTTACAGGACGTTGACAGGCATGGTAAGATGTTTTTCTTCTGGTCGATACAAATACGAATAATCCATTCATAATAACATAACATAACATTATTTATTGCATTATAAACATAACATGTTATATAGCAATTTTTACAAACATTTTAAGAAAGACATGGATTTACAGGAAGAGCATTTCACTTAAATATGTTCTTCAATTTCTATTTATACTTTGATAGATGAAAAATGGTTTTCTTAGAAAGATTTTGATAATAGATTATTAAATTTATGCATATCATATAATATAATTATATAATTATAATGTATATATAATAGTATTATAATAGTACTACCTCATATGTTTTAATTTTAAATTTGAATGAATATTCAGACAAAAATCCATAACGTTTCGTGTCATTTCGTGTTACAAACATATATCCTAACACTTCAAGGTGAATTTATATTCGTGTTTGCTTATTCGCACGTCATGTACATGTATAGTTCCCATGCGATACAATTCTTGCTTCAGTTGGAAGCAGCGTTGTATCGTCAACTGCTCATTCGCAAAATCCTCTTGAATTTGTCACCTTCTTGGTCTTTGTATTAATTCTTTACTACCTGTAGACGACATTTTTTAAACGAAGACGACAACTTTAGGAAAGCTTTGAAAACATGTGAAAAACTTTTCAATTCTGATGTTGTGATATGTGAATAGATTGGAAAAGCATTGTTACAAAAGGATACTTTTTGAAAGTCGCTTGCTATAAGACGCAAACATGTGGCGTTAGGTGTTAATGTGTCAAGTGCACAAAACTATGAAATAAATAGATACTCGGAATTCGACCTAATAATTCCCTGAAAGAATGTTTATGTTGTTCGCCAAGAGTGTGGATTACCTCTGATATTAACTCCTGTAATTAACATTGCGTACTGTTTCCGTTATTCTTGATACAAGTAGTCCATTGTCAAATAGTAATCATGAAAATAATGATAGCTTGTCTTTGATAGATAATCGTGAATCCGTTGCTCGTCGTATGGATATACAATTGAAAATCTTTTTTTTTTAATGGTAAAAACATACGTAATACCGCTAGGTTTTTTATTTAAGCTTATCGTCATTGCCAGATTTATATATATCTCTTTCATTTCAAAGAAGAAGAAGAAAACTAATTATTCACACTGTTGGTGTACCATTTAGTATTACTTAAATGTGTCGTAATACAAACCCATTTTCGTTACATTCGTTTCCTTTGGAATCTAAGCTCAATATTATTTAATGTATTTTTCAGGGGAAGAGTACAGTCAAAATGGGTAACATCTTCTTTTTATAAAGCGTATGATTTTAAATTTAATCAGTTGAAAGATACATTACATGTTTTATGAAAAAAGAATTTTCATTCGTTGTTGTTTGACAGGTCTGACATGCATGCGTCTGACTGTGTATTTCTACTTTCCATTAAGATACCCCAAATCGTTGCATAGGCCTAGGTTTTTTGTTGCTGTTGTTGTTATTGTTGTTGCTGTGGGTTTTTGTTTTCTTTATTTTTGAAGTAAGCCTCCATTAATCATACACGTTACTGTGAACCGTATAAAGGAACACGTTTCTATGGTGATGTCCACACGTGAAGGGCGAATCCTTCTATCGGAGTATCCTTCCCCACGTGTTTCCCAAGGGCCAAGACTCGGGACGAGTCTTCTCGGAAGTGGGAGTTATGTAACGTTTGTTGAACGTTTATGCAAATGAGGAACCTAATGCATTGTTTGAGAGAACATGCTGGTATACATATAGACAACACAACCGCTTAGTGTACGACAGTGTTTTTCACTGATCGGATGTGTTAGTGTCTCTGAGAGGTTCATTTGCTCGGTTCGATACACTTGTAATTCGTAACAGTTTTAATACATTTCCTGTTGACTACGTCACCTGAAAGTGTAATAAAACAGGTTTTGAAACAAATCATTTTCAACTAGCCTGGTTTTAATATTGAACACGTGTTAAATATTTGTACTGAAAGTTTAAATAGCATGGTGACTTAATACACACATACTTCAGGATCGAATCTTCTGTCAGATCATATAATTTTCTTTTTTTTACATTTTATTTCATGTCCTGTTTGCTACAAAAAAGATAGTGCGTTGAGTATCTCTATACAGCAAACCTCGATCGACATTACTTTAAAGTATGTCACAGCATGATTACCAACAAGTTTTGAAATAAATCGACCTGAGTCAGTCCGTATTAGAAACCAAGTAGAGTTCCAATGTTTAGCGTAGGCAATTGAGTGAAAGGATGAGTCTGCACAAATACGCCAATTTCTGTTGACTATGTTAACCGGAATTGTAATAATACAGGAAATGTAATAATTATTTCATTTCCTGTTTCATAAAATTTCCGGTTGTTACAATGGTTCAAACAATGCAATAGTAAGTGCTTCGTGTTTGTTAAGGACTTGTCACTGAAACCCCAATATTCAAACGACTCTTTTACACATCTTATCAGGAATCTATAGTTATATATGCTTCTTTACATACTTAACTTCAAATTTAATTCAGGCGAATCGATGATGCAGCAGCAAGTGGAAATGTTGCAGATGTGAGTATCGAAGCCTTTGTTGTTTTACTGATTCTCAGACAAAATGTTGCAAATGTTCCTCATTTATTTCGATTGCATTTCCTCCTCCTCGCGCCTTTTGTATGTATAGTGCAAACAGATTCACCTGACGTTGACCTTTATGCAAGAATAAATTAGTGTGAGATGACGCGGAATAAATAATTATGGCCAAGAGATCGTACACTGTACTTACCGTGTGTGTTCTCGTGTACATAATTGGCGGACAGTCCCGAAGAGATATAGAAACTATCGCACTATATGTATACGTTGTCGTGGTTGTGTTCCAACGCGTTGGATCGAACTTCTACTGCATTTGGAACACCTTGTGGTTTGCTAAACATCCCATAAAAGATGATTTTAATATTCTTTCCCTTAGAATGCTTGAGAATTTTCTAAATATATATATTTGTGTCGTCCGCTTTTAAAGTCTTTAAAGTGTTTACCGGTGTACCAGTAATAAAAAAAAACTATATTGTAGTATGTACGTTGTACTATTTCTTTTGTTACTGGTACTTGTGAATGTGATGTCCTTTCAGAAATAGACTGTTTCAAATGATAAGGTGTGTTTGTTTTACTGCAGAAATTACTTGTAAATGTAAATGAATCGTAAATCCAGAAAATAATGACACAATTAATTTCAGGGAATATGTCTAAAAATCTGGACATCAAATCAGGGAATATGTATAATCCCTGCTTTTTTCAGGGATTATGTATATTCCCTGAGTGCATCAGGGATTATACATAATCCCTGATGCATCAGGGATTATACATAATCCCTGATTATACATATTCCCTGTAACATATACACAGTGATTTAATATGTATTTTAATCCAAAAGCGTGACATCGCTTTTAAAATCTGCCACATACAAACTGTAAATACTTACATAAATTGTCTCCTCATGAATGAATTATGCTTTCAATCGATACATTTAATTGTATATCAACCAACAATACATGCAACATGCAACTATAAGTGACTATAAGTGAGCATGACAAGTTACTAAGTCTATGGCTACCATAATACAGGATGCACGGCAATGGGGAAGGGAAGGGGAGACTGCGTGTATTTATTATTCAATAAAAATGGTGTATTGTTTACATAAAAGCAGGTTTGAATGTATACAATGTCCAGTTTTGAATAATTCAGGTACTGCCTGCAGTGCTTAAACAATAATCACGGGTTGTTTGAAAAGGCGAGCAAAGCACTGGATCCGGAAATGGACGAAGACGAATTAGAGGTGAGATGGGTTTCGACTGTTCCAAATTGAAAGAGTTTGCAGACGTCATTTCAAAATGTGATGTAATTGGAAAATAATATTCTGATAGGGTAGAAAACATTGTTGGAACGAGCTATTGTTGCAACAAAATGGTTAATTGTCGTTTTTGTTTGGTAAAGGGTTAACACATTTCCTGCTAACGTCACATTTTTAAGTCTTGCAGCAGACATCTATCAAAAAGCGTTTAGGGAAAAGGAGAAATTGTAACAAGCAATTTCTCTATTTGCCACAATGTTTTTCAATATATTCACATATCATAACAGTAGAACTGAAATGTTTTCCACACGTATACAAAGCTTTTCTAAAGTCGCCTGTTTCAATTAAAAAATGTCCTCTGCAGGTGGTAAATAGTTAACAGCATCATATTCAAATTTAGGCAGTTGGTGTAAATATCAAAGCTCCTTGATCGAAAAACGAATAAGTGAGCGTATATTCTAATTGTCCATGAAGGATCGACGTGGAAACCTGTTTGACAGTCAAGTTAAAAACATCTTCGTTTAAACCGTTCATTTTGGTAAAACATGGAAGTAAATGGGCCCCAATATGAAGTTCTCGACAGCCATCTTTGATGTTGAAGATATTTTTGGGGCTGGAACATGAATTCGATCTTATGATTAGAAAGTCCTTTCTTTTTACCTTTCAGGAGCTTCTGATACGTATTTTGGGTCACGAACGTTACGCAATGTGTGGGGCCGAGCTATTGTACTACAAGAACTTCACCTTCAACATGCGCCAGAAATGATGCACCATGATGGCCAATCGAAACTCTTCGATAAATTTCGGCAGGTCAGTGTGGCCTTACAACATTACCGATGGGTTCCGATTGATTGCGCTGAGGGACGGTGCTGTTGGGCTGATCATCCGAGACTATCATCAATTGTATACTTAGACCGAAAAGCACAACACAGTAATATCCAGCGGGGAAGCTATCCATCCTGTGTTCTACGGTCTAAGTAATCAGTAACGACTGACAAAAGCACCTGTCGAACACAATGCAGTAAGATCAGCAAACACCAAAACTAAAACACAAGATGGAGATGACCCTTTCCCAAACAACAACTTTTCGACTGTCCCAAATTGAAAGGGTTTGCAGACGACATTTCAAAATGTGAGAAATTGGAAAATTATCTTCTGACAGGGCAGAAAACTTTGTGAAAAAAGGAGAAATTACTCGTTACGAGCAATTTCTCCTTTTTCCACAATGTTTTCTAAAGAGGTCTGTAACAAAGTGTTCAAATGTTGTTATTGTTTGGGAAAGGGTTAAAGGACATATTTTTTTCAGTCTGTGATCGGTATTTTGTTATTAAGGACAATAGGAAGTATTACACAAGCGCACTTTTATTCCGATCGGTACTGGTATAAACAATGGCGGTATTACGATTTATGACTTGTTTACTGCTTAGTTTATTCTAGTATATGATCATTTGAGTTGTTCTACGACCGAGAGTTTGATTTACAAAACGATTCCTTTCAACATGCGCTTTATAGTATCTTTTTTCCCCAACATGCTCTATATATAACACGCCTTTTTAACATGCACCATGTATGATTAAGGGATGATAATATTCATGACCACGAGCTGAGCCTGTGATAAATTGTATAAAATTTGAGGCATCGAGGAATGTATTATATTTTAAAAAAAAGAAAGAAATACAGCTTTTTTTACAGTGGTACCCTTACTTCACTCCCAATATCTGTTATTGTCGATATTATTTTAATAAATAGTAAATACCGTTTGGTACAGGATAAAGGCATAAACCTGTAATTTCTACGACTTCTCTGTATCCACCAGTTCTAGGCTAGGGCTCTGAAGTGACATGCCAAAAGCCAATCCCACGAAACCAGAGGTATCGGTGGGGCTCGAACTGTGGACCCCCGAGTTCTAAGCCCACCACATTAACCTGACACACACGTCAAAAGGTATCATGTCCTAGGTAAATACAGGACGCAATTCGTTCAGAGAACTCGTTATGGATCCTTCTGCTGAAAGACTGGCGTCCGTAGTAAACCATCAGTTGGCTTCTTTAACTAGAGTCGCTTCGGACGTTGTCCTATACCAAAATTGTACCATTAAACTCAAGATAGAGAAGACGATTATCAGAATGATCAAAGTGTATTAAAACGCAAAAGTTGTTAACCCTTATATTGGTGAACCGACTTCATGATTTTGCAAAAAGGTGAGAACCGACCAGCCGACAAGTAAATTCTAAAACTATGTTTTAGAAAATATTATCCACATAGGCGTAGGAGCGTTTTCAACATGGGGGGGGCCAACTTCAGACGAGGACCTGTCTAAGAATAAATGTTCCTTAACTTTTTCATGACTTTTCATGCATGTACAAATTCAATAACATTTTAAGAATTAAAAGAAAGCGTATTAAAAGATGTATCTTTAATAAAAAAAAAAAAAAAAAAAAAAAAGGATATGCCAGGTCTCGATCCCACGCGGAAATAAATTGTGTTGAACTAAACAAAAAGTGGCAGCGACCAGACTGCCACAGCCACTGATTCAACTAATTAACGTCGTCAAACAATTATATTATTCTTTAAGCTTTAGCTAACAGTTGAAGACAATATAGAGTCTGACACCTTTTAAACATGTTTTACACCACTGTTTCCGTCGATCAAAACTTCCCGGGTATTTTAGTGAGCTGAGTTTTCATTGGATAAACCCGATGTGTTCAGATTGCCATTTGCGATGATGACGTCAAAAAGATTTTGGTTATTGTTCGTAACAAAAGGCGAATTGGTATTACATAGAGCACAAAAATACACATTTATTTTTATTCTGCTGTTAAATTTCGTTTCTTTCATTTTTCTATACAAATATCTTCATTTGCCACTGTGAATATTAGGGGGGCCAAAGTATACTCTGCCCCCCCCCCCCCCTGGCCCCCCTGCTCCTACGCCTATGATCCAGCATTCTAAGGTCAAATCCGACCCGTGCACTAAAAGGTTTCATTTGTGTGTATCAATTCAATTTATTTACACAAGGCCACTCTTCAAACATCACTTATTCTATCATATTCATTTCACTTGTGTTATCCCTTTCACAAACAACAATTTTTCGACTGTCCCAAATTGAAAGAGTTTGCAGACGACGTTTCGAAATGTGATGAAAATGAAAAATAATCTTCCTATAGGGCAGAAAACATTGTGGGAAAAGGAGAAATTGCTCGTTACGATCAATGTTTTCTAAAGTCGTCTTCAGCAACTGTCGTTTTTGTTTTGGAAAGGGTTATATAAGTATGCTACTGGAAAACCCCTCGTGGTTATACTGTTGACAAGCGAATCCAAATGTTGTCGTTCTTTTCATACCTGCGTAAAATGCTGTCGTGGTTCGGTAAATAAGTTCTGACTTCTCAATTCATAGGATAGTCTAAACGTTTGTTTCATCGATACAAAGAGACGATAATGTCCCAAGGTGAAGAGACACATCGTATATCCAGACTATTTTGCTTTCGAACTGTTTCATTATCAATGCCTCGTTTCGGTTTTTAGAAATATTGCTATCACCTGCTAGTTCACCTCGATTCAACTCCGCCACTGTAGCAGCAGATTTTTTACTGTATCTGCTTACAACGATATGCGAAGTGGTACAAATAGTGGGTACCCACAAATAGTGCCCTATTCAGAATTTACCGGTCAGTGTGTTTGAACTCTCCACAACTGCGCCAGTTACTTTAGTCGATCGATGATACCTGTCTGCTACATTCATTAAACAGTGGGATTGGTTGAAACTCGACATTTACGGATTTCTATATAAATTTCGCAATTTTCCATGGTATAACGGAATGCAGGATTTTTACATTTAAGTTGTTGCCATTATTACTTGTAACGAATAATAATGTTTTACATATATTTCCTATACGAGTATGTGATCAGGTGATAGTAAAATAGTTACGTATGGCTTCCCAATTGCGATCACGCATTTTGACGAACTAATACGTGTTACTTGATCTTTCAGTTTATCATCCAGTTCATGCCAGCATTTGATACTGATTTAACCCTTAAAATGCTGGGTAATTTTCTAAATGTAGATATTTGTGTCGTCTGCTTTTCCAAACATTAAATAACTGCTTAAGTTTAATTAAGAAAATTATTCAGAGTAGCAAACAGGTTAAATCAAAGGCCAGCCGCGAATTTACTTGGCGGATGGTCTGGATCAAACTTGTTTGCATAAGCAAGACGTCAGTTCCAGTACTATAAGGGTTAAGTTTATTGTGTTTCTTTTCCAGCACTATAAGGCTTAAAAAAGGAGTTTTGTTACGAAAACTTCTTTTCCTGGATCAAAACTGGAATATCAGTATTTCCTGGAAAAGAGCGCCGTCTATACCACATCATAGACTATATAGTGTTTTTATCGGATTGGACGAATTATTATGAATACCGCTTCTATAGCATATTTTATCTCAATAACAATATATAACAGTGGTAAGTGCATTTGTCTAAACTAGTACTTTTGGTAGGCATTGAAAACGCAAGTATCGTTGAAACTCCCACATCGCGACCACATGAAACGATTAATTGCCGAAAAAAGACATTCGTACAAGCTTCGTCTTTACCAGACAATTGAATTTCACCTAATGAAATGTGCGCGACAGACAAATTAAATTCCGTACTTATCATTATTGTGCTATTTTCCCAACCCTTCATCAATTCCACCGATGGGGAGTATATCCATATGTATGAGGAGACAAGGCTTACATTCGGAACATGCGATTTTAACAACAAAGCAAGGCTTAACTCGGGTGTATCATTACAAGATTGTGTTCGCGACTGCCTACTCAGATCCTGGTGTCAGTATGCCATCTACCGATTTACGGCTGGGATATGCGCGTTGACTGAGAACGACCCCGGAAACCTGGCGGACAGTTATCCTCTGTGTGCGTATACCAAACGCTCGGACTGGAATGCGACCAGCCTCGGCAGATGTTCCACCAATCATTGTAATCACACACAGCTGTGCGATCCGGACAAGTCGAACGAACCCTCGCCATGCACAGTGATAGCCTGTGGGGAGCCGCGGTCGATTGCCCACGCCAGTTACCGCCCTCCGAACAAGGTCACCGACATCGGACTCAAGGTCGCTTACACCTGTAACCATGGTTATGGACCACTTGGTAACCCGTCGATAATCTGTCAGGAGGACGGTACATGGAGCAATACGGATTTCCAATGCAAGGCATCATGTCCGCCTCCTAGAAAGCTTGACAACTCAGAGGTCACTCGCGTTGACCACAGCATCTACGGTCTCTATGGTTACGAGACCGTGCTTCACATTGAATGCAAGCCAGGCTTCGTGAAGATGATTGCGTCAGAGATCACGAGTACGTGTGTTGCTAACAAACGGTGGAGCGTTACAGTAATTCCGTGCTGTAAACCGGGATACGGGTTCTTGGTCAGGAATGCGTGGGACAGATCCTGCTACATACTACATGATAACGTGTCTCTCGATACACGACAAGGTATTTGTCCTTTTCGAGGATTCGGTGCAAGACTCCTGTTAGTCCTTCACTTTTGTTAAGGACTTACTAGAGTCGTGCATGGAATCCTCGGGTCTTTTTCTTTTTCAATTTAAACCACGGCGGTTCCAATGACGTATTAGATGTATGGTGACCGATTATCACCATTACTTTTTGGCCTCTGATATAACACAGTCTGAGAATCGAACTTTCAACATCATGTACGAAAAGCGAACACACCTAGCCAAACTTAGAAATAAAAAGAGAGTTCTGATTATTTTGAATAAGTTGAAATATTTATTTGATTATGTAGCTGTTAGGTTTAGTTTATGTGTTTGAAGGGAGCATTTTCCAGCAAAATATTACGAACAACAGACAAGGGAAAAAACAACAAAAGCATAAACTTGTTTGGTTATTGTTGAGACCATAGATGAAGTAAGTTTCAAATATTCACTATACTAATTCATTTTGGGCGTCAAATCTTAGGAAAAATATCAATGCACAATTTTCTTGGCTCAGTTAATTTTTATTACTTGTTCTTAAGTGCATTGCCTATCTTCGTTTAAACCCTTTACCAAACGCCAAATTTTCGACTGTCCCAATTTGAAAGAGTCTGCTGACGACATTTCAAAATGGGATGAAATTGAAAAATGATCTTCTAATAGGGCAGAAAACATTGTGGGAAAAGGAGAAATTGCTCGTTAAGAGCAATTTCTTCTTTTCCCACCATGATTTCCAGAGTCGTCTGCAACAAACTGGTCAAATGTCGTTATAGTTTGGTAATTGGTTAAGTAATTTGCCTTAACCTTCTTTTATGAAAAAGCTTCACAGTCACCAGTGACACTGCATTACTAATAAGAAGGCTAAACACCCATTTTCATGTTGTTGTTTCTCCCATGAATCCTAATTGAAACTATCTTTATCATTCAGACTCTATAGAACTAAATATCATCGGCCAACTTATCCAGAATCTTATTTGTATACAAATAAACAATAGCACTCGTGAGTAGGTGGGTGCGCATTCAGTAACTCATAACAATTTAGTGTCGTTTTATCGTGTATTTTAAAGCGCGCTTTTTAAACGTTTTGCTGCATTTCTGCTCGTTTCGTTGAGCAGTCAACAGTAAATACATACAAAGACATATCTACAAGTATAAACTGTCAATCTTGTTTAGTCGAATACTCTTAAAAAGTGTGTGAAAAGGAAGTCAGTCTTAATATATCTTATCACAAGTCGCCGATCATTCGGAAAGCTTCTACTGTGTGTGCCTGAACGATAGTCGTCCGTATTGGGCAATAAGTTGTCTAAGGCCTACATATCCAAGTTTTGCCTTTTTTTTTAACTATGGTCGCTTAAATGGCTTTGACAGTCAGTATGAAAAACATAGTCCTTCGTCACAGTGGTATTAAACTTATTCCGCGGTGAAATTGTCTGTACTTTATTTTTGACAATGTTCAACCTCTGCATTCTTGCTAAAAAAGAAACGCACTATCTTAAATGAGGGCAAGATGAAATGCCCAGGTTTCGCTCAAAACGTTGACATCATTTCGTGATCAATAAACGCATGGATTCTGCATTAACCCCTAATTTAAAAGAAAAAAACTAAAGAGACTAAAGTCTGTGATCCCAATGGACCCTTTTGATTATTACTACGTTTGCTCTCTAATACATTTCAGAAATGGCCGACTTTTGTAAGAACGAATCAAACACCAGTACATTGTTTTTCGGCACAAACTTAAAGCGAGATCTGCAAATAACCAACACGATATTCCAAAAGACGAATACGACACTAAACTATATCATGGCGAGTGTAAATACGACAAATTTAAAAAAGGATCTGCTTAAATGTATCGGCAAAAGCGAAGTCCAGATACAAAAGCATGACGAACAAAGGAACAATAACATCGAACCACTGATTCCAGCAGCTTGTAACGTGTCAGGACTACCGTACGCAAACCTAACAGCTTGTCTATCTGAATCGGGCATTAACCTTACAGGGCACTATAACTTCCGGTTGGCTGATGTTAAAACCCGCCTTAATCTGATTTCCGGTTTGAATGTGTCCCGGTTTTCTAACTATGACGAGCTATACGCCGAATTGCAAAACCAGACAATCGATCATCGTGACCTAACGACCAAGACGTACACCGAGTTGGCAAATATCATTCGGAATAACACATTCTTAATGCCAAACTGCACCAACGACTTTCAGTATTGGGACGAAGGTCATCCAAATCATAAAGGAGATTGTGTGCTGACTGGTCCCCTGTCTAACTTTACCCTAATAAACGTGTCATGCAACATCACGGAGAAGGTACCAGCCAACCTTACTGTTGGTTTTGTGTGCTGGGAAAGTAAAAGGTATATTCAATAAATAAAAACAGATTCATCATATCAAAGTCGAAATAAAAGGGCAGACATTTCAATAAGATTAATTCACATGTGCATTCGATTAGAACCATGTATGTTATGCAATAAACTGACACAACAGAAAACAGAGATTCCATGTTATGTTATCATTTGTGTACGTATATCTGTGGTTAAGGTGGCGGTCCCAGAACTCGGGTTTGAGCCCCACCGACACCACTGGTTTTGTTGGAGTGGCCTTTGGAAAATCACTTCTGAACCCTAGCCCAGTACTGATGGATCCAGGAAAGCCGTAGGAGTCACAGGCTTAGGCCTTTATCCTGTACCAAAACAGTAAACGGTATATATTTGTTGAAATCAGCCTTTTACGAACCGCGGAAATTGTGTTACACTGCATTGCTATTGAGATCGAGTTGGACATTAGAGCCATGGAAACAGTGGTAGTGAGAGAGATTTGCGTCATTTTTCTACAGTCACAAAGGTTTCATTCGACTTGCTCTCGGAGAAAATGAGATTTAAGAACTTGAAATTGTTTATTGTGACATACAAGCATATATTGCCACCGGGAAGAGAAAACATTTTTCTCAGCGAATGTATTTCTGTTGACACGGACACAAACCAAGGTAAAATGAGCCGAGTGAAATTATGCTGCGCAGAAAGATGCGCTTAAAAAACTACCACGATCGTCCATAACGACATTCTCAATTTACTTATTTAGGTCAAAAATAATTACAGACGAAATTGATAAAAGCATGATCCTTTCAACATATACATATTTGTGTTCGTTCCTGCACAAGAGGACTTAACCCTTTACCAAACACCACATTTTCGACTGTCCCAAATTGAAAGAGTTTGCAGATGACATTTCAAATTAAGATGAAATTGGTAAATAATCTTCTTACAGGGCAGAAAACATTGTGGGGGGTGGGGGGAGAGGAAAAATAGCTCTCCTTTTCCCACAATGTTTTCAAGAGTCGTCTGCAAAATCTGGTCAAATGTCGTTATTGTTTGGTAATGGGTTACGAAAAGTGGGAAAGGTTTTCTTTAAATTCAATGGTTTTCTCTCAATACCTCAAACTGAAATGTATCTTTGATTTTTTCTGCAGCTTAAGTCGTCAGTTTTCACGACACTGAAACCAATATGAGAGAATATGATAAGTTTTCTACAACGGCCGCATATCGTAATACGGCGCACCAATTGGTCGAAATAAAATGCTGATCGGGCAGCAAATGGTAAGCTATCTAACACACATGGGTCTTTATTTATCCTTGTGTCAGTACTGTGCGAAACCTTATATTACATAGTACTGACACAAGGATAACTAAAGATCCTGTGATGTCTTATATAACATAGTACTGACCCAAGGATACTAATAGATCCTTGTGATCAAACAAAAACAGCTAAACGGAATGTCAAACGTTAAATAAATGTGTTAATTAATACATATTTTTGTTTTGAATTGATCTTTCCCTCCTTTCTTTGAAAGCCTTCGACTTGGTATAGAAAGCTCCCTCTCTTTGAATTACTGATAGAACGAATACAAAAAAAGTGCAGCTAACCGTTGGACAGATTTCTGCACCAGAACACTGATTCAAACCCGATCATCGATTTTTCTCTTCAACTGTAACCAAAGACCTAATGTTTATTAGGTCTTTGACTGTAACCAACATACAGGCGTTTTGATAAATTGATTACATGAAATAATAATGACGAAAAAATACCCTAACATCCGGCATTGCCATAATTGTTATAATAGGGCATATCCCAGAGAACTCCACGTAAAAAAGACCTTTTTCCCCGCGGCAGTCTATTGCGGGGTGCATGCACGGGTTAGAACCGCAGGCTTAAATGAATACGGTGTAAATTTTGTTGGCCTTTTAACCCTTTACCAAACGCCAAATTTTCGACTGTCCCAAATTGAAACAATTTGCAGACGACATTCCAAAATTTGATGAAATTATAAAAGAAATCTTCAAATAGGGCAGAAAACCTTGTGGGAAATGGAGAGATTGCTCTTAAATTTCGACGGTCCCCAATTAAAAGAGTTTCAGGCGACATTTCAAAATGAGATGAGATTGAAAAACAATCTTCTGATAGAGTAGAAAACAGTGTGGGAAAAGGAGAAATTGCTCAATTAGAGCAATTAACCCTTTTCCCATAATGTTTTCCAGAGTCGTCTGCAACAAACTGGAAAAATGTCGTTATTGTTTGGTAACGGGTTAAAATCGTAAAAATATCAACTTATTTACATCGTGAAGTCCGCCTAATAGTCATTAATTTTTTTAGACACGATATTCAATTGTGTATGGTGTTTAACGCCGTACCAACAATCTTTCAGTTATGTAACGAGTATCCTGGATCCTCCAGTACTAGGCCATGGTGCTGAAGTGACTTGCCAAAGGTCATTCCCACCCATATTGAAAGTGAATCAGATGGTGCGGAGTCGAACCATCGGTATATGCTACCTGTGTCGGAACTCGAACCCAGCAGAGGGGCTTAACCCATTACCAGACAATAACATTTGACCAGTTTGTTGCAGACGACTCTGGAAAACATTGTGGGAAAAAGAGAAATTGCTCTTAATGAGCAATTTCTTCTTTTCCTACAATTTTTTCTTCTCTATTAGGAATCACTTTCCAATTTCATTACATTTTGAAATGTGATAAGCAAACTCTTTCAATTTGGGACAGTCGAAAATTTGGCGTTTGGTAAAGGGTTAATGACATCAAGTTGTGTTCTTTATACAAGACCATAAAGGTATTGATTGAAAAGTCATACGAAAATGCCAGATTGTCAATAACAAAGGAATTGTGATTGTATCGGGATTGTGTGTGGGATTGAAGTTTACTGCTGTATTCGGTAGGAGGTTTCTACAGCTTGTTTTTGATCCCAAGACATGGACCATATTACCCATTTTTACAATCCCAAATTAAAAGACCCATTTTCTCCATAGCCTGGGGTTCCGGTCCATGCGTATACCCCGCATTAGGGTATGTGGGTATACAGGGGCCACACCCGAGGCTATTTACTCAAATACCTCATATAAGGGGTATATGCATGGGCCACGTTCCCTGGCTACTTACTCCAGTCTTCCTTTTACCTCAAACAGTAAAGATGTTTTAGAAGTTATTATGAAATAACCATAATTTCTAAGCCAAGAACTTTAACCCTTAGAATGCTGGGTAATTTTCTAAATACAGATATGTATGTAAGCTTTAAGGACCCTTGGATATCTGCTTAATTTTGTTGGGGAAAGATACCAAGAGTAGCAAACAGGTTTGATCAAAGATCAGCCGTCAATTTACTTAGAAGCTGTTCTGGACCTAACCTGTTTGCATTAGCTTGAAGTCGATTCCTACACTTTAAGGGTTAAACAGAAAGGGGGGGGTTACACCGTTACAATAAGAGAAAACGCATCAGAAGAATCAATAATGCTCCAGTTTATATTTCTAAAAAAAAAAATACATATATATCTAACTAATCACAACTTTATAGAGACAATAAGGTCTAAATATATTTGAATGGAATGGTGACATAGATGTGTAAAATATTGACAGAGTCCAAAAACAGATAATAACAGAACAAGGCACTATATTACAGTCAATCTTGTTTTAAGCTACCAATTGAACAGTTTGTGATTAGTTAGTTATTAAGACTAAGCCTATCTTAACCCTTAGAATGCTGGGTAATCTTCTAAAAATAGAATTTTGAGTCATATGCTTTCCCAAACCTTTACTACCTTAACTAGGGATAGATACTCAGAGTGGCAAACAGGCTATATCACAGGGCAGCCACCAATTTACTTGGTGGCTGGCCTGGATCCAACCTGTTTGCATAAACATGAAGTCGATTTCCAGCACTATGAGTTTTAAAATAGGACTCTATTCATTCAGAAAGTTTCAACAGCAGCTTTCTTGATGATTTGTGTCCTGTATGAAGCATTAACTTGTCTCATCCCTTAAAGAGCTAGAACGAACTTAATGCTTACGCAAACAGGTTAGCGGCTTGCCTGTGATCTATCCTGTTTGCTACTCGGGGTATCTTTACACAACAAAATTAAGCAGAAATTAAAGGTTTTGGAAAGCAGACAACACAAGAATCTTTGTAGAAAGTTACCCAGCATTCTAAGGGTTATTCATCACAATTCTGTATCTAACATTTCACATGTACTACGGTCAATTACAACACAATTGACTGCATTCATCATAAAAAAGGAAAGAGCGTTCAAACAAAGCACCTAGTACAATAGATACATTATCAATTTACATGGTTTGGGCTATGCTCAAAACTAGCACCATATGTCCTTTATAAAAGACAAGGAGTTAAAATAGTTTGCTCTTTGCCCCATGTCTATAAATAAATGTTATGCTTTGTTACTGACATGTCAGCTGTAGACATAACATGGAAATATAATAGTCATATATATAATTGGCATTGTGATTAATGGTCTCCACTGTACCATTAAAATTGATTGCCTTTGAACTAAAAGTGACATGTATTGCATAAGCAGGTCTCTATAAAATAAATTATTCATGACAAAAAAAACCCCGAATAACTAATCAATAAATAATGAAATCATTGTGTTAACAGAAAAACTACTTGGCATAATGAGAAATTGAGCAGGGCATTACAGACATCTTTAATAACCAAAGATTTTAGAATTGTCTGCAAAATTCTTACTGCAAAGGCCCCCTTTATTTAGTAAAATCAAACCATGAATGAAACATTGATGTGGCTGGTATAGTAAAATATAGATATTTAAAATCAGAACAAGTAAAATGTCCTTCACTTCAAATATTACTAAGACACTTGATAAACAAGAGGGCCATGATGGCCCTAGAACCGCTCACCTGAGATTACAACCTATTTGAAGAATAGTTAGAAACATTGCTTTTACCTTTTACAGTGTTTCTTGTGCTTCTATGCATTGATCTTTTTTTATTCTCATTCTACAAGTATGCAAGTATGACACTGTTTGCTTGATGTGGGACATTAAAATGGTACATAATTCTTACAATGCGGAAACTGAATATTTTACTTTTACAGATTGTATGTATGAAGATCAGCCTGCACTTTTGTCCAGTATGATCTATTGTTGTCATTTTGTGGTTATCATTTTGGCATATTTGGACATCCAAATTAATATGATATATTTTGTAATTAATTCTACCATACATGTATATAGTGAAAATGCAAACAAGTTCATATTTCAACGCACCTTGGTGGCCATGTTTTTCAAGATATCAAAATTCTTGAACAACTTTTAAAAAGAGGCCCCCAAAGAACATTTCTGTGAATTTTTTTTTAAATATTGCAGAAATTCCCCCTTTTTCATGCCATGGCAACCAAACTTCTGCATGGAATCAATTTCTTTGAACAACTTTTGAAGAGCATCACCCAAAGGACATTCCTGTGAATTTTGGTTAAAATTGGCTCAACGGTTTAGGAGGAGAAGATGTTTAAAGGCGCAGGACGCATGGCGCATGACGGACATTGGGCGATCACAAAAGCTCACCTTGAGAACTTTGTGCTCAGGTGAGCTTAAAACATTAAATATCCCAACAATAAAAATATAATCAGAAAAAGATTGCTTTATTGCTTTTTAACAACATTGTGAACACTTGCAGTTATATTATGGGAAATCATTGTCCCAAAACAAATAATACCACTTCTTGTTTTCAGAGAGAAAACCATAAGGCATATCATTTCATAATCAAATGCAAATACTGTAGTAAAAAGAGAAATGTTGTATATTTCATCAACAGTGTAAACAAAATGAGTACATGGGGTGTTAACCCATTACCAAACAATAACGACATTTGACCATTTTGTTGCAAAGGACTGTGGAACACATTGTGGGAAAAGGAGAAATTGCTCTTCACAAGCAATTTCTTATTTTTCCACAATGTTTTCTGTCCTATCTAAAAATTATTTTTCAATTTCTTCTATTGAGCAACTTTACCTCAGAAAGGCTTGGAAACCATTAGACGTGTACAACCTTAGGATAAAATTTCTAACAAAATATGCATGTCTCAATATAAAATCTGTATAATTGCTTGCAACTATTGAAATAAATAATCATATACATAAAGATATGTACAAGTGTTTTTGCACATGCGCGTATACATATGTATGTTCATGCACCAGGTATTTGTGTGTGGGATGTGTGTTAACCTTTAACAAAACGCCAAATTTTCGACGGTCCTAAATTGAAAGTGTTTGCAGACAACATTTCAAAATGAGATGAAATTGAAAAACAATCTTCAGATGGATGAAAGAGTAAAAACATTGCAGGAAAAGGAGAAATTGCTCAATAAAAGCAATTTCTCCTTTGACTGCAATGTTTTCCAGAGTCGTCTGCAACAAACAGGTCAAATGTCGTTATTGTTTGATAATGGGTTAAGCATATGTATGTATCTGTATGTCACAAGCTGTATGATATAGCAATGTCTATGTTGTTTATATTGATTATCATGTGATTTGACCAAACAGCATTGTTTAACCCTTTCCCAAACAATAACGACATTTGACAACTTTGTTGCAGACGACTTTAGAAAACATTGTGGGAAAAGGAGAAATTGCTTGTGACGAGCAATTTTTCATTTTCCCACAAGGTTTTCTGCTCTTTCTGAAGAATATTGTTCCATTTCATCACATTTTGAAATGTTGTCTGCAAATTCTTTCAATTTGGGACAGTCCAAAATTTGTTGTTTGGGAAAGGGTTAAGTAAAACAAATTGAGCTGTCAACCTACAAACACTTAAGCTTTATTGAAATGGAATGAAATAATTAAAATATGCAAATAATCAAACAATGTGTATCAGTCTTTTTGATGCAGTTCATGTACATTTATGTCTTTGACTCTAAGTTGTTGGCACTCAAAAAGAATTATCCATCCCAAGTTTATTCTGATGAGATCTCACAATAAAGGGTTGTGGGAAATATTATAGAAATAAAAAAGATGTCTCAGATCTCTTTCTCAGGTTATGATGGAATGTTAACTACGGCAGCTGGCCTGCTAGAAAACATTTGATAATCCATTTAACATTGAAGTTTGTTACTGGCCAAAAATATATACAAAGCAAGACCAAAATAATGTCAAGACGAAAGTACATTTTTACTTAACAAGTTGGGTAGAAAATGTTGTGAAAAATTGACGAATTGTAAGGGATTATAACATAATAGACATGTGTAGAGAATACAAAAAGAAAAGGAAGTGCGATCTTCACTTCATAAGTTTGTACAAATTTGCAAGATTTGATTCTAAATTCACTTTGAACAAAATTAATATAAAAACCTTTGAAATATTGCAGTAATATCTTTTTCATCATAATTTCAAAGCAACTGAAGTGTGGCCCAATGGTAAACCCTTTACCAACCACCAAGTTTTCGACTGTCCCAAATTGAAAGAGTTTGCAGATGACATTTCAAAATGTGATGAAATTGAACGATAATCTTCTGATAGGGCAGAAAATATTGTTGGAAAAGGAGAAATTGCTCATTAAGAGTCGTCTGCAACAAACTTGTCAAATGTGGTTATTGTTTGGTAATGGGTTAAGGTGGTTGACTTGGGGGTCCTGGATTTGAGACCTACCAGTACCGCTTTTCTTATGGGAGAGTCCTTTGGCAAGAAACCCTATTGTCCTACAGGTTAATGCCAAGAAAATCATAAAATAACTAAATTCTTTTTGACACAGTGTTAAACCCCATACACATATTAAATAAAACCCTATAACCACTCACACCTTTAGGTGGAAATAAAGTAGCACCGTGACCCATCTTTCTTATTTGATTTTTCATGATCATGTATGTTTATCTCAAACATATACAAAAATTAGAAAAATATGTTGTCAAACAAGAACTATAGCAATTGTCCTTTAACAAATTATTGATTTAGCAAAACAATAAATCATACTCTTAAAAGAATTTTAAATTATTTTATGATGAGCAAATCCTCATTCAGTCATGCTGTTTTTAAGTGCTTTTGTGTATTTGGAATTTCAAGAAATGATAAAATTGAAATTAATACTAACATAATGTTCTTAAGTATCTGAAAACAAACAAAAACACATTTTCTTTTTCATTTGGGGAGTAAATCTTTGTGGGGAGAAAAATGAGAAATTAAAAAGAAAGTCAAAGTTATTTCCCTGGCAGTGTACTGCAGCTGCTTTGAAACATTAGTAAAGAGTTAATGGCTGTTGCAACATGATAGCATTGATATTAGCCCTTAGAATGCTGGGTAATTTCTAAAAAAAATAAATTTTTGTTGTCTGCGTTCGAAAACCTTAAACATCTGCTTATCAATTTTGATAAGGAAAGATACTCCTAGTAGCAAAGAGGTCAGATCACAGGCCAGCAGCCAATTAACTTGGCGGCGTAAATTGCTTACCTGTTTGCATAAGCATGAAGTAGGCTTCAGCAATATAAGGATTAAAAGGTAAACTGATACATTCTCTTCATACTGGATAGACGGATATTCAACATTAAATTTCATACAACCAACATAACAGAAATGTTTAACACAATAAAATAAAATGGTGTATCAATATCCCTGATATTTAACACATTAAAACAAGGAATTGATTTTCATTCTTTAATAAAAACAATTTCTAAATTTCATATGTCTATTGGAGGCAACTTCTTGAATTGTCTTAATTTAAGTCTTGATAAAAAGACGAACAATTATATGACAAACATTTATCAACAACAATTGAAATTGTAAATATAAAAAATGTCAGATGGCATTCCTCTGTAAGCAAAAACATTTTCTTTGAAAAAAGAAAAATTCCCTAAATAATTATTTTTCAACAATCATTACAAAAGCTTCCTACTGTCCACAAATAAACAACTGAAAAAAAATCAGCGTAACACATTACCACAAAAACGTCAAACTTTTGTCTCTTGAAGCAGACGACTTTCAAAAAACATTGTGGCTAAAGGAGAAATTGCTTGTCACAAGCAATTCCTCCTTTTGCAACAATGCTTTTTCAATCTATTCACACATCACAACAGCAGAGCTGATAGGTTTTTCACATGTTTACAAATCTTTTCCAAAGTCGTCTGCTTCAAGTATAAAAAAGATTGTCTGAAGGTGGTAAAGAGTTAACGAGTGCTCTGACAAGAAATTTTCTCCTTTTTCATGGAAATTTTTCTATACGGCAAGAGTGATATTTTTTCCATTTTTATGTCCAATAAAAAAAACTTTTTGAGTTAGAATAAAAAATAATATTTGTCAAAGTATAAAATAACCATTAATTGGTTTCCATTTCATGTCCATTTCAAAGACTCAAAGTCAATACATTCCTTTTAAATCAGATCCTGTTATGCAACCCAATAGGTTTAGGTCTCGTTTTTTAAAATACATATCCCATTAAATCCTATATATATATTTGAAAAGTCAATAAACGAATCCTTTTCCAATTCTAAATGCTTTAGAACAAAACACTATAATCATAATTTCAGCAGACAAATATGGATGAACTAAATCATAAAAATGACAGTAAAATGAAATATTGACAAGACAAACATCAATTGAAAGCAGAGCGTTCAATGAAAAACTTACTCATGCTAAGGAAATTTTACTTTTTCATTAAGTTGTCAAATTTGACTGCTGTAGAGCCCAAAAGTCTACAAGATATTATTCAGACGTATCCTTTTCCTTCATAATGAATTTTGAAACAGGATGACACAGGAAGAAAAAGACAAGACAACAATTCTAAGGAATGAAAATAAAATAATTTTATTGTCTTATTTGTGTAAGCCAATAAAAATCAGTAAAAATCAAAGTGACAAAAGGAGAAATTACTCTTCAAAAGCAATTTCTCCTTTTGTCATTGTGGTTTCTCAAATCCTCTTCTGCAGGCATCTTAACACCATTATGTATAAAAAGCAAACAATTACAGTTGTCTGATTAAAGGGAAAAGCTTAATAGATTTGCATTAGTGGTATTTACATTAGCGGGTAATACAAAGTACATGTATGAATTAACATTAGCTGATTACCGGGCAGGCAGACTCTTCCATTATGCTAGGACCTATGAATGGCTGCATCCCGGATCTCAAGGCTATGTAGAAGTAATAAATGCTGCTTATACTTGTCAAACGTTGCTGGGCCCAAAATATCTGCAAGGTGTATCTGTAAATAAATTTAAAAAAATCGTCTGTTGTAATTTGTTCTTTTTTTCAATGATATATTTATTAAGATCTTTGCAGTAAGTTCTGTTTGAACTCATTCAATTTATATTGATTGTTACAGAAGCTTGAAGCTATCAAATTCTTTCTTGGTGCATTTACGAAGCCCATCTCTGTATGGTAGTTGTGTAATTAAATTCATGAGAGAAAGTATCATAGAATTTCAAAGCCTTAACCATTCTTGCCCAGCCATTAGAGCAATCAAGAAAGGGGTCTTTCTCCAGCCATGATGAGACATGCATCACAAAATGACAGAAAAAATGCAAATCCCTTGAAAAAACCCATAAAATACACAAACAAAGTAGCCAGTGCACCCGTTCATTAACCCACTCCCATAGTACAAAGTATAGTGCATTCCTTAAAAAATCCCCCTAAAACAAGAAAAGCAAAGTATTATCAGTTCACACATTCATTAACCATCTCCATATTACAAGATTCAGTGTATATTTATTATTAACTAGATTGTTAATTAGTTTCAAGTGCTTCTTAATTCAGAGTTCATTGAATTACTGCAGGAAGTCCTTTGGGTTTGTGAAGGATGATTTTCAATTGTTTTAATAAAAACAACTTCAAAAACACTTTCCTCAAAACACTTTGATTAAAAATGTTATGACAAAAGAGTCATATAAATATTTTGTTTAACCGAGGACATACCTTCATTTCTTCTTCACTCTGCACAAGACTCATTATAGAGAGGACCCTTTGTAAACTGTCTACACCTATTCCATTTGCTAAAGTTCTGAAATTAAAGACAGGAACAACTGTTCATCCCAAATACATGTATATTAAGTAATATCTACACCAATTCCATTAGCTAAAGTTCTGAAATTAAGGAAGGAAAAGTTCTTCACGAAAAATATGTTGATTTCATTAACATTGTCTTCAGGAATTGGTGAATTTAATTTTGGAAATTAAACCCTCTACCACTTAAGATTAAGCAACACTTTCAGGAATAAAAACTCCAGCAATTCTATAGGGGCCTTTGTGGCCTACAAAACTTGAAATCAAATGGTCACTTTCCCTGCTGTTGTTCAAATCGCAGTAGCTATAGAAACAGGTAGTCTCTCTGCTGGCCATTGAAATGCAAATGGTTCATATAAGCTTGGGGATCTTTCCCCATCTTAAATGAGACAGGCACTGCAATATAACTGAAATAATGCTGATATCATACAAGACCACATTGGACAAAACAAAACCAGTATTTTTTATGTAAAATACTTTCAATTTTGAAGGATATAAAACAAAGCAATTGATAAAATGTAATTGAAGTTTCTTTGCATCAAGGGAAGCGTTCATATTCAATTTCCCACACAAGAGCATGCCATCACTATAAATTTATCATTTACTATCAGTATAAAC
Source organism: Cerastoderma edule (assembly GCA_947846245.1). Lineage (NCBI taxonomy): Eukaryota > Metazoa > Mollusca > Bivalvia > Cardiida > Cardiidae > Cerastoderma > Cerastoderma edule. Next base: position 33,858,125 of record OX401413.1, on the reverse strand, counting down.
ATAGTACAAAAGAATGAATGATGATAATTCACATACCTATGTACAAATACTAAATGATCAGTTGTCAATTTTCCATCCTCATTTTTCATCAGATCTATGATTAAAAGAGAAAAATAAGATAGTTCAGATTTAATGACATTTATACCAGCCAATGATCCTTAGCTAGCAACCCAATACAAGGGCAGACATGTGCTGTTACTGTATACCAGCCAATGATCCTTAGCTAGCAACCCAATACAAGGGCAGACATGTGCTGTTACTGTATACCAGCCAATGATCCTTAGCTAGCAACCCAATACAAGGGCAGACATGTGCTGTTACTGTATACCAGCCAATGATCCTTAGCTAGCAACCCAATACAAGGGCAGACATGTGCTGTTACTGTATACCAGCCAATGATCCTTAGCTAGCAACCCAATACAAGGGCAGACATGTGCTGTTACTGTATACCAGCCAATGATCCTTAGCTAGCAACCCAATACAAGGGCAGACATGTGCTGTTACTGTGAATTAATAAAAATTCTTTTTGAAAAGTGTTAAATTCTATGTTGAAGGTTCAATGCAGGACTATATTAAATGTTTCATGTCTTGCATTGTGTTGAACTCAAAATTAGCACAAGTACAGGTGATATTTCCAGGAACCAGAATTGAGAATAACTGACACTTATAGTGCTGGAACTGACTTCATGCTTATACAAACAGGTTGGATCCAGGACAGACTCCATGTAAATTGTCAGCTGGCCTGTAATCTAACCTGTTTGCTACTCTGAGTATCTTTCCTCATCAGAATTCAGCAACACAAACATCTATATATGGAAAATTACCCAGCATTCTAAGGGTTAACAAAAATTAAATATAGGAAGATATGTGTAAATCACAAATATCACCTCATCATGAGGTTATAAAAGTCATTTTCTGAAATACAAACAATCATAGATTTAATTCTAGTCAGTAAATCAATTATCATATCAAGTATAAAATGTAATTGGAAGCCTCCTCACAAATTGAGTACTTGGTTTAATTTATAAAGTCAATAATGTTGACATTGACATTACTATAAAAGTTGTTTGTTAACAAAATAATTGCATGGGTCAAAATTAACCATTTTCCCTCATGTATGTTCACTAAGGTATATAGCTTCAAGTAATCAGCCTCAAGTAATCAAACAATTTCCAATGTTTCTAGACATAAAATGGCTAAAATAGCTAAAAAGTATAAAGCATTTAACATACAATGAACATATTGACACATCATGTTATGGGATAAGTTGTCATTATTACCCCCCTTGTTTTCATCTTTTTATGAGTTGTCTTCCCTGAATATTGATAAAATTGTCTTTCTCCTATTTTCTACGGTAAAGTTAGGATATCTTTTTGAAATCTTAGTAAGAAACATGTAATGCATCTTTCTACCGAGAGTTAATTTCTCAAAATTTAAACAGGCTTATCATCATGACAGAAAGATTAAATTTCCCAAAGCCTTCAATGTTTATTTTTTAATTGATTATCTCCCCTAATTAAGGTTATAATGGAAAAAAAATACTTGATAAAACCTTTTCATTTGTGAAGATCTTCAATGTGACACAAAGCTGCTAGCATTGAGTGTTGAAATATTTAACATTCTCATTAGGGGCCATATTCCTTTAACAGGGTTTGTTTCTTGACCCCTTAGTTATAATGTAAATGACGCCCTTATCCTGCATATCAGTCCCAAAGATCATTATTTTCCATTCAAAATTCTATATAGAAGGGGTCAAAAGTCATCAAAATTAGTGAAACTCAAGGTGTCAAGGGCAAAACCTGTTTTAAACACACCTTCACCTTAAGATATATCTAACCACAAGGACAAGTATGCTTCCTTCTATCTTAACCTATTACAAAACAGTAACGACATTTAACCACTTTGTTGCAGAAGACTCTGGAAAACATTGTTGGAAAAGGAGAAATTGCTCTTATTGAGCAATTTCTCCTTTTCACACAATGTTTTCTGTCCTATCAGAAGATTATTTTTCAATTTCATCACATTTTGAAAGATCGTCATCAAACTCTTTCAAATTGGGACAGTCGAAATCATGGTGTTTGGTAAAGGGTTAACCAGTCATTAAATCTCATAAAAGGGGAACAGTAGAAACAATTTACTAAGTATGAACGTAATAAAATGTATCCCTGAGACTTTTCTTACTAAGATGAAAAATTATTGATGTCATTGGATCAGAAATTTTGATTCAAATCAGCAGATTGTTTATCAAACTTCAAGTTGCTTGATAAAAGCAATTTCTCTTCTTGTCAGAATTGCTGCTACACAGTTTATCAAAGTAATCATCACTTATCTTAACTAATTTTGTCACTGCACTTGTTTTGAATTTTGAAAAAACTTCAAATGAGAGAAGATGGACTACAGACAATTGAGTATCATTTTGCAAGAAAGACCAAGGGTATGTTTAATAGTGCTGTCAAAAGCAACTTGTTTTGAATTTTGAAAAAACTTCAGATGAGAGAAGATGGACTACAGAAAATTGAGTATCATTTGCAAGCAAGGCCAAGGGTATGTTTAATACTGCAGTCAAAAGCAACATCACCAAAAAACAAACACATACAAAGAGCAAATTAAATGTTTCATGACAATTCAAATAATAATGCATATCAAAAACCTTAAAACAAAATCTCGATATAAAAAACAACTTAATTCTAGTGTTTTTATTCAAAATTATTTTTGGCATTTAGCAGCAGATAGCCACACAAAATAACTTGTGTATCTTATTAAAAAGATTTCAACAAAATAAAATAGGAGAGCAGTGGTATCATATGATAATTAAAATGCATAATACGTTAATGATTGCTTGTAATGTTTTTTTCATATTGCTTGTTTCTTCTACCGTTTCTTTTAAAGGGCAGTTTTCTTTACGACCTATAATTGTGTTTTGAGTATACAAAAAAGAAATTTAAATGAATATTATTACTTCATTAAAGGAAATGTAGAGGGTGGACTTTTGCCCCCTAATATTTTTTTTAACTTGCTTGCACCCTAATCTTAAAACGCTATATTTAGATGGAAACCTTCAAAACAAAGCTTCAGAGCAGATCTTGGGGGTGAGGGGAGGTGGAGGAGGATGGAAATGGGCAAATGTCTGTATACCCCTGCCCATAAAGCCAAGAGATTTTACCCTTCACACCCTTTTACCATGCTTTAAAACAACTGTAGAACTGTACAAACAATTTCTCCTTTAGTCACAATGGTTTATATCTTATATGGTAAAACAGATAACATTCATACTTTTTTCTTGTCTGCTGTTGCTTACAATTTCAACTATTCACACATTTTGAAACTAAACCCTCACAAATATCCCTTATCCCTCCTCTCTAAGCCAAATTAAGGGTTAATTGATTCTTCCAAAAAGGACACAACAAGGAGGACATTAAAATCTAGGATTACCCTGATATGTGATTTTGAAACTTACACTGTATAGTTTGCAGTTCATTAACCTCTCCATTACCATGGGAGATATTGCTACAAAAATACACATACAATTATCATATCACAAAAAAAAAAACCTCTTCAAACATATCATATTTTATTAAATGGCTAAAATAGAAACATGGGAGTTACTGCTACAAATATACACATTAAATTATCAAATCACAACAAATAAAACCATTCAACCCTTATAGTCATGGATCCGACTTCATGCTTATGCAAAAAGGTTAGATCCAGGCCAGACGCCAAGTTATTTGGCGCCTGGCCTGTGATCTTAGCTGTTTGCTACTCTGAGAATCTTTCCTAATGAAAATTAAGCAGATATTTTAGGTTTTGAAAGCAGATATTTAAGGTTTTGGAAAGCAGATGACACAAAAATCTATTTTTAGAAAAATACACAGCATCCATATTGAATTTAATAAAGGCCAAAATTGAAATAGTTGGTCATGTTTCACAGGTCCAAATTGAAAGCATCTTTACAAAACAATCTTTGAATATGAAATGTACATAGTGAAGTTTTGTTTTAAAGTGATTGTTATCAAACATAGCTATTGAAAGCATAATTAATTAAGGAAGTGTTGATCTATTTAAGTAAGTACAGTTTCTATGCGTTGATCGCAAAAGTGATGTCTTTCTTTTGAATTAGAATACATGTTTACTCGCTTCTTTATATATACATTTAAGAATAACAAATTATCTCATTTTGCTTCCAATGACTATTCTTCAGTGCATATCATATTACAGTACAGCTGTTATGCAGCTTTAAAGAAATCAAACTTTAAAATTTCCTTCTGTAACAAAGCATCTTAAACTCTTTACCGCCTGCAGATGATTTTTTTTACTTGAAGCAGACGACCTTAGAAAAGCTTTGTAAACATGTGGAAAACCTTTCAGTTCTGTTGTTGTGATATGTGAATAGATTGAAAAAGCATTATGGCAAAAGGAGAAATTGCCTGTGACAAGCAATTTCTTCGTTTGCCACAATGCTTTTTGAAAGTTGACTGCTGCAAGATGCAAAAATGAGGCATTAGATTGTAATGTGTTAAGATACTTGGTCCAAACCAGTGTGACAACCAGGGACATCAAACCAGTGTGACAACCAGGGACATTGATTGATATAATCATTTGTCATGTTTCTTATGTTGTCAGCTATACGAATATGACAACAAGTCATTAATTTTCATAATTATAGGCTAGTTTTTAAAGAGTTTTAAGCAAACCAATAAACCAATTAAGTAATAAATATATTCTTGCAGAGAAAAATTATTGTTCAAAAGTGAGAAATAGATCATAATTGCAGAATACACCTTCATCAAACAATATCTTTCATAAGGTTATTGGTTTAAAAATATTTCAAAACACATGTATCAAAAAACTTTTTGTTAGCTATGGTGTACGCTCTAGCATTAAGGGTCTATTCAATATAAATTAAAAACAATGCAATAAAGGAAGAAACATTCTTAGCAATGAGATACTTCTTTTTATGATAATTCTGATCTTCTTAAAGTCTTAATCAAACAGAATGCTCTTTACCTTCTACTATTTCACTGTAAATAATCCCTTTTTAATTACGTAAACTATCACACTATAAACAATCTTGCCAGCTGTAAATTTACTCTTTAATCTTTCTCACAATAAATGTAATTTATCACTGCAAAGAAACTTTGTCTCTGAAATCATCTTTATCACCGTAAACTAATTTGTAAACTTCAAATAAACTTTCTTATTGTGAATAAATAATCTCATTTTAAAAATATATTTCTATAACAGTATATAAACAATCTCACCCATCCTGTTTATTAAAGGTGACTGCCTGTGCCCTGGTAAATAATGTCACATTCTTGTCAGTACTTGAATTCAACTGAAATAATAATTCATTATGGAGTTGTAGTTGTTTTAAATAATTTTCAACAGTTTTAACTTGACCACAAAATCATGAATGAAAGGACTATGGCAATTGACATGTTTTGAAATTAATGGTAATCATTGAAAATGCCCACATGAAATAACAAGTTCTTATATTCATTGATATTGTTTAATAACATTTTCAACAGTTTGAATTTTTCAATCACAAAACAATGGTTTCCATATCTACATTTCTACAGATTACATGTAAATTCAATCTTGGAAAAAAAGGATACAAAAACCTTTGTAAAAACAAATGAAAGGTGGATCATAAACTGTTTGTTGATACAGAGAACTGGGTACCGTTTTACTAAACGATTTACGGAAAATATTTGCGTAAGTCAAAACTGATAAACATGGATAGTATCTTCAATGAAAGTACAATATTGCAATGTGACATGTCATTGGAAGCGTCTCGGAGAGACGATTCCAATGATGTGTTACTTTGCAATATTGCTTATACCAATATTTAAATAAGAGGAACCGTTGTTTTAGACTTAGGAAATCTTAAGTGTAAACTGTTTAGTAAAACGGTACCCTGGAGAGTTTACTCAAAGAACACTTATTTGTTTTGTAACAAGGATGTCATTTTTTGATTATCAATGTTGAGTTTTATATCAATGTTGAGTTTTATATCAATGTTGAGTTTTATATCAATGTTGAGTTTTATATCAATGTTGAGTTTTATATCAATGTTCAGTTTTATATCAATGTTTAGTTTTATATCAATGTTCAGTTTTATATCAATGTTCAGTTTTATCCATTGTTATGTTTTCAATTAAGAAGATTGAGTAACTTTGGCAGAGAATAAAATTTGTTGCCAACCCTTGCCTAACTTGCTTTTCCTTAAATTCCTTATTTTGACATTTCTCAGTTATTCATATATACGTTTTTCTGTTACATTGTGTCAACACATTTTCAGTTATGTTGCAATGCCTGACTCTTAATGATGGAGGAAGACCCGAAACTCAATTGCCAGTACGGTTTGCTAAACCTGGGAAGAACCTTTGGCATTCCGTAAGTCAGTCAAGAAACTACCTCTCATGAAAATCCATATTCCTAACTGGGATTTGAACCCAAACGGAGAGGAGTCATATGATTTCAAGTTCTGTACTCTAACTAATAGGCCATGGAGGCCCCCTTTTGACATGTCTGCTTTCATATTTTTTGTGGATTAATTCTTTATGAGCTACCACACATTTACAACAACATATCAATCTACATGTTTATAAAGAAGATATAAAAATAAAACAATAAATTACAGTAAAATTGGGCTGTACTGTTAACAACCCTTCCTATATCTGCATTGGAAGACTTATAAAAATATGTTGGCAGAAAGAAAATTCACTAGTAACAAGCTATTTCTTCATTTGTCAAAATACCTTCTACTGGCTATATTAAGTACCAAGCATGAATTGTCATACTTTGATGTTTATGTTCTCCGCTGGTCATTTTGATTTGGACCTGTCACATAATCCCAAATCAGGATATGAGTTGATACTTAAATACTCAAACCTCAAATTATCTTTTACGGACACTTTATAAACACCCATAATGACCAAAAGCTTAAGTTAAACTATTTACAGCACTTTGTTCAAAGAGATATCTGTGAATTTGTCTCATGTCTGTCAAGAAGTGGGGAAGTATTCAAATAGACACTCATGACTTCATGAGATCCCTAGACTTTCAAAGATTATAAACACAATTTGAATCATATTTTTCCTTTTTTTTTTAACACTGAAGTATTATAGTTAATTACCTTTTCGTTTTCAGGATCTGAAGACTTCTTTCTTGCAGCTGAAAAGGGGAAGAACATTATTTATAAGAGATGCTAAGAACAAACATATATTAACAAAGTATTGTTTGTGTTTATACAGTATTTTAGTGTAACATTGATTTTAGCACCATAGAAGTTATGCAGTAAAAGATATAAACTTATTTATTCATATGGGGGTATACATCGCATCAACATTATTTCAGTTATGTTGCGATGCCTGACTGCGTATGTTTGAGGAAGACCCCATACTCAACTACCAATAAGGGCTGGTCAAGCCGGGTAGACCATCAGCACTTAGCAAAAGGCGGTTACACATCAAATAGGTCCAAAGAATTGGTGTAGCATTTAAAAATTAAATATTGTAATGTGACATATCATTGGATATTATATGTCTCTGAGAGATGCATCCAACAATGTACATAGTATTACTTTGTAATATTGCTTTGCTCAATATCTAAATAATAGGGAAATATTTTTTGAACTTGAAGCAAGTTTTAACCATAAGATTTTATGTAAAACGCTACCCTGGTAGTTTGTTTAACTCTTCATGGTGCTTTCCCCATTCCTGAATATACAAGTTCTTGACTGGTCCAGATCCTGGGATAGATGTTATTTGATATCAATGTTGTGTCATTGCCAATATACAACTGATATTCTCAAATATCTATTGTTTCTAATCAAGACAACTTCCAATACATTCTCAATGGATGAGTTGCATAACCATATGTTGAGGTGAGCTGTAAATGGGCAGTCATAATTTAAGACAATAACAAAAGGTTTTTGTTTTTCCACAAAAGGCAAACTATTCTACAAACAGGTCAAAACTGTTTACTTCATCAAGATAAGACTACTATCCTACTACTTCTTAATACTTGAAAAAGGAAATATTAATTTGTAAAATGTGCTTTTATCATAGCAACAGGATTAAATATGAATCAAATCTGTTGCAGCTGAAATGCTGTTGAAAACAGAATTATCATATCAAACTCAACAAAGGGACCTTGTTGAATGAGACAGCCATCCTTTTCTCAAAAAGAGTGATCTACTTGATATTACAATAAATACAATTACATATTTAAAACAGCTTACTATGAACCTACCTTCTTTCTTTATGTAGGGATTTTTCTTCTTTCCTTTCCTTCCCTGCAAAGAAAAGGGTATTTTGTCTGTTAAAAAACCTCATCTATAAACAATTTAATGTACATGCAGTAGAATAAAAAAATAAGTGACAAAAGAAGAAACTGCTTGTGATCATAAATTCCCCCTTCTTTCACAACAGTTCTTGCCTCATATAGCAAAAGAATGTTGCCTTTGCCACAAAATACCATAATATGAGTGCTCAGGTTAATTACAATTCTCAAGATTTTCATTAAGAATGATCAGTAACCCGTTTAATTGTCACTTCCATTTCTCTGGTTGATTATAGTTTTATGTCACTTTTTACAGTGTTGTGGGAAAAATAAATTTAGTTTAGTTCAAACTTATTCATTTTACATCAGTTGTAAGAACTTGTTTCACAACTGATGTAAAATAAAAAAAGTTTGAAACAAGTTCTTACAACTTAATTAATCAATCACTCTTGATTCTCTTTCCTCAACTATAACCAGCACTTGCGCCGAACATATATTAATAAAAGGTAGCAAGGCAGAACCTGCTTCTTACAGGATTCAAACCCATGACGCTCGTGTCCGCAGGCAAACTCTCTAACCCTGGACCACTGTTCTCCAGAGGAAAAATAAATGGCGACAGTAAATCAAACTTCGATGGGAATATGCTTCCCAGCTTACAAAAGGGATGCTAAACAAAACAAACAGCTTAAAAGAAAAATGTACAACTAGTCATACCATCTTGACTACGGTACTATATTCTGTAAAACAAGAAAGGCACATACCTGTTCATCAAGTCCATCACCCTGACCACTACCATGAATCATCTCCGGCGGGACGTTATCCTCCGTGTATAGTGTCAGCTTCTCCTTTAAATGGGACATCACACCACTAACATTGAGATCTTCACTAGGCTCAGAAGTATCACTCTCACAAAATGCTTTCCTAGTGGATTTCGGGACTCTTTTCTTGGGCAGCGATTTATTCATAAATGACTGTTCCAACCTATCACAGGTTTTCAATTTTGACTGTTTCTCAAAACTCATTGTTTTACTTAGTCGTGGATCAGAATTCTTAGAGCTGGTTGCTCTATATGAGTTCATGGTTTCGGCTCCAGAGAATGAGTTTGATAGAGACTTACCAGCTCTGTGTTTCACACTCTTTTCCACTGCTTTACTGACATCTTGCCGATGTATCTGCGGGCTTTCAGATTGCTCACTCTGAGATCTGCGAAACTTTTTACCTTCGTTCAACGAGAGAGTATCTTTCAAACGATTGTATCTAGAGTATCTACTAGTCAAAGTTTCCTCAAGGGCCCTGTCACTTGAAAGACCAAAACCAGAGTCGGGTAGATTTTTTGAGCTATTGTGAGGATCATTAGCACCCTGTGGAACACCATTATTGTTTCCATCCTCCTCCTCCTCACTTTCACTGTCAAGTTCCTCTAGAGTGTTTGAGTACTGTCTAACGAGTGTTGCGTCAAGCTCGTCGTTCTCCTCATCTTTCTGGCGCAGGGACCCCCCTTCCGTATAGTAATCACTGTCCGAATCACTATCCCCCTTCCGCACAAACGTGTTCAGCTGTTGTGTGTACTGTTTTAATGTTTCTCCATCTAAAATCGTGTTTGTTGCTTCCAACTCCCCATCACTGTCTGCTTCTTCCCCGCGGTAAACAAAGGTGTTCATTTCTTCATCACCATTCATTGTGCTCCGTAATGTGTTTATCTTATCACAAATGCTTGCAACAGACTTCCGTAGTCTCTCATCTTCAACTTTGTTCTTCTGTTGCAACATTCTGTCAAACGACCCAGAATGGTTTTCTGTACCTCTTGATAAACTTGTCTTTTTCTCGACCTTCTTGTTTGGAGTTGGTAGGCTGCTGACTATCTTCTTTGCTGTTCCCTGATATAAATAAAACTGTAGTATAGAACAAATTTTTATACGTCCATATTAATGAAGAAGCCTTCATCTTGACTTTTTTTAGTTTACATCAGAAAATGTGATCTATAGTTAATAATGTCAACATGTAACAAAGGAAAGCAATAGATGATGCTAAGATACAAACAAGAAGTGTATATCCTTTTTAAGCTATCTCATCTTTAAATCCTATATTGATGATATTCAATAGCCTTTTAGGATTTAACACATATATTTGGTTCTTCTATCTCCCATCTTGACCTTTGACATTTTGGCAGATGAGGGGAGTTACTTACATGAAGTGTTAAAACAAGTACTGAAATCTATTACCAATTTATGTGTTATTAATATTCATTATACTAATCTAAACAGCTTATCAGATCATCCTACTGAACGAAAGGTTTCAGTTAAACATATGCTAATAAACTGTTGGAGTATATGTACACCTCCAATTTGGAGCTTTACTTGGTTCATAATAGAAATATATAGTTAGAATAAATAGTTTATTTTACCTACTTCTACAGTTTCTACTATAGAAGAGGCTGGTAGATATTTTAATGATTCGTTAGCATCTTCAATATATCAAATTATAAAAACCAAATTTGTTGATCCCAGAAAAGAATACTTTTTACTCATAGCTTTATAGTAAAGATACATTTTGATATGTTAGCATTTCCAAGCCTGAAAACTGGCGAGAAACTATATAATGAGGTTTTATCTTCTAGAGCAAGTAGCATATTAATAGCAAACCTACCCTGTGATAAACTAAGTAATCATTTTCAACAATATCATTGGCACTTGGTCTTGCATCGGGATTTTGGCTCATCATCTCTTGAATGAGCATCCGAAGTTCTAAACTGTATTGGTCTGGAAGGTCTAACTCCTGGAATAAAGATTTTAACAGATTGTTGGCAAATACAGTTTCCACAAGCCTTGTCATGAGATATATTATGGCGTTTTTATGTAGGTGTGAATTGTTTTTGGAAAAATCTGTTCTCTGTATTCTTTATCTTAAAAGACAACAACACTAGAATCAGAGAGTATTTAGTGTAATGTTTCTTGAAAAACATTGTAACGACTTATTATGATGATATCAAGAACAAGAGGAGGTACACACAATAAAATAGCTTTTCATTGTCTGGCATTTTTTAACATAAAACCAATAGATATATGGAACTTATGAGAATTGTCACATAGAGACTTTCTTCATTATCGCACACAAATAAGGCAATACAGCATTCATTTTGAAATGCTTAACTCCATAAACTTTGACACACACTTTGTTTGGACAATGATATCAATTTAAGGTAAATGTTAAAATAAGAAACCTCTTCAAAATAAGACCCACTTTTCCATTCTTTATTTCGTTGATGAGTGTCCACAAAGCTCTCCCTTCAAAGGCTCTTTTCAATGTCAGCATTTCGTAGGCACAACATCCAAGACCCCAAATATCAGTCTGAAATACAGAAATCATTAAGATTAAACATTCTGTTGTACTGTAAGAAAACCCATTCTAGGGTTTAAATGCATCAAATTCTATGCTTTGATTATCACCTTAAAATCTTTATTTATTAAGTTTTTAGTTACTACTAAACAATTCCAGTAGACGACTCAAAAATGACTGGGAAACACATTCATTTCTCATAACAAATAATTTCACCTATTCTCACATCTGTTATTTCCAATAACAAAAAGAAAATGGTATTTTCATAGTACAAACATGAAAGCCATTAGTTCAGACAGGATATCCTAGTACTAGTTAACCATTTACCAAGCAATTTTTCCTTTTCCCACAATTTTTTCTGTCTTATCAGAAGATTTATTTCCACATCACTTTTCCAAATGTTGTCTGCAAACTCTTTCAATTTGGGACAGTGTTTGGTAAAGGGTTTAACAATCTTCACCTTGTGATTGTAGGGTTTGCCAGTAAATAATTCTGGACTCATGTATGATGGGGTCCCAATAAATGTGTTGGCCTTACTCTGATTCAGATCTAACACCCTGTAAAAGATGATACAAAAGGTCAGCATTTACAATTAATATTTCATCCGTTACACTTGCTTTAAAGTTAAACTATTACAGCAAATGACCTCATAAAACCAATTTCATAAAATGAGAAATGCTTGTAGTGTGAAAAGTCTCCCCTTATCACAATGGTTTGCGTAAGTAGTTTATAATTATCAGATGTTGTTCCTTTCAATTTGTACATATTGGAAAACTACAAAAAGTTCAACAGTTAAGGGCAATCCTATTTGAGAATAACAAATAAAGTGTTTCAGATTTTTCAGGTTGTAAGCAACCATCAAAAAAGGTTACTTTGACTATATTATGACGCTCAATAAAGATTTCACATGAGCAAGATTATACTGAATGTCCATATTTTAGAATTTATGAAATAGATTTGAAAATAATGCATGCAAAATAATATGATCTGCCAGCTTATCTGGATCAATAAAGATGCTTTTACTTTGCAATACCAAGATCCCCAAGTTTCACAGTCAGGTCTTCTTTCAGGAATATATTTTTCGTTTTCATGTCTCGATGGAGAATCCTCATATCATGCAGATACTGAAACAGAAAAAGAAGTATAGCAAACACTAACTGAGAAACTTACATTAAACCCTTAGTATTCTGGGTAATTTTCTTAAAATAGACGTTTGTGTCTGCTTTTCCAAAACCTTCAATATCTGCTTAATTTTGTTGAGGAAAGATACTCAGAGTAGCAAACAGAATAGATTACAGGCAAACCGCCAATTTGATTGGTGGCTGGCCTTGATTCAACCTGTTTGCATAAGCATGAAGTCACTTCAAGCACTATAAGGGTTAAGCTATATAATGTATATCAAGCACTTTTATGTTTGTTTGACTTGTCTTTTATGTTTGTTTCTGATGGATAAATCCTCAAAGTATAAAATTAGAAAATATGATTCTGATAAAATGCTGGGCAGAGTAACAGGTATGAATTTTGATTCATTTAAAAGGACTTCAACATTTGTCATAGAGGATTTAACAATGTATTTCGGAACCAATGATCTAGATTGTGACCAAACATTTGACTGTGCATACTAAATTTGCCGAATCGTGGGCAAGAGTTTGCCATCAAAGTGCTGAAAGGCATGAAAGCTGGTTGCATCATATCAAAGGAAAACACAAATTTTCAGTTAATTCAGAATAAAGGTCTTTTGTTATTTGGTAAGGATTCATTAAATCACCATTTCAAAGTTTGTTATTTACATAACACAATCTGTGAGATAGTCCCTTTAAGAAATAATTCAGATGAGTCAGAGAACATGCTGTTTAGAGTTCATGGAAGTAATAAAACTTCGCAAGGAAAAACCACCCTTTTCAAGAGCTTGCATGGTTTTCATTAAGAACAGATTGCCTCGCAAACCATCGGTTAAAATTCCTTGTTAATTGGTAACTTTATGCCCAGCCATAAAGTCTTATAAAAGAGGGTTGCCTGGCTGAATTTGTTAGATCAAAACCTGGATCTGTTTCTTTAAATCTTAATGAAAAGCCAGTGCTCTTATATCTTATCTTGATAACCAAATCTTTGATGTAAGTTCAAACTCATACTAACTTTCAATGCTCCTCCTATCTGTAGCACCCATTCTGACACAAGTGGTTCTGGGACACTGAGTTCTGATTTACGTATGATTTCAAGGTAGTCTTCCAAGTCCCCTCCGCCACAAAACTCAGTCACAATGTACAAACAGTCATCGTTCATTACAGATTCGATATATGTCAAGATGTTGTCATGTTTAACGCGGGAAAGTAATGTTGCTTCGTCTAAGGCCTGTGCTCGACCATCTTCATCACATTTACACAGATCTATTTCTTTGACAGCAAACTGAAATAATAAAAAATAATAAAGGTATTTATAACTATCCTAATGCATTTAATAAAAGCATAATTAATTATTCAATATTGAAAAAGACCTTTAAAGCATTTTTGTAAACTAAAAGATGGCATAAAATAAAATTGAACATTGTACAGTCAAGCCTCGATAATCCGGACGTCATTATACTGGATTATTCGCCATCTGGACAGAATTTGTAGGGAACGGTTCTTACCTTCATAAATTGTTCTGTTTAATCCCGAAAATTCCCTTTCCGGCAATAGACAATAAAACTCGGGAACCAAACCTAACTTTTAATAACAGCAAGTATAATGGTTATTGTTTTATGGTTAGCTTTATTAATTGTCGATATGGTTATCTGACATTCACAACTTGCATGTATGCTTGATCATAAAAGGTCACCCAGTGTAGATTAATGAAAGATGTTGATTGTTTGTAAATCGGTCATTCTGACAATTTACTGGTCTTACCTTATTGTTATCATCGTCATGTGAAGAAAGTCAAGTTTGCTAATTCACTGCATAGACAGAGATCAGGAGACAATGTCTTGCAACCATATCAACTTTAACATATCTTTTCACTTCATCGTAATTATTATGATACACAGTGTACAGGTGAACATTTCACTGGAAACTCGCCAATTCTTTAATCAGATTATTTGTTAATATGGACATTACTGCTGGGAAAGAAAGTGTCCGGATAAACAAGGCTGAACTGTATAGTAACAATGTATATAGAAACAAATTTGGAATGTTTGTGGACAAGGAGTAGGAATAAAATCATCAGGGGAGCCAGAGGTGAATTGACCTTACGACACAGAGCAGTTAACCACGCCCACCGTAAATAGGGGAGGTCACTCTTATTTTCTCCGACATTCTGAGTGAAATAGCGTCAATGCACAAACTAGGATCCCTGTTTGACATTGCCGATGATTTCGGATATTCTTATTTGAAATCGGAAATATTCTTACAAAATAAGCACCTGCCTTTATTGCTGGATAATATGTACATAGCATGACAATTTGTAAAGAAGATGGTATATTTTGAGCGTTAGCAGAGACATTTATAACAGCTCTGTTATATATCTCTATGGCGTTTGGGGAGTGATTTACCCCAGCAGTGTGGGGTCCGATTGGCACCAAACACGATCCGTCCAAAGTCCGATCAGACTCGGATCCGAACGACATTGGTCCGTTCGGCACTGGTTCGACCGGACCTTCAAAATGACCGTATTTCATACTACTTCAAAACAGTTAATTTGCAATATTTGCAGGTTACGAACAATATTATCTCATTTTGATTCTTAAACGGTTTAGATTTTTATTTTACTAAATCGGCGTATATCCTGAATGATTCAAAACGCAGACCTACCAATTTTATCATGTTGAAAATGTTATAATAGTGTTGGTCATGTTGAGATTATGGTGTTAAACAATTGCTGATAGGAACAATCACTATTTTGTTGTCAAATAAGTTAATAATCAAGACTTTCGAACATGATTTTTTGTATGATTCTCAATGGATGATTGTCGGTTCTGCTACTTGATTACGAACTAAGGGTCATTTTACCAAACGAAATAGTTTCAATTGTTCAAAATTTAAAGAGTTTGCAGACGTCATTTAAATGAAGATGATGAATTAATACTATTCTAATAGGGCAGAACAAATTGATGTAAAAGGATAACTTGATCGCTAAGAGCAATTTCCCCTTTTCCCACAATATTTTCCCTGGTTGTCAAAGTAGTCAAATGTAGTTATTGTTTGGTAAAGGGTTAACAAACCTCGATTGTTAAAAAGGATTAAGGGTTTCGACGCTAATTAACATCAATCTGACACAATTGCACTTTATGGTCAAGTCACAAACCCTTTATTGTTTAGCCGATCGGCGGTCTTTGTAATCAACCACTGGCTACCAAGAGTGTGTTTTACAACATATTACAGCAACATTAGTTTGTTTAAGGTATTCGGATAAACTTGCAACAAGGAGCTGTGGATTTGTTTTGTTTTTAATAGCTTTTAAATTTGGATACGATACATCGATCATTACAGGTAGGTGGATTAATGGGTTATAGTAAGAAAGTTAATTAATTGTTTAAGGTGCTCTTAGGGGGAGTCCCTCTTAGGGTCCATTTAAAAACAAAATCAATTAATTAAAATCCATTTTGAAGAATGTGTATATATCCAACTGGAAACCATGTCCTCTCACAGCATTATCGATCAATATTGTATTTTAGTTAACATTTGATTCATTATCAAATGCAACTGCTAACATTCGTCATTATGTGTCAATTCCGTTTTTTAAAAACAACATTTTTTTCATTTTCAAACGAAGA
Source organism: Cerastoderma edule (assembly GCA_947846245.1). NCBI lineage: Eukaryota > Metazoa > Mollusca > Bivalvia > Cardiida > Cardiidae > Cerastoderma > Cerastoderma edule. Next base: position 33,841,756 of record OX401413.1, on the reverse strand, counting down.
TAAAAGACAAAAATAAAAATTTACTGACATGTTAAAGAAAAAAAGAAAGAAAATAATAGTTCATACTTCTATTCTTTACATCGTTTTATAAATTAAGTGTTTGCATATATTTACTAATTGCGTGTGGTTCTCAGTCATTTCGCAATATATGTGACAGATTTTGGAAACGGGATAAACTCTGCTTCACCCACAAGTCTCTCCTTATACATAATTTCTCTATTATTAGTACTTAAACAATATCTTAAGCAGTAGTGACGAAGGAAAATCACAGCACAATAGTGCTATGTGTTGACGGAGTCGCACAGCGTGTCGGAGAAAATGGCAGATAGCAACCGAAGTGTTCGCTGATTGGTCAGTTCCAGCTGTCAATCAAAGTCTGTCGTAAGGTCAATTGGATGATAACCTAAAGCTGAGCTCGGAAATGTATCCCATTCAAGATGACAAACAGCTATTGTTAGGAAAATCAACATTATGTGACAATACTAAACAAGAAGAGAATAGTACTGTATATGATGCCATACATTGTGACACAAAGTCATGAATTGTCTTGTAATGTTTGTTGAACATTGTTGCGAATTAGAGAACCTAATGCATTGTTGTAGAGAACATGCCTGTATTATATTTAGAAAACACAACCGCTCAGTGTATGAGTGTTGTTCACTGAATAGATGTGTGTGGGTCTTTGAAAGGTTCATTTGCCCGGTTCATTAGTCTCATGATGACTGGCCCATGTTATTTGATTAATACCAATGGTAACAAGAAAAGGTATGTATAAGAAGTTTGTTATAAATATTCAAATGTGGACCGTTACTGGGTTCATTCGATAACTCTCGTAATTCGGGAAGACATCAATATTCCATAATGTGATCTCTCTTTGGGTATCTAGGGAAAATCGATCCGTCAAAGATGAGTTGTCAAGGACATCAGACAAGTCTTTCTAACTGAATGTTTCTATTCATGTTCAATAGACTTTGACCGTAGAGCAAACTATTTTGGGGTTACCTTTTTAAACCGAAAAATGAGATAGTTACCTTCTGTCCATCTTGTTGCCTCACCAAGAAGACTTTCCCGTAAGACCCTTCGCCGAGTAAGCGTTCATACTCAAGATCTAGAGCGTCGTCCATAATCAAAAGTTTTATAAGTAATTCTACATATCAAAAGCCTTTCAAATGTGTGTTGACAAGTTTTTTATTACGTTTAAAATGTTTTGATTTTGGTTTACATGTTCTACTTCCGGGTCATTGTTTCGGATACCCTTGGTTTCAAAAGATGAAGTTTATATTCCGGCTTCCTTGGTACTCGAAATATATTTTAAATATTCACAGCGTACTCTTAGCCAGAACAGAGTCAAGGAGCAAAAACAATTGGAAGCAAATCTAAATATTCCAGAGAATCAATCTATTAAAACCAAAATTTGATTCAGAATGCCGTGCAAAATGTTTTGATAATACCAAAGTCCTAAAACATTTATGAAAGATCTAAAAATAGTTATAATTTTTAGGGATGACGTCACGAATAACGTCACATATTTAAATATGTTTGATTCTGTTCGGCCTTGAGATCGATGTAGACGAAATGCATCTTTGGAAAGGAGTAAATGGATACGGCGGAGAAAAGGTAAATATGTATTACTAAAGATATTTATAGGATGGTTTTGTTTTTTTCAAAATCGTTTAACATTTAAGGCAACAGAAACATCACTTTTTTGTCAATTCCATGCAAGATAAACCTGTTGATGACTGAAATTCAGACCAACACCGCCCCTATTTTCGCTATCCTTCACTGAAGGCTTCAGTATTTCTTTTCCCTTTTTATGGGAAACTTCTTAAGCCCTGGTAGGCTTATCATTTACCTCGAATGCTTCTTTATAATGTGTCGTCTAGTTTAAGCAGAAAAAAGGCACCAAGTGTCAACTGTCATATATAAATAAATCTCGTCTAAGTTGGATCGTTTATCAATAAAAGGTCCATCTAACTTTGTTTTGAAGTAAGTCACATATTTCGCCTGTACGCTAAATTTCCTCTGGGAGCTGATTCCAATCGTTGATAACAAGGTGGAAGAACAAGCCATGGAGACGCAGATTCTTGTTAGCTTTTGATTAGTCCAGATAACTAGTCTCGAAGGCTATTGCTATTTTGACTGACGCCTTCGAAGCACGATACATGTCCAAATGATGAAAAAAGCTTCGTTCACGGATTAATATTTAGACTAATTATAATAGATACAGATACAGCACAGATAGATAAAATAATTTCCACGGCAAAGCTGTTTTTTGCAAACAATGTCAGAAGCTCTTGAGTCACTTCCATAAAAAGCATACAAGCGCTCATAAAAACTACAAAACAGGCTAATATGAGTAAAAAATTATGATAGAATATATTGGAACATAGCGAAAAACCACAAAATCATGAAAATACAACGCCTGCACTATTACCTTTCTATTTTTCAATGTGCTATTTTCAAAATTTGGTGCCCACCAATTTAACTTCATTGTTTACATTTGGGTAACATCTAGGATAGCAAGGAGCGCATGGATTAATTAGTGGCGGTCACCTGGTTAGATAAATCCCGTGAAACACATAGAAATACTGTGATTCATCCAATATTAACGACGTGAACATTCAAAATGGAGAATTTCTTGGGATTTTATTGGTTCACAATGTTTCTCGGCTGACCTTGTTGTATCGCTAATTGTAAACAAACGTTTTAGTATTCACTCTTTTAAAATCATCATATGAACGTGTTACAGTCTCAATTCCTCTGTAAAAGGGAATTTAAAGTGCTTTTAAGATATTTTCAACCATTCTAGAACTTTCACAGTTTAAGTGTAAATGAGCGTAAGTATGGCTTTAAGCATAGTAGTGATACACGCACCAGTATTTTAGTTTCAACCTTACCAATTTTAGTGGTGATTCCTCCAAATATCGACTGTTTAAAAATGTCTATGTTCAATTTGGGGATGTGGTGAATATATATCTAATACAGAAATAGGTTTTTGAGTTATAACTTCCTATATCAGAATGAAATCAGGCAGTGAACATCACAGAGATATTCCCATTTGACATATTTGCCTCAAACACTGCACGTTTTCAATGCTTGGCAGCAAGAACACCGACATAAAGCGAAGCTATTTTATATGGGATAAAATCTTTTCCAGTTATCATATGTTTACCATATCTGTTTTACATCGATTGTAAAGGAAGCTTAAAGATTGTCCAAAACCACTGATGACTGCTTCCTGGATACTAAACCTGTGCTCGCTCGGATTTGTCCGGAAATTATATGGCATTCTTTCACAAATTTCAAAATTGACACCGGCATTTGAGCTAATATATAAGGCTCAAAGATAAAGGAGCATCCAAATGATACCATACCAGATAAAACATAACCTACAGTAAAATAGAAGTCCAGTATTTGAAAATTTGATTTATTGTGTCAGTTTGAAAGATTATTGAATGTTTGACGAAAATAAAAGAGGAATATTGTAAAGGACCCTATTCTTTTTATACATGGCTTACTTACAATAATTCATGTGCAATCATATCGATTGAAAAGCCTTATTTGAGTCCCAAATTCATTAATCGATATTCATCACGTCGTGAATTGGTGATGAATAGAGAGGATGACACATGAAAGAGCGGAAATCTTTTAGAGAAAATCTGTCAGACGACATCAAAGGTTATTTATTACATCGAAAATGTCCAATTTTAGATTTATAATTGGTTGGGGATCTTTAGAACGGAAAGATATTGAACGCTTATACTTTTTTACTATTCATGTTTCAGTACCGCTCTGTCATAAAGAGCAAGAAGAATGCATGGCGGATGCTTGTGTTACTCGTGTTTGTGTGTGTGTTTGTCAGCCTCTACCTCTACACCAACGCATTTCGACAGACGAGAACAGCTGAAGTGTACCATCCAGTCGAGAAGCCGAACCAGGTATGCATTCGACAATCTAGACTTCGAACGAGTCAAATTTAAACTGAATCGCTTTCGTAATATGGAGTAGACGTCTACCGGTGTCTTATGAGACTAAAAGCAGTCGAAAACAGGATACATGATTTTCCCTATAAAATGGTTTTATGTGACTGGTGCAAATTGAATCATAACTAGTTAACTTCTAATTCGTTTGACTTTTGACATATAGTTACAGTTTAAAAATGGTCGTCTCGAGCAAAATTATCATAGCTAGTTCATCTTTGGTCACTGCTGATTCTTGATTTTTTTCTTTCATGTGTATTAAAAAGGTATCTTTCTGGTTTCAGGAAAAAAAAGGCTATAAAGTAGAATTCATTATGAACTTTCATCCTTTTCAGTCATAAATACTTTGTTTAATGCAGCTTGATACTGATCGCAAGTGTGTGTTATAAGTATTTATCAAAAAGGGTGGTTTGGGTTTCTTCTATTGACCAAACTTAGTAACAATTAAAAGCGAGGACAAACTTGATGAGTTTTTCATTTTCTAACGACCAGGATTCTTTTTAACTATCGTTTGAAAAAGGATATAATTGGTATAAGCAATTGTATCTCTAGTCCGAGCAGTGTTCTTTAAGCAATTTTAATAGCCATTTGCAGCACATAGGTAAAGTAAAGGGATATTTGGTAACAGTTCGAACGATAACCATAGAATGTTCACCGTTTAAGTCCCTTTCATCCATGTTTAAATAAGGCAAACTCGGCTCCACCCATTGGATCTCTCGGTTTATACATGCATTTTTTTCTTTCTTTTTTTTAAGTTAGAGTTTAAAGATCTAACCCATTTATTCCCCCCGTCAATTGGTATGTGACGTTCGGGAGGGGTCATTCCTCTACATACCTTACATTATCATACAACAAGTGCAAAATGATAGACATTTTAACTTAACCCACAAATCCATAAATACATCAAATAAACCCAAATTAACCACAACACTACAACTTATACGTGAATTTCGCTACCTATTACTACCATCACGATTGTGTAGACAGGAAGGATAGATAGTCATCCTCGTACGTCGAGATAAACATTGTGGTTTTGAGACAGGGTTTAACATATAAAGTGTCAAAACAATGGTAGGAACTGTTCCCCCTTATGACACATTTGGACATCTTGATAATGTACACAGCATGGTGACTGGAAGCCAGGCGCACTTCAAATAATTTAATGACAGGTTCTGAATCATGTGATGATACGATACAAATGAAACATATATTCTTATAATATAACAAACCAACACAACTACTGCCGGAATCTATACAACACGATAAGCATGCGAATTATGGCAGGTACTGCAGACGTGGCGAAATCAATTGCACGAAGCATGTCCGAAAGTCATAACCGACAATGATGAAACTATTACTAATGGATTAAGTCTCTAGTGGTCCAGGGGTAGAGCGCCGGCTTCGGAACACGGAGTTTATGGGATCAAATCCCCTGATTAGCGGAGTCTGTCTTGCGACCTTTCATTAATCCTCATTTGGCGAGAGAACTGGTTATGTATCCAGGAAGCAGCATCAAAAAAGTTTATTTAAGTTGTAAAAACTTTTTTTTTGCAATATCGATGTTAAATAAAAAATAATAAGTTAAAACTAAACTTATCTCTTTCTTTCTTCACAGACTGAGTGGAAGGACAGATTAACTGACAATGCATACTACATGCAGTACAAACGGTTGATTGAGCGTAACCAGACACTCCCCTTGCTAACATTATTTACGACATGGAGGGACAGTGCGGAGAAATATCTCGTTCACAATCTGACGTCGAAAAATTGGTTATCGCTACGTCCTTTCGTCGTCCCGATCATTTTTACAAACGAGACAAGCGTGGCGAAGATATGTAAACCGTTAGGATGGACGGTGTTGCCCATAAGAGTGTCCGCTGCAGAAGGAACCCCCGTTCTCAAGTTCATGTTCGCCGACGCAATCGCCGTGTCCAACAGCACGTTTTACGGCTACGCCAACAGCGACATCTTGTTTACGAATCAGTTAGTCGAAACGCTAACCGTGATCAAGAATAGAATCGATTTGGAGAAAGCTACCTTGATTGTGGGTAAACGGACCAATGTTGAATTCGTGACGAAGGAAGAAGCGTCGTCATGGGCCAACATCGCCCGAACAGCTAAACAGAGAGGCAACCTCTTTATGGGGGATGCGGAGGACTACTTTTTGACACAGCGGACGTATCCGTGGAATAAAATACCGGAAGTTGTGATAGGGCGCATAGGTTACGATAATTGGCTGGTCTACAACGCGCGGGAATCCAAACAGCTTGTGATGGACATCACCGCTTCGTCACTGGCTGTACATCAGACGACGGAGGCCGGGAATTATGAGGGACATGCCAATAAGCTCAGAGATTATAATATAGATATGTTAACGGAGAGATACAATTCCATCAACTTCGATGCTGGCAAGGTGGATTGCATAGACCGGGAAACGAGGTACAACGAAGAGGGTGCCGTGGGCATTCATATGCGAGCTGTACCGTTATCATGCAGTCTTGTTTACGACCTTAAGGAGTTGTACCCAGTTCAGACGAAAGTTGAAAAGGGAATTAACTGGAACCGGCTCATATGTATGCTGGTATCTTTCTTTATCTGTCTGTATGTGTATCGCGAGTTTCTGTCTTGATCGCTGTCTGAATCATGAGAGGATGATTTAACTGAATACTTAATTGTTTAATAAACATTGAATCGATTCGGCACAAATATGTATTGCTGTTGGCGAGCAAATCCCTGTAGTGTTCACAATATCATTTTCTTCATAACTGTATTGTTTGTTTTAACCCATAACCAAACAATAACGACATTTTACCAGTTTGTTGTAGACGACTCTGGAAAACATTAACGAGCAATTCTTCCTTTTCCCACATTGGTGTCTGCCATATCAGAAGGGTATTTTTCAATTTCATCACATTTTGAAATGTTGTCTGCAAACTCTTTCAATTTGGGATAGTCGAAATTTTGGGGTTTGGTAAAGGGTTAAAACAAATAATCACAGCGTTACCCTAAACTCTTATGACGTCGTATCGTTTTCGCAGTGTGCTTGTAGTGAATGAAGGCATCATGGTGTTATGGTTGTATCAAAGATTATCGCCATAAACCAATGCGAAGGGAAAACTGTTTTGTTGCTCTGACTACAGAACATGTGGGGTTTTCTAAACTTTGGGAGTTCCTTTGTTGTGAATTCATGCTTTTGACCCTTAGAATGCTGGATAATTTTCTAAAAATAGATTTTTGTGTCGTCTGCTTTCCAAACCTTAAATAACTGCTTACTTTTGACGAGGAAAGATACTCAGAGAAACACATAGGTTAGATAACAGACCAGCCGCCAATTTACTTGGCGCTGGCCTGAATGTAAACTGTTTGCATAAGCATGACCTCAGTTCCAGCACTATAAGGGTTTAAGTGTGTCATACTGTCTGTGTCTTTGAAGAGTGTCTCTGAATATCTTCGTAAGTTTGTGTTAGATATTGTTTAATTCAATGCAACAGAATTTAGATAATAAATATTAATAGCATCTATTGACAGTGTTACTTCAATTCAAAATTTGAAACCTTTCCCCTACACTAATGATGCTTTTTTGACGCTCCTAGGGAAACCAATGTCAAACGGATGAACCTATTTGCAAATGCCTCCTTTTCGTCACAAATATATTAAAAATAAAAAAGACATCTCTGCATATTTCAAAACCGTCGTCAATTTGTTTTTTCTCTTTAGAAATAAAAGAACAACTCCCTTTGCCTCCTGATGGTTCAATTCATTTAGCAATACCCTTGGCTGGCCGGCAGTGTTAAATGGCAAAAGGTGCCATTTCCGAAACGGACCATTCTTTTGTAAATGTGTTGTTACAAATGCAGAATAGGTACTTTTCCTTGTTTTGAATTTTGGACATCAGAATGCATCTGCAGTAGAAATGCGACACTCTGAGACCGCTTAATTAACCATTTAAACATTGAGCTGCATGCAAGTACTAGCACTGGTATAGTGTCATAACGTACATATATATTCAATTATGGCTATTGATCCTGTTCACCCAAAAAGGTGTCAGTTCTCCAATACAGAACCACTTGAAGAGTACCTAAATATGTCATTCAACGCTTAAACTGGATATACGAACCATACAATACACAACCTATATGATAACTCCTCACTGTCTTTTTGTTTTCTTCTTTTTTCAAATAGAAGATATTTTGATGTTGAAACATTCTTCAAATTGAAAACATTACCAGATGATATTGAAAAATGCATTTTTCATGACATTGGGCAGACACCATTGCGACACTTTGAGAAAGAAATTGCGAAAACGATTTCTCCCTATGCCTAAATGGTACAACGTTTAAACTATTCACATTTTTTTGTGATATTCCGAACAAACATTACCTTCCATACAATGCAGTTGTTTTCTATTTATCTTTCATATTGTGTTTGATATAGCCAACAATTCCAGCTCTCTCTTTTTTTTTTTTTTTTTTTTTTATCCAAATGCACTTTTCGTAAGGGGTACCAACAAAGATAACAAACTAAACAAATTGTTTGAAATATGTATATTATATATCTGAAGTAAATAATATATTTCTGGAAAATAACATTTTGTATAAATAATAACAAAGTTCATGCATCCAAATCAACAACAAATCACAATGCAGCCATGTACTTTTTGCTTTTTTAAAAACAAATTCAGTTTAATAAAAACATAGATAATGAATGCACACACTCGAAAAAATAATAATCTAAAAACCTTTCAACAATTACTGTTCAATGCAAAGCTTACAAAATTGGCGAAAATCCATTTCTATTCTTGATCAATTATTCTAAATTCTTACTAGCTACCCTAAACGTACAGTACATAAATTATATCGGATACTAAAACAGGTAAACCTATTCACCTATTTAGTGTGCATTCCCAGCTTAACATGGATGTGTTCATTTAGATTTATACTTGAAAAAGTCAATCATTTTCGAATTTGAGTGGTCAATATTTGACCTAGTCAAATACCCACCAATCACAATCCAAAGTCGATTGGTTACTCAGAAAAATAAATGGCAAACAACCATAATTTCAGTAGACATTTCAGAATGTTTAATACTATATTATTTTCTCATTAAAAGCGACTTGCAAAGGAAAAATGCATCGGGGAATCATAACGGAAAGAAAGAAGAGATATTGATATCAACATAGGCAGACTAAAACCTATCTAGGTTTCTATGATATAATGGTTCAAACGAAAGCTTTCATGAGGCACTAACTATGAGACAAAACACAAATTGATCGAAGAGACCGATTTGAGGACTGCAGCGCTCTCAGTGTCCAAAGGTTATCGATACAGGTCTATAAACTTAGAAACAATGGCCAATGAAAATAGAGACATAGATAACTGTAACCTATGTGTCGCGAAAAAACACAGCATTTCAAGTTGGAATATCACAGATATCAAACTACAGTATTTGAATACATATTTCACCATTAAAAACCTATGATTCTTGTCTGTTAATAACAAACGAGCATAAATGTTTGGCGGAAATAATGAAAACGTTTTTAATAAACACATTTTGAACATATAGATAATACGCTTGAATATATTATTTAATATGTTACTAGAGTTTAAAGCATTGTGACAAAATAAAAGTTTGATCTTGACACAATATTTTAGTCTTAACACAATAACACTATCTTACAACGCCATATTTTTTGGGTCTTGCAGCAGACGTCTTTCAAAAGGCATTGTGGCAAAAGAAGAAACTGCTTGTCAAAATTTCTCCTTTTGCCAAAATGCTTTTTCAATCAATTAGCATATCACAACAGAAAACAAATTGTTTTTTTTTGTTTTTTGTTTTTTTCAAAGCTTTTCTAAATTCGTCTGCTTCAACTAAAAAAACGTTGTCGGCATGTGGTCAAGAGTTAACTAAAATGCAGGTTGAACAAGATCAGACGTCATATGGAGGAATGTTGAACAAGACGAGCGAATGATTCGGTTTTTATCCGTTCACCTTGCATACGATACAATCGAAAAAAAAAAGAATGACGTCACAAATTGAAAGAACGTGCCATTTTACTTTAACCCTAAGATAGTGCTGGAACCGACTTCATGCTTATGCAAACAGGTTAGATCCAGGCCAGCCGCAAAGTAAATTGGCGGATGACCTGTGATCTTACCTGCCTGCTTCTCTAAGTATCTTTCCTCATCAAAATTTAGTATATAGTTAAGATTTTGAAAAGCAGACGGCTTAAAAATCTAATTTTAGAAAATTACCCAGCATTCTAAGGGTTACTCATCCTGGCTACACAACGAATACCATCTGATCTGAAAGGAGATGTAATCTCCATTATGCATCACTCTGATACATACATTGTCGAAGTCTTGAGAAACCACGGTCACAAGAGAATAAATACATTGATCATTATCTGCAATTTATTCCTTTGTCAAAGCGGTTTTCACAAAGATTTGTGAAGAAAACGTATATTATCTAAGCTATATTTGTAATCTGTTGTTGTTGTTGTTGCTTTGCATTAGGAGCAGTAACAATTCTCTGTGAGGACATGGATAAATTTATCAATATTAAACCTTTAAATACCTTCCACATTTACTTTCACGAGGAAACTTTGGCATCGTTACTAGACTGCCTTCATAGAAGACCGAACATAATTTCTGAAATTTCGATGCACTTTGATCCATCAATCGACATTTACACTGGATTATCATGATCTATAGATGAACGTTCTATCAAAATATTACTTTTACTGAAAGCGAAGGAGAACTTTTTATCTCTTTTCTAGCACAACAGTTTCCACGTGGGTTAGAAAACTGCAATATCGCAAAAGCAACAACATCAACAACAGCAAACTGAGTAATTTAAAGCTTATCGGTGCTTGACAAGATTGTTCACAAATGGTAGAAAGCACTGTGACAAAAAGGAAGTCTTTACCATAAAAATCTCTTGTCACAATTTTTTCTTAGTTCTTTTACTACAGGGGTCCGTTTTACTAAACAAGTTACGGAAAATATTTGCGTCAGTCATAATTGATAAACATTGATAGTATCTTCACTGAAAGAACAATATTGTAATGTGACATGTCATTGGAAGCGTCTCGGAGAGACGATTCCAATGATGTGTTACTTTGCAATATTGCTGTGCCCAATATGGATAAAAGCGGAATTGTTGTTTTAGACTTACGCAAATCTTAAGCGTAAACTGTTAAGTAAAACGGTACCCAGATGCATAAGCCATTATGAGATAAGTGCACAAATATTCTTATTAAAATGATTGTAAGTTGTTTTGCTAAAAACCTGTTGTAACCCTCGTTTGGTAATTGGTCCAATATCTTGGCAGATACCCTGTTTTGTACAAATTTCAGAGACATGAAAACGGATAACAAATACAAGAAAATGCACAAAAAAGTTAACATAAAAACTCAAAAGACAGATCGATCAGATTTTATTTTGTTTTTGTCTCTATTTCGTGTAAAAACCATGCGATACTATGGACAAAGCCCCGTTCAACTGAGACGTGTCAACGAAAAAGGCTGAGTTTTGCGAGACGGACAGCTCATGGAACTGTCCAACACGCCTCCCGATATACCTCCGTACTATACGAGGCAGGCCGCTGTTGGCACCACTAAACACCGTGGCCGGCTTGTTTATACCACCGTCAGTGTAACGCAACAAAACCTTCTTCGCCGCCGAGTTAGACGAAGTCGTCGTCACCATGTTGAATTTCGTACTGGGTTGCGGAACGAAACCCATGTTTGTCCCTATCCCAAGGCCACCTCCAGTACTACTACCACTACTACACGGCGTCGCACTCGGTGGCCGCGGACTGATTCGGCTGCTAGGTCTGGATGGAATATTTCGCGCGCTTCTCGCCCGGAAGGACAGACTACTGGATCTGAGTTCCGGTGGCGGGTCCGGGGAAAGCCGGATGCCGTCCTGGCGACATTTACAGAGAGGGTTTACGTTCTCCAGGTGCAAGTTCATGCCGCTTCCACAATCCATGCAGGTTCGGGCCCACGCACTCTCGGTTAGCGGGTAAACACCTGTTAATAAAGGTTAGAAAAAGTCAGACGGATTAGCGTGTTAGAATTCAAGTGTGATCGGACGTGATGTGTTAGATTAAGTAGTTAAGTTTAGCAACAATCATAGCAAGGTTATAGGCATGTTGAATATTAGAGGAGTCCATGTATATGGAGAGTTTAACCCTTAGAATGCTAGGTAATTTTCTTAAAATAGATTCATGTGTCGTCTGCTTACGAAATGCTTAGTGATCTGCTTAATTTCGTTGAGGATACTCAAAAATAGCAAACAGGTTAGATCACAGGCCCGTCGCCAATTTACTTGGCGGCTTGCCAGAATCTAACCTGTTTGCATAAGCAAGAAGTCGGTTCCAGCACTGTAAGGGTTAAAACATTTAATCCAATTCTTTCTGGAAATAAAGGATTGTTTAGTTGATTTCGCTTTATTTTAGTTTTAAGTCTTTCGGTAGATGTATTTGAGCATATTATGTAGCTCATCAATAACATTATCAAACTCTTATGGCATAACTTTCCAAGCTCTATCTCCCTTAAAATATCTTTAATATAGAAAGATGCAATGCCTTTGTCTAAACGCAAATACGTGACTGAGAATACAACCGATTTTAGAATTTTGAATCTGTTTCCAGTATTATTTCTAACTCAATATTTAATATTTAATCGGGATATACTCAATACATACTACTCATTCCCTAACCTTTATAGTGCTGGAACCGACTTCATCCTTATGCAAACAGGTTAGATCCAGGCCAGCCGCCATGTAAATTAGTGACTGGCCTGTGATCTAACCTCTTTATTACCCTGAGTAACTTACCTCGTCAAAAATAAGCAGATATTTAAAGATTTGGAAAGCAGGATTCTATGGGCCAATATGATGTTTCAATAATGTGCCCGATTAAAAGCAACAGCAGATCTATGGCAATGATAAACGTGAAAATCAAATATCTCCCTTGTCATATTAGATATTCCCCATTGTTAAAAAAGAACTTACTCATTATGAGTAGTTTCTCTTTTATATCACGTTTATATCTTAAATGTCGTGTTACAAGTGCAATATTAAAGAAGCCTACAGAAAAGTAAATTGTGCCACTCCCTAGAAATTCTTAAGATAATAAAGCTAATTAGTTAAATAACCATGCTTATATAAACAGCATAACTTAAATAAAAGTTAGCAAGAAGATAGAAACATCAACAATTAAGAGGTAAACTAAAGTCACAAGGCAGTTTTAACTACATAAGCTCGTGCAAAACAAAGCAGTTTCATGGAAATAGAAATAAAGCGAATGAATTAATACATGTATGTATTCAACCCCCCGCCAATTTGGCAGTTCCAATGGAAACGAAAACTTAACATAATCTTAAGAATTATCTAAGTTGCGAAAGACATTAATTATCCCAAGAGTTGGAATTTAGAAAGATTGTCAAAAAATCATGGTAAATGAAGCTCCAAATTTTGAATGAAACCGTTGGAATTACAAAATCTATTAACTAACACGATCTTATTAACTGTCTCAGATCCATATCGTTGGTATGTACATTAATGAGGGTTTATAGCAATACAAGAAGGAGGATGGGTTAATGTCAAATAACGAGAAAGAGCTGTAATGATTGTTAATCAGTGTACAGGAGTTATACGACAATGTTGCATAATGTTGTATATCATGAGTTTTGTGTATTCATAAGGTACGCACTAATGAAAAATTATATTTAATTGGCCAATCTTTGATCTATAGAATTTCCTCTGCACTTTGGTCCATTGAATGGGGATTTTCAGTTATTTTCAACGATTAACAGATTTCCTGTTCCAGCAGCACACCTTGTAATGGGTTGAAAACTAGTGTTATACTTGGAAATATGTCGTGCCACTGACACTGACTCTCTACCAAAGAAGTAAAATCACGACTACTACCATCATGCCAATTTCAGATTTTGACCAAAACGATGATAAATAATTGAAATGAAATTACAAAGCCCTTATTTTCTGTCATATACAAAAAATATTCTTTCATACCATACAACTTATTTTGTATGCAATATGCTGAAATTATTACAACTGGGTTGGTTGAAACAATAAAAAAAAAAGACATATAGAAAAACATATCTATCATCTTAATCTAATATTTCACTAAATCTGTATGAGTCAATATGATTATTTAGGAATGTTATGAAATTTGTAACCAAAGCATGCATCATTAGTTAAAGTGGATGGAATTTCAAGCTTAGGGTTGCCATTTTCAGTCTCTGACGCAACTCTCTCATGTAAGTTGTGTGACCCATGGTTTTGGTTAGAGCATAATTTTGAAAGAGCGTATAGGGGCCTGGCTTTTTGTTGGACCTGTTACCTGATGGATGGGACTGACCTGAAAATATAGAAGTCAGCTCTTAACCCTTTACCAAACGCCACATTTTCGACTGTCCCAAATTGAAAGAGTTTGCAGACGACATTTCAAAATTTGATTAAATTGAAATACAATCTTCTGATAGGACAGAATACATTGTGGGAAAAGAAGAAATTGCTCGTTCAGAGCAATTTCACCTTTTCCCACAATGTTTTCCAGAGACGTCTGCAACAAACTGATCAAATGTTGTTATTGTTTGGTAATGTTTAAAGGTAAACCATATATTCCATTACAGATAGTTTTACCGATACAAAGTATGGTATGTACATACCCAAAATTTGGCTATTTCTAGGGTGTTCATTTCTCAGGACAATGAATATCAATTATTTATGATACTGTTTACTGTTTTGGTACAGGATAAAGACCTCAGCCTGTGACCCCTACAGCTTTCCAGGATCCACCAGTACTATGCTAGGGCTAGTGACTTGCCAAAGGCCACTCCCATGAAACCAGAGGTGTCCGCTCCAAGTTCTGAGTCCACCACCTTAACCACTGACCAACACAGAACCCCATAAATTATTGAAATCTTTGACCTTCAACAAAGCTTAAAACAAGAGAAAACATGTATCAACTTCTTGGTGCCTATACTGCTTTAATCATATTAAGTCCCGAAAATTGATTTAACTGATTTAAAGAATATCATCTTGTTATATGAAAAAGAAGAAAAGAAAAAAAAAAACATAAACAATATAAGTGAACAGTTTGAATTGATTTTCTTCACTACAGTGTATTCATTAGAATATTTAGGTCATACTCTTTCAGATGAGCAAGTTATGATCGAAAAATCTTAGAGACACATCACATGGCTTGTAACAGAAATGGCATACTTATGCATCAACCCAACAGTGTTCATTAAATATCTTTCTTTGATTTTACAGTTTATAAAAGTCATTCAACAAAAACGGAACTTAAGGCCAAAAGACATCTTGGGAAGCAAATACATGTAACAGTTACACATTGATAAAAAATCAGGTAAACAGAAATCTAGAATATATATACAAAGTGTATTAAACAAGAAAGTTATGTGCACATGTTAATATAAATTGGTAACTTAAACCCACATACTATCAAAGGAAAAGGAAAATAATAAATAGAATGTCATCTGAACATTTTTAATTAAACGAATCCTTGTTGATTATTCAAAGAAATATATTGATTTTGCATTCTATTCATAACCTTTTCTGTGATTCTACAGTTATTATGTCCTAGAATAATGGTTATAACTGTATTTATTCCAAAGCAAACAATTATTACTAGATACTCTTCACTAAATGCTTTCTTTTCCTTGACTTGTTGAGATTATGTGAGTTTGGCAGGAGGAAAATCTAACAAGAAGTGCTTAAATTGTTGGAAACATGAACAAAATATTGTTAGGGTCTGTATTAATTTATGGGTTAATCAAGCAATTATATATTGGGGATAATTATAATGTATTGCAATATTTTTGAATAAAATGTTTTGAATCAAAGAATATCAAAAATGGAATAAAAGAACTGGCACAGCATAAAGAGAAATGGGAAAAGCCGTAGGTCCAAGAATAGAATAGAATCAAACAAGCTGGTATAATTTGAATAAAAAAAACATATGTATACCTAATAAAAAAAATCCATCAGAATAAATGCATAGCATATGCATACCAAAGAGAAAGAAAAGAGCCCTCATCCCAGAAGTCTTGTATATGAGTTAGAAGAAATCCACATAGGAAAACAAAATCTATTTTCAAGAATAAATAAACAGTTTTTTTTAAAAAAAAATGAGCTAGATCTATGCCTTTTGATAAATAGCAACAGTAGCAAATAGTATTTTTCATACACTGACAAAAGCAAAAGTTACTGACATCTTCATTAGTTGTTATATGTTAGTCCATTATGTATTAGTTGCATTATTAAGACGTGGCCGCCGTACCCTGCATGCATGGGAATTGTACGATAGACCCCCCTTTTTAAGGTTATTGAAGTAATACTATGATAACCCAAATTCTCAGCCGTAGACAAATATTTCATACAATTGATATGAATGCAATTCTTTATTGGTGCTCATTTATTCTACAGATGTAACTTTACCACAATACATTTTGGTATTCTATGTAATTGATTATCACCAAGTATGAAAAAGGTATGGAAATTCTTTCTTTGTTTCGATGTCCTTTCTTTGTTTCAATAAAGTTTGATAGCTCCTCTAAAACACAATATTTTACAAAGTATGTACAGATTAGAGGTAGATTTCGTTTCTTTGGAGTTTCCCAAAGAAACTTCATTTTTCTTTGTTGATAATCATTTTGGTTTAATATTCTTTGAAACAAAACAGACAGTAAATCTATATATAATGGAATGTGACAATGCCATTGCAGGAAAACTTGTATAAATAAAAAAAATGAATAATAAAAAAAACGACAAAATGAATAGAATCTAGTATCATTTCTTAAACTAAAAAATAAAAAAAGGAAGAAAAAAACCCACACATCTATAATCATATAAAAAGATAAAGAGCAATTTAATAAGATGTTACAAATTTCCGACTTTTCAAAAGTTTTTTAAACGTGTTATACATGTGTGCATTTTTCCTGCTATGGCTGTATAAATATGGTGACCAGTTTGCATGCAATTCATTCAGGAATACTGTTATGATTATTAAGCCATGTACCTAAGTAAAAGAGCTTGTGACCCATCCCGGTCGGACCTGAAATTTTAATGGAAATTACCTTCTTAATCATATCAACAGCATGCTATACTATTCTAATGTAATCATGCAATTCTTGTTAAAATTGATTATAAACTAAATGACTTACTTTTAACAACCAAAATTAAAGGCAAACACAAGCAGTGTCAATGGTGATTTTATATACATGTATAAGAATTATGTCATACATTATCATTTTTCATTTTCTTAAGGTTATAATTATCTTTCCAGTATATAACAATCAAATGATAGGCAAAATGGCAAACTTTGACATAGAACATTTGAAAAAAGAAAAGAAAGTTAGCTGCTGCAAACAAGCTAAGTGCTCCAAATTCCTTCTTTCAAATGGCAATATACAGTTTTTTCTATTAAAAAAGTACATTGATAAATACAATTTGACTGAAGTTAGCAGACAACAACATTATTTTTTTACAAAAAGGGAGTAAAAAGTTTAATCCTTAGATTCACAATTGAATTGAAGAAAAAAAAAATGGATAAAAAAGAATGTAAAACACATCTTCATGCAACAACAAATCAACAAATGCCAAGTAACTAATTTCAAAATGCTCATGAAATATACTGGTATAACAATTTTTGAAATGCTAATAAAAAAGTTTCAATAAATACACAATTCACAGTTTTGTTAAGGTATACTAGCCCTGATGGAGAAAAGTCAGAATAACAAAGTCAAAGATTTAACAGAATAAATCCCATTATAAAATCTAGTTTTATATCATAGGAATTTTTCGTGGATTGAAATTTTTATTTGCTACCTTTCAACCATGTAATTTCAATTTCAATACAAAAATTATAATCAAGGGGAGGTAATTACTATGGATTTAATAACAGAATTCATTTATATTTATATTGTTAATATAAATTCCAAATCAGACAAATTTGGAAAAGTGGCTTGGTGAACGCTATAATAAATACTTTCATGATTTACCTTTCAATTTATTCTTTAACCAAAGCAAATACAAGTTTTCCATCAGGGGTGGACTACCTTAAGACGGATAACTTGTCATAAAACAATTTGGTCTTGGCTAATTGTTACACCTCATCTGAGAAACAGTAGGATATTTGGAGAGGATATGCAATTTATATGGTTCCAACACAATACTGTTTTGTCAGGAACTGCTTTGATATTACAAATAATCTTTGCTTTTCTGTGAGATGATTTTTTCATTGGAACTTTTTTACAATAGTATACAAAAATATAATAGTGTGCCTTTTTGGATACAATAAATGAGTAGGCTAAGTAACTGTGTGGAATATGTGTGAAAATAACTATGTCTTACAAGCACTTATAAAATGTAACTAAGAAGCCTGTGTAATTGTAGGTAAAAGACATTGTCTTAAGTTTTCATTTTTATCAGCTCTTAAATGATATTGAAGAAGATCTTTTTTTTCAAATTCTTTAGTTTTACCTAGAACAAAAGGTTTATGGCAAAGACATAGTATTGGACAAGCAGTCACATACAGACATGCATATGTTTTCTAAATGTCGTAATAAAAAACCCAATATTGGAGTTTGTTTCTGAAAATAAGACATTGTGCTAGAGTTAAAAGATTACAAAACCCATACATGAAATACAAAATTTTAAACTTATGATACATGCAATTATGTGAATCAACATACACAACTACTTTCACAGCTACTACTTGTACCAAATGCTATAATGTTATATCAAGTAACATCACTATGTAAAAACACAAATAAAACAACCCTTAAATGAAACGTGAAATCCTATAATTAGTTATTATAAATATCTACTGCAAACATATGCAGTATAATAAAAAATAAACTTTTGATAAAATATTCATAGTTAAGTAAACAAGTGGTTATTTTCAATGCCTTGGCTATCCATTGGCAGAATTTACTATGTTTCTCTTGCATTAATATTTGATAATCAAGCATTATTTTAATGGTGCTGGTTTTTGATGGATCAATAATTGAATTCAACTGTCAAATACTAACCAGTTAAAAAACAAAATCTAACTTTTTGTCAAACAAAACATAATTATGATATGTCATGCACAACAACACATGAATGATTAAGGATTTTATGATTGTTGAGATATTATTTACTGAGTCAACTTGGTATTTTTTTTTGTGAAATAAGAGGACGACAGTTGGTCTATAAACGAAATTGGTTACCGTATACACATGTTTATATAGCAACATCACGCCATGTAAAAATCATTATATCAATGATTATGATCTGGACAGAGGTTAAGTTCACAAGTACTGCCTAGCCTTAACTTTTACTGATGCATGACACATTTTCTTATTTATGCATAACTCCTGATGAATTGCCACTTAAATAGAGCTTGTATCATGAATGAGTATCACACTAATATATAAGAATAGTAAGAAGGAAGAACATAAGACACATCATGAGGTTAGAAAATGAAAATTGGAAAAAAGGAAACAAGGCAAGTATAACTTTGAAAAGATTAAAAGAAAGACATTAATGGACAATGAATTAATTACTGGATATGCATAATGTGTTTTCAGTCCATGAGCAAAGTGTACAAATTTAGATTCAACTTGTAAACGATTCCTCAAAAAAGGAATAATTCAACATACTATGCTGCATCAGACAAGATGTTGTTAATGAATGCTCAAACCTGATAATCATTACTTGAAGCCTGAATTGAAACATCTTTAATATGAACTAAGAAGGAAAATTTAAGATATCAAAGCCTATATAACATCAGGACCATGGTGCAGGCCTGAAAACAAGAAGGCTTGTGAATATGGAACAATAAGCACAAGCTCCATACAGGATATTTGTAATTTACATAAAAAGCATCTGGTAATCTGTCAAAAAGCCATATGAAGAAAACTATTTGTCCAAAAACGTCTTTGAAAATGAAAAGCTTAGTTATGACAAAACACTTAATGACCATATAGAAAGCACAGATAGCATAATGTGTTACGCATAGAAAAAACCTAAAGGTGTTAGCAATATAAGCACCTACAGAACCTGTAAATATTGGCAGGTAGGTCCTGATGCACAAGACAATTTAACCAATTGAAAACCATGCTTCAGTTTCAAAACAGAAAGAAAGAAATGGGATATAGCAACTGCAGTAGTCATGCTATCAAAAATTAATTGTTTTAACCCTTTACCAAACAACAACTTGTTTACTGTCCCAAATTGAAAGATTTACAGACGACATTTCAAAATGCAATGAAATTGAAAAATCAATCTTCTGATAGGGCTGAAAACATTGTGTTAAGAGCAATTTCTCCTTTTTCCACAATGTTTTTCAGAGTCATCTGCAACAAACTGGTCAAATGTCATTATTATATAGTAATGGGTTGAATTCTACAGACATGTCAGGACTCAAATATTTAGGGTATGTAAGTATGAGAGAACATCAAGATAAAATGAGTTTAGTATGAAAGTATGAATACTACAGACTGTACAAGAAAGGACTACACTGGCTATGCATTAGCTGTTCACACATACGCACATGTATACGTTTTATACAAAGCATGTCCTTTTAAACTAAGTTTACATATTTCTTTATGTGATGATCACCTATGGGCAAAACTACTACTGTTTTCTTTACAGAATTTGCCAGAATTAGTCAAATGACGATTAATTAATATCATAACTGCTTTCCCTACACAGATATCAGTTCACTTATTTCCCTAAGAAGGCGACACAATGTTGATATACTAATTATTATTGAGAAATAAAAAAAAAGGAACTTTTTAAAAAAAAAAAAAAGTATATGTTCTTTTACCTTCACAGAGGCATTTAAGTAGCAAGGCTTCCGTTTAATCAGATATAACATGAAGAACTTTTCTAAAGAAAAATGAAATTTTATTATATTGTACAAGTCATGTTATAAAAAAAAAAGTATCTAATTGACAAGAAACTTTTTTCAGTTTTTTCCATTTTGATTAGATCGATGTGATTGGTAACAATCAAAAGTTGCTGAGTGTAGATAAAGATTCTAATTACTTGGAAGCCTCGTTGTGCCCAAAGGCTTTTCCCCTCAAAGTTGATGACTAAGCATTCAGTTCCATAAGGTGAAAGGACAAGAAAATAGAATTTTAAACTGTGAACAACTATTTATACATAGGATAAAGAAGATGTCAAGTGAGAAAGAATCATGCTTCAAACTCAATAAATATGCACAATAAATATAATAAAGTCTAATAAAGCAAATGAACATAAAAAAGCGGAGGGAAAAGGGGCATGCTTTGTATAAACGTTCAGCTACCTTTGTGTCTATCTAAGCATGTTAATGATAAAGCTCTTCATTGCCCATGATTTAAAATATGGACCTTAATAACTGGAAGCTTCTGCACCATCATGTACGGTGAGGGGGTGGCAGTTGATCCATTGGAAAACTGCAGTTTGACAGATTGTTGCGATCCTGCACGGAATGCAGGCATACTTCTACCTAATGCATGGCGTTTTCGTCTTCTCTTTCCTTCAAAAATAAACGTCACGATGCAAGTATAAATGTAATAAGCCTCACAGTGAGTTAAAACAATGGCTGACCTTAAAGCACAAATTTCAAATGCAAAATCAAGGTGAAAAGCAAATTTTGAAAAAAAAAATCAACTCTGGACAGCTTTCCCATCACCAAAATGATTTGCCGTAATAAGTAGCACTTGAGAAACGCAAAAATAAATCTAACTGTTCTTTGCAAATATAGGCAACCTTAAAAAATCTTTAAATAATGACTTTTAATTCATAATAAATAAGCACCATATGCCCATCTTGAAAAAGATGGTTTTGACAGTTGGTTTCAAACTATATCATTTTTCATACAAAAACAATTTATCAGATAATTATGTCAGTGTCAAAGTAACTTTATACATCATCCTTTCATATCATTTAATTCTTTTTTGTGAGATAAATTAATCACTGCCAGTCAGATAACTATCCAAGAAGACTATAAATGAAAGTATTGTATTATAATCTATCAAAATTGGTTGTAACACATTGCTTGAGACAAGAAATTTTCTTTAATGACTATCCGTTATCATATTCATATTCACTTAAATTACTATTTAAAAAAAAAATCTTTCCTTCGCAAAACATCTCCGGTGTGCATGTTATAATCTTCTATCTTATTAAACTAATTATCAAAGAAACAACAGGTTACAGGTTAATAGTATCTCATTTCTCATAATGATTTAAGTGCCAAGTATGATGCGAAATATTTATACAAAATCTGTTCTCTTTTTTAATCCGATCAATAGATATTAAGGCATGCGATGGGCTAAAACCATTTATTCAAACTGCAGTTGTTATGTTAGGCTTTTTGTTGGCCTTATGTTGTAAGTAACATGCAGTTGAGGTGAGGTAAAATGTATGAGTTACTTATCCAACATTTATTGGCTTGATGCGATACTGATGATCTTTTTTCACTTTGCTTACAACAGTAAAGTATCAAACAAAGCTCCCTACACAAAAGTTTTCTTAGAAAACATGTACCGTTTATTGCATGTAATATGAGTCTGAATTTTACAAAAAGTTTAATCAATCTCAGAACTAAATCAAATAGGATAAAACAATTTTCAATAATACTTCTTCATTCAATAACTTATTAAATTAGGATCAAAAAAATACAAATAACAAAAGCAAAACTCTTGAAAATCGAGAAAAAAAATATTAACAACTTTTGTCAAAATATCTTTACAAGCTCTGTTTGTCTTCTTCGCATTCAGTTAGAGAGAAGTTTCTTATATTCTAATATATCTGTGAACAGTAAACACACCTGGCTACAAAATATTATCTACACTATATCACACATCATAAATGTTAACTAAAACTGGCAAGATATGTTCTGTGAAAGATATGTCATTCATGTTTAATCATCATGTATAATTCATCAAAAGTTAAATGAATCTCATGTTAAAATAATGCTGCAAGGTGTGTTTATGCTGGATGTACATGTAGTATGGAGTTAAAATAAAACCAATAAAATGAATGGATGTAAAATTCACATTTTTGACAAGAGTCTCCACATGTATAAGTATAATCTTATAAAATCATTCTTCCAAATCCTTTGCATTTCCATGCTTGCTTATTTCTTCATATGAAAAAAGGCATATACTTAGAACTACTAAAACAACACAAGAGAAAGGTGTTAAGAAAATGAGGGATGTATGTTATAAAAGATCAACAATGTTACAGATTGAAAAGATCAGTAAACGTTCATGCTGTTATTGGTACTCTTCTTTATCAGATGCATAACTTAACCCTTAGATTGCTGGGTAACTTTCTAAAAACAGATTTTTGTGTTGTCTGCTTTTCAAATCTTAAATATCTACTTAATTTAGACGAGGAATGTTATAGTAGCAAACAGGTAAGATCACAGGCCAACCGCCAATTTACTTAGCGGTTGGCCTGGATCTAACCTGTTTGCATAAGCATGAAGTCTGTTCTGGTACTGTAAGGTTAAAACATTGATGTATATTCTAGGTAATTAGATAATCCAGTAGAAGCTAAAGTGTAAAAAAAATCTGACACAAGTAAACGTAATCAATTCCATTTAAGCAGCATTTCATATTTTTTTTTAACTTGGAATTAAAATTCAAACAAACAAGTTGTGGTCAAAAACTCATTTTGAAAAAGTCACTAATTTGAGATTTGTTATCCTCAGAAAAAAATTCTTAATGATAGCTTCAATAATAAGTTGCCATGATATGCCAGAATATGTTGCAAATTGATGTCCCTTTCAAATAAATTTACATCAACAAATAAAAGTACGTTAAAAATTCTGAAAAGACAGACTTTTATGTAAATTGTAGCTTATTTACATTAGCATAGACCTTATCTTTTGCACTTGTGATTGTTCATACACATCTCAAAATATGCCTAACAAATAAATTCCTGCATCTTAAAAAACTCCAAAGCTTCGAAACCATTTCAAATGACACAACACAGAAGAAATACTTGAGCAGTTTATTGGTGTTCAAATATCAACAAAAGTTGCCAATCCGTTGATATAATTTTCCCAAAGCTATTGTATAAATTCAATATGTAAATGCATTTATTTGTATGTATTGATGGTTTAGTACAATACAAAGCCAAGTCCTTTATAAACATGAAGGACTTAGTTTAGTATTGCAATAGTTCATTAGTATGTATCTAAGAACATGTATGAAGAAATGTTTTCTTTCTATGCAATGAAACAGAGCAAAATTTATGTTAGGGGTGACTTAAACAAAAAACATGTTGAATTGAAAAAGTTTCAACCTAAAATGATTGGAGAAGAAATGTGTTTCTTCATGCAATGGATATGTCAGGACTTACCCATAGGTATTTACACCAATAGTTTAGCATTCCAGTTTCAATGGTTTAAACCTCACCATGTTAAATACTTCACACATTACCACCTAAAGCCGTAATTTGTGTCTTGTATCAGACGACTTTCAAAAAGCATTGTGGCAAAAGAAGAAATTACTTGTCATAAGCAATTTCTTCTTTTGTCACGATGCTCTTCCAATTTAATCACATTTCACAACAGCAGAACTTACAAGATTTTTCACATGTTTATAAAGCTTGTCTAAAGTCGTCTGCTTCACGTAAAAAAAAAATGTCGCCTGCAGGTGGTAAAGAGTTAAGTTAAATTTTGTATAGGACTTGTAAGAGAGTTTGGACGAATAACATCTTCATTTGACCTTGTCAGATTGAAATATCGAAACTTTGGTGTTTTTTCCTCATCAGGATTGAATGTGACATTTATACTAGCATATGGAACCTTGGGAAATTTAATTGTAACTTCCGGCACTCTGGCTCTACTAGTCGGCTTCTCAAGGTTTACATTGGGTTTTCTTGGAATACCAAGCTTTCGCCGTTGTGCTCTTCTAGTGTGTTTAGGAAATGCATCCAAATTGTAATATTCATTTAACAGTTCCTGTGTTTGTGTACTGCTACTTACAAGGGGATTGTTAACATTACCTTTGGCTTGGGCCTTGAGCGTCCTTAGGTCAGTAGTCTCCACGTTATTGACGGTTAAAGCAGGCCTGTCTTTACCGTCGGAATTTGGAATTGTGTAATTAGATGACACAGATGTCCTTGACACAATTTTCTTTGGTGACAGATTTGATATATAACTTGTTGTGGGGACAGCACCAGATCCAAACATAGAAGTCTTGGGAGTAATGGTTGATGATGTGCTAGGGGAGGATAAGTTTTTATCTGACCTTCCCCCATCACCATCTTGATCCTCATGTTGCCCGCCTCCATGTTCTGCTAGAGTTATCCCCCCTTTCTCTGAAAGTTTCTGACTGTACACACTGGCATTGTCACTGGCGGACTTATCTGCCCCGACACTGGTGTTACTACTACTCTGGCTACTATTATGACTGTGTTGGTGACCTGTGTTGGGAGATTTCTGAACCAAAGTTCTCTTAGTTCTAACATGACCATGGGAATTTGGATCATGGTTTTCTTTGCTTGCAGACTTTTTCACTGGTGCAGAATTACTTTGTTTTTTACTATCATTGTCATCATCTTTTCCATTGCTATGTGTATGGGGTCTTCGGAGATTTCCTCCGGTTTTGGCATTGGAGTCAACACCATTATTTCCATGTGTGTCATTAAATATTACTTGTTTATCTCCTTTTCTCGGGGAAAATAGATTATCAGAATCATTTGTTTTTCTTGAGTTCATCCAGCTAGGCTTTTTGATAGGGGATCCTTCAGCACACAAATTCATTCCTATATAGGGAGGCACTGTAACAAGTGGTTGTTTGTATGCCAGCTCAAACCGCCCTATATCACAGTTCCTATCCCATTTTCTGTCAATTGCAACTGAAATCATGAAACATAGGTTATCAAGACATGTGTTATGACACATTAGAGTTTGAATTGACTACCTTAGTACATACATATCTCAAACTTAAAAAATCTAGAAAATATAACAATGATCTAACCAATCTTCATATGATCATTATGTGATAAAGAATTATGTAATTTCTGTAATTAGCCTGCAATTGGCAAAATGATTACAAAGACAAGAACAAAGCTACTATGGTTATACAAGTTTAAATGGAGGACTCTATGAATGTCAGATGTTCCAATGAAAAATGACCTGATCAGAGAGATAACCGAGAAATGTGACAAGCATACAAAAGATTGGACAGGTTTTGTGATCAGAGTAACAATGGTCCAGGGGAAGAGCGTCAGCCTCCGGACAAAAGGGTTGAGGTTCAATTTGTGTGAGAACCAGGTTACCCTTTCGACTTTTCTTAAATCCAAATTCGAAGTGAGTAGTAATTATGTATCCAGGAAGTAGAATCGAGAGTGATTAGTCTAAATTATAAGAACTTGTTTCACAATTCATGTAAAATGAATAAGTTTAAACCAACAATGTATAAAAGAGCCAGACCTTTAAGTGTATCCTCCAGTACACTATTACACAGGCGTGACGTGATCTCTGTGCTGCTCTCCATACTAGGACTACTGTTGATCTCTATCAGCCATGGCTTATAATCACTCGTCAACATAAAATCAGCACCATAGAGTTCAAAGGATGACTAAAATAAATAATATATTCATGATTAAACCAATTCATTTTCAATGATTTCATTTGAAGGAAAAGGTTTAAAAATAAAAGAAATGATCATGGTAAGTAAAAGTTTTACCGTTATTAATTTAGATATCCTTTTTTACAAAAATAAACCCCTCAGACAGTTTGCTTTATCTTCATAAATGTGCTATAATTAACTTGGCGGCTGGCCTGGATCTAACCAGTTTGCATAAGCATGAAGTCGGTTCCAGCACTATAAGTGTTTATAGCATCGAACTTTAAATGAATAGCATAAATTCAACACAAACACACGCTCACCTTTCTATATTCAACTAGATCCTGGGTGGCTAGTAAAGCACAAATAATGGCCTTCTTCATTCCTGGATAGATCAGGTCATCCCAGTGATTTGGCAGCCTTTGACTCCTAAAAAACAAAACAGATTATAGATATGATCTTTAATAAAAGCATGTTGAGGCCACCATACTTTTCCTTTTACCATAACATGAATGAATGAATGAATGAATGAATGAATGAATGAATGAATGAATGAATGAATGAATGAATAAATTAATTGATCAATCAATCAATCAATCAATCAATCAATCAATCAATCAATCAATCAATCAATCAGTCAGTATACAAATGGTGTTTTAAGGCGCATCAACAATACATTCATAAAAGTGGTGTCACTGCAATGGTCTTCATATTTTCATTGTTTATTCATATTTATGCATGAAATTGTAAATGTGTTTGAACTATGTGCTCAAAATCTCATAAATTATGTTATGTTATGTAAAACAAATCTAAAGTGTGGTCCACTGAAGTTAAGCAGAGTAATATGGATTATGAAAAAAAATACTGCAGCAGTGGAATCATTAATTACTTGTTTCTGTCTCAATGTCTTATTTCTTTATCATCGGCAGACAACATTATTTTTGCTTGAACCAGACAACTTTAGAAACGCTTTGTAAACATGTGAAAATCCTTTCAGTTCTTCTGTTGTGATACATGAATAGATTGAAAAACCATTGTGGCTAAAGAAGAAATTGCTTGTGACAATCAATTTCTCATTTTGCTATGATGCTTTTTTAACACTGTCCGCTGCAAGACACAAACATGTGACGTTAGGTGGTAATGTATTAAAGACATCACTTACTTGATGTAATCTTTAAACTCATCATGTGACCACATGTTTTCTTCTGGCAGTTCTTTGGCTCTTGGCCCATTCTTATAATTTTTTTGAATGGCATTGTTTGATAAATGTATGGATTCATCATAATCATCAAGGGTGTATTGTTGTGAACAAAATCTGAAAGGAGAAAATATAAACCATAAAACAATCAAAGGTAAAGAAATAGAATTTTTTACTCCTCTTTTTCTATATGAAAGTCCTCAAAACATCAAAAAAATGCTTTGGTTGTCAACGAGAATGAATATGCCTTGTTGATGGCTTTTTAAATATCTTTTTGAGTTTTTTCATTGTTACACCTATAGTGTAATTTCATTTGCTTAATGTGAATGCAGATACTATTAAATATACAGATTTTAAATGAAACATATTATTTCATTAAGATAAGCTTTTTATTCCCTGATAATAAGATAAGCTTTTTTCCCCTGATAAGATAAGCTTTTCATACCCTGATAAAGTATGATCATTGAAACAGATTATGAAGCTATCTTGATTGCATAGCTTAAAGGACCTCTATATGAGTGTTCATACTGTACAAGTTTATGATGACAGAATAAATGTAACATAACTTCATTCAGGAAAAAAGGCAATATGTCTAACATACCACATAAAATAAATATCATTCAATTCTAACCATTTTACATTAACAACTTGAGTGGCACCAAATGAACAAAGAGAGAAGTGATATATCAAAACTCTCTTAATTGATCTTTTAATAATAAATTTGAATTATTCGGACACAATCAAAACAAACCCATATTGATATCTCTTTTTTATCATGTGTTTCCAAAAACTTTTGTTTGTATTACATTAAATAAAAACTAATCAAATATTTAATGTATACATATTTCTATACTTTTCCATTTTCAATGACAGGCATAAGAAAAGTACATTGATTAGAATGAAACTGTCCTTGATAATGCTGTTGACCAATACCTGTTAGTCAGGCCACTGACTAATTTCCACTAGAAAAATTATAATTGCTAAATCACGTGTCCTCTTTTTACATATACCAAAATAACTCTTTACCACCTGCAGACGACATTTTTACTATTTGAAACACCTTCCAGTTCTGCTGTTGTAACATGTGAGTAGATTGAAAAAGCATTGTGGCAAAAGGAGAAATTGCTTGTGACAAGCAATTTCTCCTTTTGCCACAATGCTTTTTGAAAGTTGTCTGCTGTAAGATGCAAAAATGTGGCTTTAGGTGGTAATGTGATAAAACTTATGAAATACCTGAGATAGCTGTCCTGGTAAAACCAGATTGTAAGGGGATTCCAGTCGGTCACCAGAAACCATTGGCGAATATCAAACTTGCAATTATACACCAATAAGGGACGCTCTGAAATATAAATGGCTTCATTTAGACAAAGCAAGAGACCCTTTTTTACCTATAACACAATCAATATTCATAGCTTATATTGTAAGCTCAGAAGTACAAAGGCATAATCAGCAAAATTGATGGAACTGGTAGTATACCATAATGTATAATATAATCTTTACATGTACATGATAACTATATTTTCGATTGAAATAACATTTATATATATCTATATATAGTTTTTTTTACATCACATCATTATTATTTCATTTATGTTGCAATGCCTGACTCTTAATGGTGGAAGAAGATACTCAACTGCCCATAAGGACTGGTCAAGCCAGGTAGAACCATCAACATTCAGTAAGTCAGTCAGGAGAATACCACTCATGATGAAATAACATTAGTTTTGCTTTTCGAAACAAAGCATTGTAATTAACTTACTATTTTGACCAATTCTTCAAAAGTCATGAGTAATATGATAGAACAGTTTGAATCCAAATGTGATTATTTCATACAACTTTCTTGGTGTATCTCTCTTTCAAAACATCATTAACAGTACATGTACTTGTTAGATCATAACAGAGATTCAATCACCTATGTTCCTTTAGTGATATTACAAAATGATTGCTACTGAAGGGATATTCAACAAAGTTAATATGTCACAATATGAAAGCTTTATCAGTACTCACTCATTTAGGGAAAAGTTTTGAAGATGTGTAAAATTAACCTATTCTATACAACATTTGAAGAATATTTGTGGTGAAAGTGGTGCAGAGGTAGAGCATCGGCCTCTTATACAGAGGGTCTCAGGTTCGAATCTCTGTTAGGAGAGTTGAAAATTTCCGGTACTAACCTACAAACTGGCACAAGTACTGGTTTAGTATCCAGGAAGCAGTCATTGAAAGTTGCTTTGAACAAGCTTTAAGCTGCCTTCACAATTGATGTAAAACAAATTAAGGTAAACTATATTGTTATAAATTGATTTAATAGCGTACATACCCATGTATTTTTGGACAACATATTTATTGTCCTTTCGCACAACTTGACTGTTAACTAGTTTCAACATTTCCTCAAGCTTATCATAGCACTGAATGCCTGAAATAACAAATGCAAGATATCTTATGTGAATGTATGTTGTATTTTAATTCATAAATAGCCATTTTTCAAAGACTCTTGTGTATTACAGAATAAAGTGTTCAATACTAATTACAATTCCATGTGCTTATAAAATTGAATTGCCACTGCATATCTAAAAAGTGTTGAAAACAGCCATTAAAACTATTCAACCAAGTAATAAGAAAAAACAACATTTTTGATTTCAATTGTTTGTATGGAATGATATAAACAATAAGCAGGTTACATGGTATAAGTCTTGACTTGAATTTGAAGAACTTCAAGTCAATTCATCCAGTACCCAATGTTTTGTTTTGTTTGTATCTTTAAAAATGCCTTGTACAACACACATTCATATACATGCATGTATATAATGTCATCGAAAAGGGTGAGATGGCATATGAGAAATTACTTGTTGCCTTATTATTAGCCATACTTTGGTTAGTAAAGTTGACAAATGAATAGTGTAAGATATGAAGTACATGTAATGTATGTTAGAAGCAAGTCATTTTACCCCATCTTTAGAATTGTTCCTTGTAAATGGAATAACACACGATTGACAATATTATGAACACTTTTCTTTTTTTTATAACAAGTTTCCAGTTTCATAACAACAAAATTTCAACGATTTTCTTTCTTCATATAATAACCTCTCAGTCTACATTTAGCAGCATAGTTTTCAATCCAGAGGTATATACATATAAAGTTATGTTTTAAGGGGGTATAAAAGGTTCCATGTATACATACCTCGCCCCCTTGATTTGGCACCAGGTTTGACGATCCAGATATTTTTCTGCCCATCCAGCTCATGTTGTGGATTGACAGCCTTCATTCTGTTTAGGAGGTTTTCTACCTGACCCAGTATGTTGGGTGGTACCTGCGGTATGATGCCACCTTCACTGTGAATATACAAATATTCTATAGGATTTCAAATTGTAAAACACTAAAGAAGGGAAATGATACATTTGTATGAGGATAAAAATTATGAATAACACATTACCAAACAATAACGGCATTTGACCTGTTTGTTTCAGAAAAATTTAGTAAACATTGTGGGAAAAGGAGAAATTGCTCTAAAAAAGCGATTTCTCCTTTTCTCACAATGTTTTCTGTCCTATCGGTTGATTTTATTTCCATTTCATCACATTTTGAAATGCCATCTTTTAATTTGGGACAGTTGAAAATGTGACATTTGGTAAAGGGATAAACACTTAAGTATTAGCGTGATACAGTAAAAGACACAACTGCAGCAAAGAAAACACTGACTAAACCAGAAACTGCTTGTAACAAACAATTTCTGTTCTCCCACAATATTGTTTTTTTACTGTAATAAGTCAAAATAATTTTTCATTTGGTTGTCAACTGCTGCTTTACATTTGGAACAAAAGGTTCATGTACCAAAATCTCATGAGGGAATAGATCTAAGAAAGAGAAAGAAAAGCTGTGACCAAAATATTTTTATCAGGATGATTCTTTGCTGGTAAATGATAGAGATAAACAAAATCGTCATTGATAAGTCAATGGTTAAAATAAACATGTGACATATCTTCAAATAGCATT
Source organism: Cerastoderma edule (assembly GCA_947846245.1). Lineage (NCBI taxonomy): Eukaryota > Metazoa > Mollusca > Bivalvia > Cardiida > Cardiidae > Cerastoderma > Cerastoderma edule. Next base: position 33,809,975 of record OX401413.1, on the reverse strand, counting down.
TGCCTAAATACACTTCAATAGTTTAATATCCTAATTCGGCAAACCAGTATACAATAATTAAGGATCGATTGATTATATGTTTAATTTCCCCTGACTAATGCATCAGACAATACTTACTGAACAAGTTGGTAGTACCAGGTAATGAGTTCATCCCATTGGGCAGGAGATAAACAGTCAGACTGAAATAAGTGAAATAAAGGGATTAGTTCAACTATTGCAATTCCCATTCAAGCTAAGTCAGCTCTAAAACAACAAAGTATTTATTTCCTTTTACTCATTATGGGTTTTAGATTAGGTTATCAGTATTTCAATTTTGCAATGCTTGGCTCATAAAGATGGAGGAAGACCCCTTATCTTCATAGCCAATAAGGGCTGGTCAAGCCAAGGATAACCATCCGTGAAAATTCTATCATCATTACTGGAATATAACTGAAAAACTGTTGAAAATAATATACAACTACATGTACATTCTTTCCAATGGCTGTTTTAGATTTTATGAAACTTGTATTTCCTTACTCTCAAAGGTGGTCATGAACAATTATTGCATCAACCAGTGTCAAATGACTTATAGTGCTGAAACTGACTTCATGCTTATATGCAAACAGGTTAGATCTCAGGCCAGCCGCCAAGTTAACTGGCAGCTGGAATGTGATCTAACCTGCTTGCTACTCTGACCATCTTTCCTCAACACAATTAAGAGTTAAGAGTTGTCTGTAACAAACTGGTCAAATGTTGTTATTGTTTGTTAATGGGTTTAAAAAAGAAAAAGATCCCTGATGAGCCATACCTCTCCTGGGTGATCAATGTCGTCATGGTTCTTGAATGTCAGATGTTTCTCACATTGTAACATGGCTTTATCTAAACATTTCATTGGGACAATCACACGCTGTTTCTTCTTCTTCTTTCTGCTTGAGTCCAAAGCTTTTGGCACTGAAATAGGATTAATGATCTGGAATAACTATTTCAGTATTTAGTAGTAACCTTTTCCTTTTTCTAGAAAGCAAAGAAGGAGGAGATATTCTATCTTTCTAATGACATTTATCTAAATGTAAAAAGAACTTTGACAATTCAAAGGTTCAAAGCAATACTATAAGTAAATGCTTCACAAGCATGAAGCATGCATACTATAGTATTGTATTGGACCCTAAAATTGATCTTACATTTTTTGATGAGAACCCACAATATCAATCTTGATATTTTTGCCAACTAGGGATGCATTATTCTAACATTTTTCTGTCAGTCTTTATCATCTTTTACCATGGTCTTTCAATATGCTAAGAGATTTCTTTTTAATTACCTTTGCAGAAAGTAAATTGCAAATTATCAAGTGCAAGAGTCAACAAAGGTTTATAAAAAGAAATGTTTAAATGAGTTGTGCATACAGAAAAAAACCAATATACTAATGAGAAATAGAATAAGTAGTATTACATTAAGAAGAGCAGTTGAAGCTAAAAACATGCATGTACTTCAGTGTGCAATGAAGGTTTGAACATTTTGTAAGTATGTATGGCTATTTCAAACATACGTCTTAGTAAGGAAGGAGAAAGAACACTTGCAACCCAGAAAAGGAACATGAATGGGCAATCAGATACCAAAAAAACCTTTACGACTCTAAGCCTTAATTCCAAAATGTCTCAATTTCACTAAAAGAACCAAGGTAACAAAAGAAGCAATTGGGGGTAACAGGAGATTTATCAATTTAAGACAAGAGTTGCTACAAAATGTAATGAAGAAAGGGCCATTCTTCATGCTATGAATTTGTCATATATCAATTTTACTGAACCATAGAATATAATTATAACCAGACTTTAAACACTTATTTCTACAAAACCAAGCCAAAACCTTCTCTTAACCCTTTCCCAAACGCCAAATTTTCGACTGTCCCAAATTGAAAGAGTTTGCAGACGACATTTCAAAATGTAATAAAATTGGAAAATAATCTTCTTCGAAACAAGCAATTTCTCCTTTTCCCACAATGTTTTCCAGAGTCGTCTGGAACAAAGTGGTTAAATGTCGTTATTGTTTGGTAACTGGTTAACCAAAATAGAGAAAATAGTCTGTATAAGTGCCCCCTTTTCACCACAGAAAAACATGCTAATCCTTCCACTATGTGAACACCAGATCATGGACATGCAGTGATTGGGGTAAAAGAAATACATGTATACTTAATGTACATTGTACATTATGTTTTAACTTCCTTTTTTAGCATAATTTGCAAGAAAGTTAAGGTATTGATGCAAAGAGATAAGAAGAGAAAGGGCACAATCATATTTTCAACTTAAATAGTATTAATTTCAGGTTAAAGAAATCCTTTCTTTAAATTTAATTGGGGGTGTTATATTCATTGATTAGCTCTATGTTTTCTGTTAACATTGACATTCTAGTAGTCCATCTTGGGCCTGCCTGCCTCTTATGAAAATCAAAATGCAGTCATCAGGATTTGAGTCCATGTGGAGAAGCCCAGGCCTTTATAGTCAAACTAATTTGACACAATTTGGACATATTAAGAAATCTTTGCATAGGGCAGTTATCTCCCATTTAGATTGCCCCATCAGAAAATTAAAGGCAAACTTCAAATCAAATTAATTCATAATTCATAAACCTGAAGCATTTACTACAGTGTTGCACTAAATCCTCCATTTGCGAAAAGAAAGAATTTCATGAAAAAAGTAACTTCTTATTTCAAAATAATCTTTTCTTGAGTCATCAGCTGCAATGAGCTAAAATGTGTTTACTTAGGAAAATGGGTTAATATCATTCTATCAAGCAGAATATATTCAGGGTTCAGAGCCAGCCTATATCAAGTGCTTCACATTCATGATGGACTTATAGCAGTCTTGCATAAAACCCTTAAATTATTTTATAAGAAAACAAAACACAGGGTAGTTATGGGAATGATATTAAAAACAAAGATATAGGTGATGTGTCAATGAAACAATAATGCAGCCTATTACTTAAAGTTAATTGGTCTGCTATAATTATCAATGTCAATAAAAAAAGATGTTTGATTTCAACTAAGCTGTTATGGCTCTATGTAAGGCAACAATAATATGCGTATATTTGGTTAGAAATCATATTTTTAGATTTACTTTGTTTAACATGTTAGCATGCCATTAGAGAAAAAGTCTGGAATTCTAATTTAATTGTTATCTTCCACAAAATGGGATATTTTTCCTTTAATATAGTCGATCACGTGAAATTCTGAGAAAATAATCAAAAACATATACAAGAAAAGACTGTTCTAAAATGAAAAAAGAATTTGTTTCAATACAGAAGGAATGGTATTTTAAAATGCAACAAAAAGAAAAAAAATCATGATTCAAAATATAAACTAATTAGATTAATCTTCCACCAAAATGATACAGAGTTATAAGTATGGCGTTTTGAAACAAAAAAACATTGAAAGAATTGTGACTTTATCTTTAGAATGCTGGGTAATGTTCTAAAAATATATTCATTTGTTGTCTGCTTTCAAAACCTTAAATGCTTAATTATGTTGAGGAAAGATACTCAATGTAGCAAACAGGTTAGATCACAGACCAGCTGCCAATTTACTTTTCCCCTGACCAGGTGGATCTAACCTGTTTTCATAAGCATAAAGTTCCAGCACTTTAAGGGTTAAACAGAATTTGGAACAATAAAATTTTTTAATATAAATTCTTTTGGTTCTAGTGTTTAATGAATGAACTATGGCCTTTCTAATGACAACTTAAAGTAACATGGTTGAATGATTGGCTGTTGGCTGTAAATATTTTTGATAATCGAAATAATATGTAAAAGCAAAAGTCTAAATTCAATTATTGCTCTTGCTCTGTAAAGTTGTACAGAAACGTTATGGCATGCTTAAATAAAATAAAATAAAAATAAATGCTATGTTGCCTACATTTGTATCCATATCCACAACAAACCAATTATATATTTATTCACCAGTTATTATTACATGCAGAGACATAGATAATATCTATGTTATCTATGTCTCTGTTACATGTATTATTCTCATACATTCATATGAAAACATTTTTGGTTCATTATAAACTCATTTATTATAAACACTAGCTGATAGCACCAGAAAACATATTGACCACAATTGTTTCTTCCTTAATTCAAAATAATTGTTTCTACCTTATCAATAAATAAAAAATAAAGCCTGTTACCAATGGCCTGCTGTTGCAATTTCTTAATTATGCTTTCAATTAGCCAGTAATCAAATGGATTTAGAAATTACATAAAAATTACACTTAAAATTATAACTCAAGGCAGTTTATAACAAGTTCTGCCCAATTTTAAAAGCAAAGCTATAAGTTGTGTATCCTCTAGGTATGAAGTCAATCTTGTATATTATAGCAACAGATCTGAAACAATGTATGAAAACCAGCCCCTGTTGGAGCCCTTCTGCATGACTGACCGAGGTTTCACAAAAAAAACATATGTTTTAAGTCAGTTTGATAGTCTCTCACCTACATCCTGCAATTACATAGTCCTTTCAAGGAGATCAAAGTTGTCTCCAATTTAAGTTATGAAGTGGTTGCAGCCATCCTGTTTGTCCACCTTAATTAAGTCGCTTAGCAGACTTAAGACTGTTACGAGGATGATGTCTGACTCAGGCTACTTTTTGCGATGTTTGAGTATTTTTTGTGAAATGCAACTCTGCAAGTAACTCAGTTTGAACAGGAAGTCAAGTAAGAAACTGAGTTTTTAGCGAAATAAGTGACTCAAGTTGTTTCGTGAAACCAGGGTCTGGCATCAAATATCAAATCACAAATCAACATAGAGCTTATATTTTTCTTTTTAAACTCAACCCCTTCATCAAAGGCTTAACAAAAGACTAATGCAAGACTTTCACAATTTCTTTATTCAGACACTATGGTTTCTGAAGCAATCTGTTTAAGATAAATTAAAATGTTTATTTATGAAGGAAAGAATTAATTTAGGACACAATAAGGTCAATTCAAGTGTTTTTTGAATGACTTGCATCTTGTATGGCGATATTACCAGTACATATTCTAGAAACCATTATATTCGTCTTCATCTGAGGCAAATGGTATCTCAACCCTTTACCAAATGCCAAATTTTCAACTGTCCAAAATTGAACGTTTGCAGACAACACTTCAAAATGTGATGAAATTGAAAAACAATCTAGATATTGCAGAAAATATTGTAGGAAAAGGAGAAATTGCTTGTTACGAGCAATTTCTCCTTTACCGACAATGTTTTCCAGAGTTGTCTGCAACAAACTGGGTTAATGCCTTTATTGTCTGGTAATGGGTTTATAAGGACAAGATTGATAGTATTTTATACAAAGCAATTTATAGGTAGTCCAATATGGGTACATGGGAGGTTGGGTAATATACCGCAATATCAAAATGGAAAAAAAATATATGCAGGATTCTCCTCAGCTATTAACAATTTTACAAACACTCCTCTGTGATATTAAACAACATTTCTAATTATTGTGAGAAAAGAGGAAAAATATTCTCTGATGAACAATTCTTCATCATTCATACCATTCTGTATGTCTTTCCAGAGCAATATTCTACAATGAACTTTATTGCTATTTTAAATGTAACTTGCATTTTCTTTTCTTTTTTTTTTTTCCAAGTAAAAAACTTACATTTTCAATCGTCCAAAATCCATACAATGTGCAGAAATCAGTTGAAACTAAAAACAAAATTTTCATTCAGAATCTTTGTAAGAAACATTAATTAGAACCTAACGGAGAGCATCCTTTGATGCAATAGCAACTACTGCAGCTTTATAAAATTGTGAGGAGAATCATGCAAGGGAAGATATCAAACCCATTTTATATAAAAAATAAAACACCATACATGCAGAGGTGCCTGACCTTCAGTAATTACCCCTGGATCATTAACTTACCACCATTTTCATCGAGATCTTCATCCATAGCCTCCATTTCATCTTAATTAATTAAATAATTACAGGGCTTTGAAATACACATAATCTAAACCCTTACTCCAGAATACCTCACCTTTACACATGTATTGCAGAGATGTTCTGAAACCATTGTGACAAAAGGAAAATTTGCTCAAAGCAAGCAGTTTATTATTTTGTCACAATAGTTTCTACCCCAATTACATAAAGAAAATATTATGCTGTTGATTTTTGGGAATATACTGTTGCTTGTTATTTGGACCTGAATCCCCAATTCTTATGCACTGAAATGGGTTAACAACCAAAAAACTTGTAGGCATCTAGGTATTGTTTTACTTAACATCTTACCCGGTAAGGAAATTATCTGCTCAAGCCAAAACTGATTAACATTGATAGTATCTTAGATGAAAGTACAATATTGCAATGTGGCACGTCATTAGAAGCATATCAGAGTGATGTGGAACTTTGCAATATGGCTTAGCCCAATATAAAATATGAGGGAATGTTGTTTTGAACTTGCGTAAATTTTAAGCATAAAATGATTAGTAAAACGGTAGCCTGAAGAATTGATAGACAGAAATCACTCAAGATAAGCGTAATCTTTTATCACATAGGTTTTAATAATACATGTAAATGAATGAAGTGTGCACTTTTTCATTAATATTTTATTTGTTAAATAATTGTGTGTGTTTTGAAAAACTATACTTTCTATTGATAACAATTGCCATATGTTTGAATATAAAGCAGATCAAGTATGTAAGCTTTAACTTCAGAAAGTTTTTCTTCAAATATCCATATTCAGTTTGATAGTTCACTGAAAGACTGTAGTAAGTCAATAAAAATGTAAGCACTTACTATAGTATTGCACTGAACCCAAAATATGCTGTAAAGTATAACATCAAAAGCCTGTCTTTATGCTTTACTTTTTATATTCTTTACTTAGTATCATGCAGCAGTCTACATTCAAGACATTAATCAATGTGTCCAAATAGAAAATAGTGAATGTAAATCAGGTATAGAAAAGAATACATTGACTGTTTAACCCACCTGCAGACAACATCTTTTTACTTGAAGCGGATGGCTTTAGAAAAGCTTTGTAACTATGTGAAAAACAGTTTTTAAGTTCTGCTGTTGCAATATGTGAAAAAAATGAAAAATCATTATACCAAAAGTAGAAATTGCTTATGACAAGCAATTTCTTCTTTTGCCACAATGTTTTTTAAAAGTCATCTGCTGCAAGACGCAAAAAAAAGTGGCATTATGTGGTAATGTGTTTAAAGCAAATCTTTTCTAAGGCGCTTTCTATTCAATCAACATCATACACTTTTTGCGGCAAATTGTGCTAGAGACAGAAGAACCTATATTCAAATTACAAATTACTCACTAAAGCTAACTGAACTTGGTGAACATTTTACGTAAGAAACTGGTGCGGAAACAATAGTGTCTTACCGCTTTTTAAGAGTTCTAAATAGTCCATCACTTGTTTTTTAAAGAAATACAATAATTAAGTCATTTTTATAAATACTTTTGAATTCATCAAAAATTGTAATGGCTTATAAATTGAATGCTTTGTTCACTTCTAATGTATGTCTTGCACGAAACCAAAGGATGTAAAATGACTTTGCACACACATAGAGAAGCATGATAAAGAATAAAAGTTGAGTCAGGCATGCACTCTTCATGCCAGTGTTTGATTTATTTTTCTTATTTCTTATTCCTTATCAATCAATCAAGTAATCTTGCAATTTTTCTACAGAAAACATTTTGTAATTATACAAAAACGAAAACTGACCAAATAATCCAAATTAGAATGATAGCAATGCATTGTTTATATTCAGAAGGCTTTATATGTACACCACCAAACTGAAATGCTTCTTGTAGATAAATTTTTATATAATTTACATCTTTAAAGAATGTTTTATTGTATTTGTTTTGTTTTTAAGAAAACAGCGTGATCATAGACAAAAACTTTATACTACATTACATGTATATTAAGGGAACTGGCAGATAATGAATGATCATGAGAGAGAATGATTGCACAGAAAACAAATCCATGTTACATAAATCAGAACTTCAAAATCAAACACAGATGAAATAAGCATATAGCAAAGAAATGCAAAACAAATTATAGGCAAAAAAAAGAATAAAAGTTACTCTTTGTTCCATATAGAGAGAAGAGAAAGTCTAACTTCTAGATGACAGAAATGCATTTGACAAATAGATCTGTCAAATTTGATAAGAAGTTTCCCAAAATCTCTAATGAGGTACTGTAGACATTTTTGGCAACTTGCTGTGGACATCAGTATTTTCAAATTTCAAACTTATCTAGCAAGATCTTTCTTAAAATCATAATGATGATACCGGTAATAACACTTCCCACTTTTACAATGCATGCTTTTTGAAATTCTTTTTTTGATTAAGACTCATAATAGCCATGCGCTGAATTCTATATTTAGCGCTAAAAACCTGTCAACAACAATACACACATACCTGATTCCAAAATGGCTTTCTCCATTTGTTTTTGTTCCTCATCCTTTTTCCTTTGTATCATATGAGCACATGGATTGTCGATGCTCATGTTTGGTCTCGACATGGTGCATTCTGGGTTTGTACACATGAAGGGCGGGGTTTCAGGTTCCTGCTGATTATCTCGTTCACGGTTTTCCTCGTTACACTCGCCTCCCTCCATATACATGTCGTTTATGATCTTCAGAATATTCACACAGGTTGTCATTCTGTAGTCATCTGTTAAGAAATAATCTTGTTATAATGCTAAGTAAAATTCTCAATTCTGTTTTGTCTACCGGTATCAGCAAGGAAGAAAGGGTCCCAAAATATAAATATGCAGAATTGGATTGTGTTGGTAAAACAGAAAAGATGACAAAACCTTTGCAGTAAAATAAATTTGTTATTCTGTTTCATCACTTGGAACATCAGATTTTTGTCTTCTCCTTTTAATCATGTAAACTGTTTAATTCGGCTTTCAAACAGATTGAGATTTAAAACTTTTCAACATAAAATGACTTCTACATAGAAAATGATAACATTGATTTAAAAAGTTACACAAAATTAGAATTTTGACTCACTTCTAAACCCTAGACATAACAGTTTGGTAAAAATAGAGCCAACTTATCTTACAATATAGTAAAATGTTAAAAACTGTTTCAAATTGTTAACCCTAGAATGCTGGGTAATTTTTAAAGATAGATTTTTGTGTTGACTACTTTCCAAAACCATAATTATTTACTCAATTTTGATGAGGAAAGATACTCAGAGTAGCAAACAGGTAAGAACACAGGCCGGCTGGTCTGTGATCTTGCCTGTTTGGATAAGCATCTAGTCGATTCCAGCTCTATAAGGGTTAAGGCTCACCAATAAATGCTGCCTTCTCTTCTTCATGACTCAGTTTGTAACAGCGGGGATAAAACTCATCTGGATCCGCCTCCTCAAACCAGGGGACCTGCCTCATATTTACACACAAGCCAACCTGGAAAATGAAATGTCATGGTGTCTGTAATGTTGTAAATTGAGGGTTCAATGCAAGGCTTTATTCATTTAAGTGAAGGATTTACTTGAGTTGTGCATCCATCCCTCAAAATCTAGCCAATCATATTTACACACAAGCCAACCTGACAAATAAAGTGTCATAGTATTCGTAATGTTGTAAAATGAGGGAGTAATGCAAGACTATAGCAAGTCATTCATTTTTGTGAAAGATACATGTACTTTAGTTGTGCGTCCATCACTCAAAATCTAGGCAATTGTATTTACACACAAGCCAATCTGACAAATAAAATATCCTGGTGTCTTAAGTCTGTAAATTGGGGGATCTTGTGAAGACATTCTTCATGTGAAAGATTGACTTAAGTTGTGCACTGAAATAGCCAAATTCTAGCTAACAGTATTTGCACACAAGCCAACCTGACAAATAAAATATCATGGTGTCCATAATTTTATAAAGTGAGGGATTAATGCAAGACTATAGCAAGTTGTTCATTTCTGAGAAAGACTTGTTTCAGTTGTACTTCCATATCTTGAAATCTAGCCAATCGTGTTTACACACAAGCCAACAGACTTGACAAATAGAATTCACTGAATCTGTAATTCAGCAAATAAAGGGTTCAATTAAAGACTATAGCATTTTTTGGAATCCTTTACTTTTATAGCAAAACAAAATAGCTATGTAGTGGCCATTTCATCTTTTATGCTATTCGTAAACAAAACAACATAACAGCTTAACCAGAATCACAATCTTAAAGGTACAAATCTGCACGGTCGGGACGGGCCTCACAAGCCGTTTGCTTACCTTAGTTGTGAAGGATCCTGCCTTACAGTAATGGTTGACCATTTGCTCTCGTGTTAAAAACCGGTAATCAATCACATCTCGTTTCAGCACCCATATAAAGGTTGGATTGACATTGCGTACCATACGGGACTGAAATACAGATAGTTATAATCAAACTATTCGCATTATTAACCCTTTCCCAAACAATAACGACATTTGACCACTTTGTTGCAAGTGACTTTAGAAAACAGTGTGGGAAAAGGAGAAATTGCTCGTAATGAGCAAATTTTCCTTTTCCCACAATGCTTTTTGCCCTATCAGAAGGATATGTTCCAATTTCATCACATCTTGAAATGTTGTCTGCAAACGCTTTCAATTTGGAACAGTCGAAAATTTGTTATTTGGGAAAGAGTTAAGGCAAATTACTTGCATGCTTGCATATAAAGATATAAGATATTTTACATGTGGAAATGCATTTACGTCATGCACCAATTCATGTCTTATTTAGCAGAATATTACATTGAAAACTTGTACAGTTATATTGGGAGTGTCTGAAGTTTAAATGCCAAAAAGCAGTTTAATCTGGGGTTCTATACTCTATTTTTCCTCCGACCAAACATAGCCATATTTTAATACATTCAGATTGAAGAATAGATAAAGCCATGATCGATCTTTATGATCATGATTTGAGACAACATCAAGAGGGGCCATGTGAGTTCAAGTCCTGTTCTGTAGTCACTGGGACACCGAGGCCTCAGAGGACATAACACATTAAAGACTAGCAACTTGGTAAAATCATACAGCTCAACAAAGCAGTTAAGAAGATGCTTAATGATATTGTTAAACAGTGTTTTGTCATTTCAAACATACCATAATTCCATAAATACCATCATCTTCTTCCCATGGAGCCACTTTAGGTTGGTCGTCTGAAATAAATGATAAAACCATGTTGTCTAATACTTTTCTACTAAGGTCCAAACACAGTTGTTAAAAGTTTTATTCATACTTCATATATACTTGTTTTACAGCACAATTACCATAAGATACTGAGGTGATCGAAACATTTTCTTTTCTCTTTGTCTTTAAGGTTTCTACTCCATTTCACAAAGAAAACAATGTTTTTCATTTTAACGATCGCTGTCCGCATCTGCTTCCATGTTGTACTGGTCAAAAAGAACCAAATACGGAAATTATTTTAATATTGTCTGAAAAAGGTACAAAATTACCTATTTCTTAATGAAATCATATAACCATAAGATATACCGGTAACAATAATGCAACTTTATTTTTTATCTAAGTCAGTCAATAAAATGTAGAATAAAAATTCAACCCTTGCAGTGCTGGAACCGATTTGATAATATTGCAAACAGGTTTGATCCAGGCCAGCCACAAAGTAGATTGGCGGCTGACCTGTGATCTAACCTGTTTGTATTTCTGAGTGTCTTTCAATCCTCAACAAAATTAAGCAGATATTTACAGCTTTGGACAACACAAAAATCTATTATAAGATAATTACCCAGCATTCCAAGGGATAAAACTTACTATCACTATCCGTGTCATCATCATCGTCATCATCATCATCATCGTCATCATCATCATCATCATCGTCTCCATCTCGCTTACGTCTTTTTCGTGTGGATTTCTGCGGGCCAGGTATTCGGTAAAACTTCTCCACCCAGCCCCGCTTTCGAAGACTATGTCGTATTGCTGAATAACCCCCTTGTATTGTGAATACTTTCTTTAACTGAAAAGATCCAAGTTTAAGGTGATTGCAAAATTATCATTAACTGAATGCAAGTATAAGACTTTTTATTCTAACACCTTAATGAAGCATTTGTGAGGAAGCACACAGACCAAAATCTGTGATTCTCACTTATATTTTGTTAATATTTAAAAAGGTCAATATTTGATATTACTATCAATCCCTCAAATTGATTCATAAAGATTGAAGGGCTTGATTATCATTGTATGCTATATATCAAAACTTATTCAGCAAATACAAAATTGTGAGTATTATTTAGTGTTTAACCTACATTTTCATCCAATGAGAATGCGTCAATTTGAATTTTTTTGTTGGTTTATTTTCCATAAACTACTATTCGAGTGTTCTATCTGGGCTCTATGAGACTATTACTCTGGTATCACGCATGCGCATAAATAGGTAATTTTAGGCTCCACCTCCAAATCAATGACACATGTAAGCCTAGCCTACGGTAGCGATTGAAAGATCGCTGTGACGTCGCGGGGGAGAAATAAACACAGAAATAAATAAAAAGGAATTACAATTAACTGGGTATCCTAACATCGTTGAGAAAAAAGAAACTGAACTATATTTACCTTTTACCCCATTAGGAATAATGTGACGGGTACAAATTGAAAGCATCAACAGACAACACATATATACATTATGAAAAAACACAGTTTCTTTTTGAAATTGAAAAGAAAATATTGTGACAAAAGGAGAAATTGCTCGTTACAAGCAATTTCTTCTTTTGTCACAAGGGCTTCTCAAGTTTTCTGCTGTAGGTGAGGAATAAATTATGGAGTAACGGGTTAAACTCAAAACTACATTGCAATCTACATCACTGGGTAGTGCAGTTTTCTTCTTCCAAATATGGTATGGCAGATTCTTGGCATGCAATTGACAGCCGCGGAAGGCGTGGTTTATGTCGAATTTCAAAATACTGAGCAGCAGTTTTATGCCATTCGCAGATCATACCTGTAGAGGCGTGGTTTGCCAGCGTCAAATAGAGCGCTCTATGGAAATGTAGGTTAAACACTAAATTGTTTAGAGGCTATATAGTGAAATTTAAACGACATAGAAACCCCGTCAGTCGCTATCGCTCCTTCCTTGGGGTTTCTATATCGTTTAAATTTCACTATCTAGCCTCTAACCTATATTTAGAATCAACTCTATGATGCTATTTTAATGAGCAACATTTTAACCAACAACATAAAGTAAAGAGAAGAAATCAAAAAAGGTTTGAAAACAAAGAATGCCTTTGATAATTTCTATTTTTCTTCCCCCATTTTTTATTCAATCAAAGATATATTTTATTGAAATATTGTCAATAACACATTGTTGTCAAAAACTTACATCATTGAAATTATCAAATATTGAATCAATGAAGCAACCACTCTTTGCTTACCCATAATAACTGAAATTAGTTAATTACATAAAAAAAATACTCCTTTTTGCAGACTTTAGTAACACAGAGTGACAGAATGAAGAAGCTACATACTCTTATGGCTTTTTCTGCAAATTCTTTGGCTTTTTGTAACCTGTCTGTGTTGTGGTTCATGGTGGTGATTTTCCTCGTAAGTTTCGGCCGTCCCAGGGCAGGCATGGTTTTACTACGCGATAAACTTCCATTTTCCACATCATCTACAAATACACAAAGGGTTGAAAAATTAACAAACTTATTCATCGCTGGTTACCAGGGCTTTTACTTTTTATCATGGTTTTATACATGTACTTTTTTCTTCAATTGCACCCTAGGTATACTCACTTTACAAATGTCCTTGTATTGGCTCTTTCTAAAAATGGTAAAAAGCAACATGGCAAAAGGAGAAAGCTATTTCTTCTTCTGTAACAATGCTTTTAAAATGTGCTGCTTGTGCATCTCATGCATACTTAATTTTTTAAAGCATGCTCAAAATCCTAAATTTATGTAAATGTCTCATCTATGTATGTTACTAAACAAACTTCAATTGAAACAAACTGAATTGAAAAAGAGTTTAAATGAAATGCTTGATTCCATCAAAAGCAGATGAATCAAAGGTTCTACATTAAGTTGATAAAAAGTACAAGAAAAATATGTATTCACTTTATTAGAAACTCTTAGTACAAAAATAACAATGATGAGAACATTCTGCTTTTATTGATATGACTCAAAGTTTTGAAATATAGCGAGCAAAAATATATCCTGAAAAAGGGGAAATGATTTTTTTAAATAACACATGATTTCAGCATGAGATGGATATTTTCTTAAACTCAAGTTTGAAGTTTAACTATATGCAGCAAGTTCAGGCAATGTTGAATTGATAACAGAGGGGTGAAAAAAGATAAAGACTAACATGATACAGCAAAGATTGAAGCCACTTGTTCACAAACATAAGGAAGTTTGCCAATTTACCTTAATTCCAATAAAATTGTACAGCAGCTGCTGCACTGTTGTATCAGAATGAGTAGCCATTGGAAGCAAGAAATATGTTTTTAAACCAAAAGCATTGCGAGTTTTGAGATCTATATGCGTCTGCACAAACTTAGATATATTGATGCATCCTGAATTAATAACACTTTCAATAGCTTCTTTTTACAGTACCGACGTCAATCATACAACAAAACAAAAACTGTTTTGTTGCAATGACACTTTTATTTGACTTTATAACTTTCTCATAATGTGAACAAGTGACTTTGGAAACAAAATTACAAAACTTTTTAATTTGATTTTCATATATCAATACCCATACCAAGAAACAACTTACATGATTTACAATAAACTATAGTGATAGACAGAGGCTCAGGGATTCGTAGTTAGGATCCTTTGGGAGTAATGGCTTTATATAAAGCCATTTTACTCCCAAAGAATCCTAACCATGAGCCCCTGTGATAAAAGTGACTATTGAGGCTACATTTCCGACACCATCTTTACACTGAAACTAAGCATCTAAATCAGAATGAGGTGAAGCAGGGTGCATTGAGTGTACAAACAGTCTTGTCTTATTTTCAAAAACCAATCTATCACAAACTTGAACCTACAGTTCATATTCATGTACACTCATTTCACATATCTGAATACCTAACTGTTTGAGAAACCACTTTTACAGCAAGAGAATTTGCATGATATAAGCAATTTCTTCTTTTTCACCATGATTTCTTTCTAAAATAACCAAAAAAGTATTATCACTATCTCATTTAAAAAGTTGCATGCTATAGGTTAGGACCAGTCAAAAAAGCGAATGCAGTTTAGGAAAAGATGCATTCATATTACCGGTAATTGTATTTTTTGTTTAATATTTTGAGTGAAAGGAAATCTATTGAAAATTACAGAGCTGTGAATTTTAATTTCCGCAGGCTATGTCATAACATGACAGATAAAGAAAGGCAATGAATCAATCAAACTTCTTTTTCAATATCCTATTGATTTTTGAGACCTAAAATAAAATATGTATATCCCCAATACATAGGTATATTAGAAAAAGATGTTTGTTGGGTTAGGACCTTAAATTGTGACAAGCAATTTCTCATTTTGCCACAATGCTTTTTGAAAGTCATCTGCTGCAAGACACAAAAATTGGGCATTAGGTGGTAATTAATGTGTTAAAGTCCAATGCAAACAACAAAACAAAACAAATAACAATACCATGATAACATCCCTAAAGAAAAATATTGAAGACATAATTTCTGAAGAATAAATTCTCAAGAACTTTTAACTTACCTTTGAGTTTAACTTTAACTGTTCTTATAGTTTCTTTACCCAAATTCGTAATATCCATATCAGTATTGTGATACCGAAAGTTTATGTTTATTGTTTTGGGCGCAGCATATCTACTTTGTGAATGAAACCCTGACAAGTGAGTTGGTGTGAATTGTTTAAAAATGTGAACTGATGAACATGTTCTTTGATCTGTTTGTTTAATTTCCACTTCCATCTCGATATGAATCATATGATGTAGTTGTCTTTTTACACTTATACTTAGTACGGTAGTAATATTCCTGACTTGTAAGAAAAAACAAAAGTGATTATACAGCTATGATAATTATGTTGTTTCTAAGTTGCTTCTCACAAACTATTTTTTAGTACTTCCTTCAAACCCATTTGAGATGATAAGAATGAAACCAAATCATGTTTGTAAAGAAATCACAAGTTAAAATCCAATTTACTTTCAAATGAGATTTGGCATGTCTTAAACACCAGTGAAATTGAAATAAAAATTCTGATTTATTCATCAGAAACACAAGATGGCATTCTTCAATCAAATCTTTTTCCTGTCAAAAACTTTCAGTCTTTCAGCAGATGATATTTGGAAGTTTTGCAATGGAAGAAAAGTTTGTTGGTCAGCAGATAACGTTTGGAAATATTGCAACAAAAGGAAAACTATGAATCTACACTGCATGCATTTTTAGATGAATTTGCATGCTTAAAAAATCTGTCATAGATTTCTTGTAATCGCTTCAATATTTTGCAGGTAATTTGCTGCTGACCACATTAAAACCTATCATCAAATTGATAAAAATAAATCCACAAAAATCTGCAAGAAAGTTTGAAAAAAAAATCAATGCATCAATGTATCAATGCTAGAACGTGGTCACAATGGTAAAATGAAACCATTATGTCCTAAGATTTCTGTTGAAATATAATCTAAGGGAACAATATAAATCTCTTCAGATTTAACATATTGATTTATTCACAGTCTTTACTGCAGGTCTATTGATCAAAGTACTTAATCTGACTACCCCATAAACTTTTATCAAGCAATAAGGAGCAATTTCATTTTTAAAGTGGAAATATATGCGGACAAGAAGCATTTCTGAATATAGACTTTGGAAAAACAAATGTTAAAACTAAGTTCAACACATTTAGATTATCAAGATCCCTTACATTGCTAAGTAATGGTCTGAACTATAATCTTTCCTTCACCTTTTATTTGGGTTTTAAACAAATGTTGCTCAGAAGAAAGGAGGAAAAAATGGTTTAACCCATTACCAAACAATAACGACATTTAAGCACTTTGTTGCAGACAACTCTGGAAAACATTTGGGGAAAGGAGAAGTTGCTCGTAACGAGCAATTTCTTCTTTTCCTACAATTTTTTCGGCCCCTTTGGCAGATTATTTTCTATTCCATCACATTTTGAAATGTCGTCTGCAAACTCTTTCAATTTGGGACAGTCTAAAATTTGGCCTTTGGTAAAGGGTTAAAAAAAACATGGAAAACAACATTGCATACTATCATAATGGCTGTAAACAGTTTGGAACAGGGTGCATGAACTAGATAACAATTACAAAAGTTTGAATCTTTTCCACTTTTTTTTCTTCTTAACCCTTTACCAAATGCCAACTTTTCGACTGTTCCAAATTGAAAGAGTTTGCAGACGACATATTAAAATGTGATGAAATAGAAAACAAAATGTGCTGATAGGGCAGAAAACATTATGGGAAAAGGAGAAATTGCTCGTTAAGAGCAATTTCTCCTTTTCCCATTATGATTTCTAAACTCGTCTGCAACAAAGTGGTCAAATGTCGTTATTGTTTGGTAATGGGTTAAGACTGACTGTGGTAAAGCTATCCCTGTAAGGGTAAGAATAGTAACTACATAATCAATAGCTTACAAAGCATGAATTATTCAAACATGCTCATATATATAGCCTTGAAATTATCAAAGCCTTTAATTCTTTGACCCTTTACCCAAAATTAAGTAGTCCATTAGACTAAAAAAATAAAAGACTTGATAGAAACTTAAAGGAAAACATTGACTGCCAAGTTAAAATGGGGTTTTAAGCCATTTTCCGTTATAAATCAATCATTTGCAGCAGGTTCTTTTTAAGATTATTATAATTTATTACAGATATTTAACACTCTTAAACTCAACTTTGAAGCTAAAAATATCCTTAAGAAAAGAGAAATTTCCTCCTCAAGCATTATATCTTTTGGCTTAAAAGTTTTAGAATTAGGTCTGGATATTTAATACATGAGAGTACATGTATTTGGGAAGATCTTATTCTAGACATATAGTCAATTTGGCAAGATTAACTTAATGATTTTTATGAACCTATCAAAGCTTAAGCCTCAGATAAAAACTTCCTTGTAAGCTTAGAGATATGGGGCAGGTCCAAGTTTGATCTCTCCTTAGGGTCATTTCCATGTCGATAGAGAATTCTTTGTTTAGCAAACTTTGTCACCATTTTCTACCAGTATATCTTCCCTTTGACCAAGTAAAAGAACACCATTCAAGAAAATGGGCTATGTCTGTCATAGGGACACTGTGACAGGGTACTTAGTCAATAAAAGAATCTAAATTAAAAAAACTCCCTTCTAACAACCACATGGAGAAATGGTACATTTGCTACAGAGCAAAAAATATTTGAAACTTATATGTGAACACGAATAAAAGCTGCTTGTCTGTTCACATGCAATGTTCAGTGATATTTTTCTAAAATAAATCAATGGGCTTTTTCACCAAAACTTAAAAATCAATGGGTTTTTCTATAGAAGAATGATAAAAATGAATGGAAGTAATGAGTTTTTTGGAAATTTTATGAGATTTTTTGGGCCAAAAATTATCACTGAATGTTTTGTTAATATTTCATGAACTATTCCATTGTTCCCATCTTCCGTATAAGACTTAGTATTCTTGTGTAATGTATCATTTGTTTATAGAGGACTCTACAGGACCCTTTCGCAAAATTGATGTACAGGGTAACCAGTTTTTCCCTTGACTTAAGCTAATTATGGGGACTTAATCCCTTTTATATGGAGTTGTAAATAAACAATAATGATCTTTAGGGGTCGTCTTTAGGAGTTGGGATCAAGGATAACCCTGGGCACATTTCAACTTGTACAAAACACACGCTTCTCTACATGTCAAACAGCATCTTAATAGTTTACATTTGGATAATATTGGCCTGGTTCATTTAATGGTTAATTTTACTCTTTGCTACAGGTTGATCAAACCATTAATATGTTAATAATTAATTAAGTTTAAACTTAGTCAAAATTTAAGCTGGCTTTGAGGACAAAATATAGATTTACTATGTTCGGAGGTCCAAGATCAACTCAAACTGGTTCTATGAAGTCATCATCCATGCTTTTCTAAAACCATTAATGGCTTTTCATCCATACTTATTTAAGCCTTAGTACCTAACAGGTAATATCACAGGCCAGCCGCCAATTTACATGAATTTCAGCAAAAGAAAAGCACATACAAGCAGTGTTTCTCTTTTTGATACAGATTTGTTTCCACTCAAAGCAGTAGAAAAAGTTTTATTTTTAACACAATGCATTTCTTTCTTCAGTTGTTGTTTTAAATTTTGGCCAACTCTAAAAATTTCACATCAACGGAACATGCTTAAAGCCAAGATCCCAAATGGACGATTAAGGTGAATAATCAATGGACCTTATATACATTCACAGTGATGTTTAAAACCTATCTACTTATTTCATTGTCTTGCGCTAGAAAGGAATCATGAATTATTTAGCACTCTATTGATCAGGGATCAATCAGTACAGGTGTTATACCAAATTGCAAAAACACGGGATAAATTATAGAAAAACCAATCTGATTAACACCTGCATAAGATTCAAACTTATTCATGAACTTCATGAACATTCATGAATATTAAATGGCCATTCTTGAACACAGAGATGTTCATAACTTGTTCATGAATTTCAAGAACATGTTCATGAACATCAAAATGTATTTATGTACCTGTACTCAATGTTCATGAACCTTTTCTTGAATTTCATGAAGAAATACGCTCTGTGTTCATGAGCTTCAAATAAACGCTCTTGAACGGTTTTATCCCTTGAACATTGCTCCCTAGGGCCTCTCCTTACAACACTAAAGTGCCCAATTGAATTAAATTGAAAAATTGAATTGAAACTAGAGTGCCCAAGATAAATAAACAACAGTTTTATTTGACAATATTGTAACTATTTACTACACTTGACTTCAATATAAATTGTGAATGACTTTTTTGTACAATGTCATTTTTGATTATAATTGTGTACAAGAGTTCTATTACCATGTTTAGATTTGATTTGTTTCCTTTTCTTTGTTCTCGTCTTCAAAGGAGGCACTTAATAATACAATATAGAACAATAAGGAATGAAAGAAAGTTTTCCGAATTATAGATAAATAACATCTATATAAGTTTGCAACTAAAAGATGAGCATGGTCTTCAAGATATGTCAATTGAACAACTTTCTTGGCTGCATTTCAGAAGATATTTTTTTAACCCTTTCCCAAACAATAACGACATTTCACCACTTTGTTGCAGACGACTCTGGAAAACATTGTGGGAAAAGGAGAAATTGCTCGCTAAGAGCAATTTCTCCTTTTCCCACAAGGTTTTCTGCCAAATCTGAAGCATATTTTTCAATTTTATCACATTTTGAAATGGCGTCTGCATACTCTTTCAATTTGGGATAGTCGAAAATTTGTTATTTGGGAAAGGGTTAAAGAAATAAAAATCGATGAGTCTACATTCTGAATAGTAGATACTGGCTCAAGTAGATATCCATCACTCATAATTCTGCATCTTTCACCATATTGAACTTATGACTGAAATACTAACCAATCAAAACTGAAGTTTAATGTGGAAGCATTTACATTATGATCTTGCACACAGTTTTTTTTTATAAATAGAGTTCTTTATAAAACGAGTTCTTAGATATAGACTTTGGAGAGTATGCTAGAGTTCCTGATACTTTGTGCATTATTTGGATGAACAAAAAGATATGATTTTGAACAAAACTGTTTAAGAACATAGAACAGGTAATAAAATGATAAACTGAAATGAATAATGGGCATTCAATGAAAGCTTTTGATATTTCGTAAATTCTATACAAAATCAAAATGTTGATTCTCAAATAAAGAAATAACAAGAACTATAAACTTAAGGAACGTATCTCTTGGTGACACCTATAATGTGTTAAACTTCAAACAGAAACATAAACAATACTAACATTCAAGCTATTCTCTTACAAGGTGCCGCATTATAGCTCTGTAAAGTATAATTGTTGACCAATCAAACCCCCATTAGTGAAACAAATGATTAAAATAAATGAATAAAGAATTGAGAAATGTATTCAACTCAGACAAAAGAGCATGCTAGATTTTCAAAACAACAACATTTAAATATTTCAAATCACATCCATCAAACTTTTTTATGTTTAACATTTTTTTTATCTATTATATGTATACAGTCTAACTTGTGTTATGCAGCCACCCTTTTAAGCAGCCAACCTGCCTTAAACAGCCACTACAGAAAGTCTCATTGATAGATTTATAGTGTAAATCAATTTGTGTTAAGCAGCCAACCTGTCTTAAACAGCCAATTTACTCTGTCCCATAGGCTGGCCTCTTAACACAAGTTTGACTGTATATATAACATGACTTTGACAGTATTTGAGTTAAACATGTTGCGAATGCCCAGCTAAGAATGATGGAGGAAAACCCTAAACTTGATCAGGGATGGTCAAACCAGGTAAGAACCATAATGGCAACTGTAACCGCAAATCAACTGGGAGAGTACCTCTCATGATTTAACATTTCATATTCATTTTAGAAAATAAATGTGCTTGAAAAGATACAAATATTTCACTTAAAAAAGCTTAAGTTTAAGTAAGCTGTTTCAAAAGCATCTGATTAAACGAGTATATCTCCATCTATAACACCCAATCACCGCTACATTGTGTAAAAAATATCAGTGGTCAAGATAAACAGATTACTTTGTATCCTCATGACTTGTTACATTGTATAAAATATAAAACACTTTAGTATGAGAATTCATTGGAATCATATTGACAAGATAATTCTTATGAATACTCAGAATAAAGGATGAACTGGCTGTGCTTCAGAACACATGTACAAGGCATAGGTATTCCTTCTTATCGAGACATCTACTCTCTAGAAAAGCAAATAATCTGATGGACAATTTCAGCATCCTGTTAACCCTTAGAATGCTGGGTAATGTTCTAAAAATAGATGTTTGTGTCATCGGCTTTCCAAAACCTTAAATAACTGCTTAATTTACATGAAGAAAGATACTCAGAGAAGCAAACAGGTTAGATCTCAATTTATTTGGCGGCTGGCTTGGATCTTATCTGCTTGCATAAGCATGAAGTCGGTTCCAGCACTATAAGGGCTAGAAAAGCAAAGAATCTAATGGACGATATCAGCATCCTTTGAAAGAGGAAAGATTATCTTGAGTAAGTTTACACCGCAACCTCAAAAAACATTACAAATTTATCAGTAAATCAATGCAAATGTGTAAGACATTCCAAACTCTATGAGTTCCACATGCTGTGAAAACTGTCCACAGTGTCCACTCTTTATTAACACATTTTGGCAAGAAAATATGGTAAAATTGTAACAAAGAGGCCACATAATATGACTTCCAATAGTAGTCTCTTTAACAAAAATGTCTTTTCTTTAGAGGAGGGCTCAAATCAAGTTTCATCTAAGAAGATAAAAAACCAGACATCATGTCATGCTTTCTACATACATGGATAAAGACTTTTTTTACAATTTTTAGTTTTGTTTTTTTTTCATTAGGATTTTACATTGCTCCAAACAAATTACAAATTACAAATTTTTTGGCAATGTTTTACCTGTAATCAAAAGAGAAAGATCCCAAGCTGTACTATCAATATGGGCAAGTCAAGCTAAGTAGAAGTAACAGTATTCTTTAATTAATTCTCCCAATCAATGAATGAAGACACCAAGCTTATCTGCCCTTCAAGGCAAATCAAGCTGAGTAGAAGTAACTCAATTCCATGAGTCAGCCTGGAAACTACCTTTTTTCTTGGTAGTATTAGAAATATATCAAAGAGTGGTCACTTTAGACAGGACATTTTTTGTTGTGGTTGAATACAAGTGGGTCAACTCTGAGAGCACAATTTACCTTCTTGGCCTTCTGGGACTGACTGCATACCATCTGCAAATGTTTATTGGTAATGAATTGAAGGATTTCATGAAATGGGAATAGTTACAATGACAAGAAAAAAAATGTGGAAAAACATGTCAGAGTTAATGAGAGTTAATGGAATGAATGATTCAGGATAATGCAATTCATGCAAAACACTTTGTAATACTTTTTTATATATAATTATGAAAGTCAAGTTACCAATAGGTTCAATTGCGAAATTTACACAGTTATGTATAAACTCATTTCAATTGCTAAAGATAAAGATTGATTAAAGATTGACATAGTTATATGAATATTGCAATCTACCCCTCAAAATGCTGGGTAATTTTCTAAAAATAGATTTTTGTGTCATCTGCTTTCCAAAACCTGTAATATCTGCTTAATTTTGATGAGGAAATATACTCAGAGGAGCAAACAGGTTAGATTACAGGCCAGCCGCCAATTTACTTGGGGGCTGGCCTGCAATCAAACCTGTTTGCATAAGCATGAAGTCGGTTCCAGCACTATTAGGGATAATCATTGCTTTCATAGCCTTCTTCTATTCCCGATTATTGGCCATCTCCTATCTCCAGTAATTTGCATGAGATTGCATTAGTACTTATCTTCAAACTTATCAAAAGAATATTCAGGATTAATTTGAGAGTTCAATGCAAGGCTATAACAAGTCCTTCACAAATATGAAACACTTACTATAGCCTTGCACTGACCAAGCAAACTGATTCCCTTAAATTGCAAACATTTCAATTGGTGGGACAAAGGAGAAGTTTAGAAAATATTTTTTTTTACAATGTTTTTAAATGTCCCTTGCTCTCATTTCAAATCATTTTAATTGAGAAAAATATGCGAGAAAAGAATAACTTAGGTTATTATGTTTATCACTTACTTTAATCTTGCAGTGAACCCTTGATTATTATATACTTATGAGCACTCTTCTTTGAAGTTATGTAGCAAAGTTTTATAAGAATAGGCTAAAAGGAATATTTCAAATTTGTCATCTGCTGCTGCTCTCACTTTGGATCAGTTCAAGACCCTAATGAGAGAGACAGGTTAAAGTGACCCCATGTATGAAGTAGGGGGATCTTGAATTCAAGAACCTTTATACTTACTGCGCAATTCATCTGGATCCCCAACACTGTCCCCTACTGACTTGTTTCCTTTGGCCCGTATCCGCGTCTTATGGCGTTTAAGCACCATATCGGGTTGTCCGTTTGCATATGGTCCTGAAAGTGACACACAATTCTGTATTGGTATACCTTATGCCATAGCGTGTAGTGTTGCTAACCAGCTACAATGTGTAACATTCAGCTTTATGATAATAAAATACATGTAACAGTCAAATAGAGTGTGAAAAATGCTCTATAGCAAATTTGCATTTTGTGAGAAATAGTTACATTTAATCATTCCTGTAAAAGACCAACTAATCTTTGTTTTACACAAATTCACGAGAAACTTTATAGATTTGAACCATTATACTTCCCAAAGTGAATACTAAACACACATTGAATAAATATCTAATATTTTCAACATTATAATTCCATTATAATCCTTCATAATAGATCCGTTAAACCCTATCCTTAGCATTAGATGATTAAAAAGTATTTGACCAAAGTAAACCTTAAGGTCACATATCAAATTTCTGCATCAGAAGCCAGCTTTCCTCTTTCCTCAGGATAATAATACCATTAGTATCACTAAAGTGTTCAATCACTCTTAACTCATTCATTTTTTTTATGATATTTTGGTGTTATTGCTTTTTTAATTTGGACATAAATTGGCATATGGGGAAAATGGGTTTGATTATTTTCAAGGAGGCTTGTCGTACTAGACTAGAAAATAATTAGTTTTGAAAACCGATATTCAATATTGACATGCTACTTTTCATAAAAGTTTGCTTTAACCTTTTATCAAACATACCTTACAGGGTACATGTCTTCAAGGAACAACGCTTAAAACAATTACGGGAAATGAATAAATTGCTCATGATTATCTCTTAAGTACCTGATTTGATTTTGATTTGTATGTGTAACCTCTTTTGCTTTGGGACATTAGATAAATGTCGATGATAATAATAAAGGATTAGCGAGTAACAGTACAAAGAGTTGAGTGTTCAATTTAAAATTCATGAAAAGAAAAAAAAAGGTATATAACAAAAGAGGAAATGTACAAAATGGTCCTTGTTCTATAGATATTAGTTGTTTTCATATACCGGTAAAAGTTAAATGTATCGACAGACAACACGACTGTATGAATAGAAAAAAGACAAATTTTCGTTTTAAAATCAAGCAGAAAAGAGTTTAAGCAATGAATTTTTCTTTTGGCACAATAATTATTATAATCTAATTAGTTTCCTACTGAAAAGAGTATTCTCATAAATATGCATTAACATTATAAAAAAATCCTATAAGAGAAAAAAAAGGGTGTTAAAATGCATCCAATCATTTACAGAAGTACTTTGAAGTTTTAACAAACTTACAGCATAAAATTTTCTAAATTATTGTGAAAAAAGATAAAATTGCTTGTATGATCAAATTCTACTTCTTTTTCAACAATTATTTCTATCCAACTAAAGAATATGCAAAACACCCAATTCATCCCTAGAAATACCCAAGAGAGTCGAGAAAATTGAATTTGATATATAAATGAGAAAAACAAAAATGATTTCATTACCAATAGAAAAAAGCAACTTTTCATTGTTACTTATAAATTGTGTTCTATTTTGACAATGGCTGAAAGTCAATCTGCTGCAATTTACAGAAGACTTTACAACAGGAAAGTTTGGAAAAACATCTCTCTTAAAATGTTTTGAACAAGAAATAACCAAACGACTATGCAACAGGATCCTGTGGCTTCATTAATAAAATCTTATCTGCATATTACAAGTAGTCAGTGGAAGAAAATAGCATTGAATCAAACACAAGATACACACTTAGTATAGAACCATCAAAACATCCTTATACATAGGCGTAGGAGCGTTTTCAACATTGGGGGCCAACTTCAGATGAGGACCGGTCTAAGAATAAATGTTCCTAAACTTTTTCATGACTATTCATGCATTTACAAATTCGATAACATTTTAAGAATTAAAAGAAAGCGTATGAAAATGTGTATCTTTAATAAAAAAATAAAAAAAAGAAGGATATGCCAGGTCTCGATCTCACGCGGAAATCAAATGTATTGATCTAAACAAAAAGTAGCAGCGACCAGACTGTCACAGCCACGGATTCGACAAGGAAAAGACTAAAATTATTGTTTAAGTTTTATCTAGCCCGATTGTGTTCATGAAATGTGAATCCTTTTAGTTTTTCTTTATATTCCCCCATACATGTGTTTTTTCTTTTTCTTCCTGCTTCCGCAGTATATATATTGATTGACCCACGCAAGTGTACAATTATTGTTTAATTGTATGTACATATGTTAATAAATGTAATTGTTTATATATACAATGTAATGGACGATGAACATTGCCATTGCCAAAGCATACTCTGGCCCCCCCAGTCTGGATATTGGGGGCCTGGCCCCCCTGCTCCTATGCCTATGTTGTAGTAGTATGAACCTTGAATTAACCCTTTAAAAAATGCAAAATTTTCGACAGTCCCAAATTTAAAGAGTTTGCAGACAACATTTCAAAATGTGATGGAATTCAAAAGTAATATTCTGATGGGGCAGAAAACCCTGTTGGAAAAGGAGAAATTGCTCGTTAACAGCAATTTCTCCTTTACCCGCAATTATTTCCAGAGTCGTCTGCAACAAACTGTTCAAATCTCATTATTGTGTGGTAATGGTTTAAGATAAAAGTATCTATATAGTTATATATTACCATCTAGAATTCGCTGTAGTCCATCAGACATGCTGGTTTTGGAAGGCATTGTGTCCCCTAATTCGTCAATCTCTGCTTTACTTGTTGGGGAATCTGGTGGCACTGACTCGGTATCCTGGGAGTTTGCATTCACATTTTCATTTTCCTCAATCTGTAATGAGAAAAAAAACAAGAATGTATTGAACTACTCATATATCAAGGCAGACAATTTAACATATTTATCTTATGCTGTATATCTACTTTCAAAATTGCCACATGGAGGATATCGGTTAACCCTTATAGTACTCAAACTGACTTCAATCTTATGCAAGCAGGTTAAATCTAGGTCAGCAAATTGGCGGCTGCTCTGTGATCAAACCTATTTGCTTCTCTGAGTTTGTTTCCTCTCGAATCAAAATTAGGCAACTGTTTAAGGTTTTGGAAAGCAGGCAACACAAAAATCTATTTTTAGAAAATTATCCACCATTCTAAGGATTGAGACATCAGCTGACAAAATTGAGTTTATTCTTAAACAAGTACTTTTTCATCCATCTTTGACCAATTTCCCCATATTGACAGCTCCATCCAATATGTGAAGGATTTACATAGGTCTTGGTCATCATTCAAACTTGAAAGCAAAAGCAGATCACAATAAATAGATGGCTACTTGAAAATAGATTTTCCTTTTGATGTTTGGTAGAAATAATAGTGATAAAAGGATATGAGCATTTTACAATATCGGCAAAGTGATTTCTAGAGTCTTATGAAGCAAATGGATCAAAGCGAGAAAGTATGGTGTAAAAGTTGCGCATAAAGCACGAATCATTTGAGAAATTTATTTGAAGAAAAATAGACCTGGGTTTTCTCTCTACTTGAGCCAAGTTGTTGCTTGCAAACGATATCAATATCCAAATTTCACAATTGCCAACCATTCCATGAAATAAATGTACTGCAATATCATTCAACAGTTTCATTTAGAACTCTAGCTTTGTCATAATATCTACAAATCAACTGAAGGATGCCACAAACAATTCTCTGAGGAAAGATTACCTTCTTTCACAACATAATCATCATTAAAGCACGTCCAAGTTTGTCCACATGATAAAATTGTCTGACAAAACATATCACATGACAACATCAACACTACAATCCAAAATATACTTCAATCAGTGCAGGCAAGACATAATAAAAACTTTCTGGGTATCAGAAATACGATCAATATGTGGCCTGATCCTTTTCAATAACACTGTATACATGTAGCTACCCCTGAGTAACCGCATTGATTCTATCTGAGGTCGAATAAAAGGGTATCAGGGTACTTGGTATGCAGTGATTCAAGATTAATACGATGAATTCCAACATAAAGATTTTGAGATCTATTTGGTAAATCTTATTTTGATGGAAACCAATTAAATCGGATCTATACCTCTAATATAGAATGTAGAGAAGAAATGGTAATGTTTGCACGCCCATAATCTTTTCTTATCTGGAGCTTTGATCTATCTAGCAAAACCATTTCGTCACAGACATACAAAGTTAATGATTTTTTATATAATATGATTTATTATAGATGTTCTTCTCAAATACCAGTACTTCAAATTGATTGCACAATGCAAAACTAGTGTAAGTTCTCAATAGTGACAAGCCTTGAATAGCCTTGTGGTAAGAGAACAGATCATGAATTCTCATGTTCCTTAATTAGACCATGTTAGTGATGAATTTGAAATTTCATGAGGTGTAGTCTTTTTTTTTTTACTTGATAACATGTGACATGTCCCTTCTCCATGTGGGTTCATATCATTTTAGCAATGGATTTAGATTTTCATGAGGTGTTACTATCGACTGCTGGTGGTACTACCCATCTTGACCAAACCTTATGGGCATTTAGGCTTGGGAGTTTTCGTACATTGATTCTGAGCTAAACTAACCAATATATGACTGAAACACTGTTGACACAATGTAAAACCCTAATAAACAAACAAATCACAATGGTAAAGAGCTTGTACCTATGTTACAATGAGCCATGATGGTACAATGTTGTCAGATGTTATTATAACATTTTATTAAGTTATTTCATGACCTTACCAGCAGAGCTTTAGATTCTTTTCACAAGTGAACAAGTTATACACAATATTCTTTCTAAGCCACTGACTTCTTTACAAAGTCCCACAGTACTGAACCTCAAACCTTCTATGTACAAGGTAAACACTCCACATCTCAGCTGAAGCAATAGTTTAACAAATCAATTGTTATATAACCTTGAGTATACTGCTGATAAAATCAATCAGAGCCACAGATTTAAGGCACATTGAGGGTTCAATACAATACTACAGCAAGTCCATCACAGAAGAGAAGGACTTACTCATTAAAGCCTTGAATTGAATCCTTGACATGTTCACAGCTTACTTAAGAAGTTATGATAATCTAATCTGTGCTTGAAACAACTAATATAAATCAGGAGAGGACTTATTTTTGCAAGAAACAGTATAGTTGAAGTCAGTAAAGAATTCTTGATCTAATTTTGTCATAACTTGTAGTCCAAACCTTTTGTAGCTAACATGACAACATAGATATCTTAATACTTAATACCATTACATGTTTGTATGTCTTGTTGTGTGCTGGTTTGTATTTTAAATGTTTACATTGAATGCAATAAAGTCTTATCAAACTAACTTATATAAATCATCTCTAGTGCGTTTTATTTTAACAGGTAGCAACACCACAGAGTTTTGTTATGTTATTCATCCAGTATCTGTTTCGTAAAGTATAAACCTTTTCTACTTATAAGAGCTCTCAATGTTAAAATCTCCCCTTGGTTACTATTGACAAATAATGAACAGTGAAGCACACTTAATATTCAACCCTTGCCATGAATGCAATATGACAGGAATGTAATTTATCTAAATGCAGCATAAAAGTGATACTTAAAATAGAAAAATACTTTTATAGTTTCTTTATTAAACATTCAATACATTTCAGATATACAAGAAATGGAAATTCACCATACACAAAGTAAGAAATAAAACTTAAAATGAAAAAGTTTTAATTTTCAAGATGTTTTGTTTTTAAAATCTTTTCAGTCTATAGATGAGAAATTCCATAATCTTTTGTAATTACATTTTTTGAGAGCCTCATGACTGTATTAAAAGGTATTTACATTACATTACCTATTCCCTAACAATAACTACTCTAAACAGCCTTATACTAAACAACAAATGTACACATTTGGTCACAAAAAGCTAAGTTTATAAACAAATCATGAAAGGCTTTTTTAAGCAAGGATTTTCGTAATTATGAAGATTTTGGTATTACCATACTTGGGTTTAAACATTTCGATACTGTCTGCAGCAAACAGGTAATATCAGGGAAAGGGTTTAGACAGAAGACTGGAAATTAAATCTCAAATACAGATTCATTTGAATTAAATCCAATATGTGAAGATCCACTCTACTGTTGAGTTTATTATATATTGATCTTGTATTTTCCCTCATAGCTAGATAAAAAAAATACCAACAAAAACTATTAAAAATCTTGAATGCTTAACTATTCACAAATCAATGCAGTTTGAAAACCAAAATATTCAATTAAACATAGTGGAAAAGATACAATTTGTACTTAAGATACAATTTGTACTAGTGGTTAAAAACATTATTTTTCAGATAGTCATCATTTTATAACAGGAAAAGGCCCTAAAAAGTTCTTACTCTCAACCTTTCCATTGAAACTTTTCAATGCACAAAAAATTAAAAAACCTCATTTTCTTTTTACCATGTTTCTTTACAGTTGCATGTTGTATAGAAAAATTTGTAAAAGGAAGCATTGTAGCTCTAGGCTATGTTTTTGTAGTAAAGGGTTGAGAAAATTGATTACCAGATGTTTTATTAAAGAATACATAGTTACCATTGTTGTAGGAATGATATAGACTTAGCAACATCGCCTTCATGCTGTTTAATCGACTTTCGATGTAACACAGTCCGCACTTATTATTTTTGAGGCAGACA
Source organism: Cerastoderma edule (assembly GCA_947846245.1). Lineage (NCBI taxonomy): Eukaryota > Metazoa > Mollusca > Bivalvia > Cardiida > Cardiidae > Cerastoderma > Cerastoderma edule. The sequence continues at coordinate 33,779,351 of OX401413.1, read as the reverse complement.
ACTTTTAAAACATTGCCAAATATAGGTAAAAGGTTAGCATTTCTAATATCCAATTTGGATGGAATCCCCTGCAAAAAAATCAAGAACTTATGCATGAACTTTATGAATGTTAAATGGCCATTTATGAATACAGAACTTTTTTCATGAAGTTCAAGAACAGGTTCATAAACATGAAGTACCGGTACAGGTTCATGAATACATTCATTAACCTGTACTTGATGCTCATGAATGTGCCCTTGAAATTCATGAACAAGTTAGAAACAGCTTTGTATTTATGAATGGCCATTTAACTTTTTATGAATGTTCATGAAAGTTCACTAATAAGTTCTTGAATCATTCTCAGGGGATAAGCCCTTTTTAGGAACTTCACTTTACCAATCATTTACCGGTACTCAATAATAATTCACTGGAATGTATTAATAGTAGTAGAAGATGAGACTGCTTTTGACAAGCAATTTCTACTTTTAGTCTCATGATCATAAATAAAATATCCTTTGGGTTATTTTATTAATTTTCATCTCGCTGAGTCAGTGCAAAACTAAGCTTATTCCTTCACAAATATAAAGAACATAGATTAATCTTGCACAAAGCTATTCCTAATATTGCATTCAATTTGGAATGGTCAAAAAGTCCCATATGAGATGGGGATAACCAGTCAAAAGTCTTAAACCTGATGCAAAATTGACCACATTTTCTTAAATAGCAATACAAAGAAAAGGATCACTTTTCGTATTTAAAGCCACTTCTTTATACCTTCTTTAACCAATTACCCCATTATTATGGAGTTTTTATTTTCTTTATTATTTTTGTTTTTGTATATGCTGCACCAACAATTTCTTACTTATATGACAGCGCTTATGCACTAGTTTAAGACTTGGAGTGTCTTGCCAAAGAATAAGACCATGAAACCAGCATTAATGGTGGGGATCAAACCAGGGACTCCTGAGTTACAAGTCACCATCTAAAACACTGAGCCATGCAGGACCCACATGAAAATTTTAAAGTATCTCAATTTAAAAGAATAAACAGGTGAAAATTGTAAATAGAACAGACACTTTCTATTTTGACACGGCTGGTGAACACTTTACAGAACCACCATGGCGCTGGCCACGAAAACAGTTGCGCAACTTCCTGTTAAGCGTTTTTAGGATAGCTTATTGCTATTTTTCTGCATTTCCAGACAAGAAATCAAAAATCTAAATGCATGATTCAGCCCTTATTGAATCCAACTGCCTATAGGTAAAGTTTAAGTTTTGAACTCCAAAATTGGCTGAGATTTTGTATTTTCTTCCTATTGCATATTCTATCATAATTATGTTTGCCATGTTTCAACGATAATGCTGTATTAATAATCTGATAATAAAATTAGTGAAAATGCAATGAGTTATTTATGCACAAATTGAACTGAAATACAATGCCATCTTTTATGGGAAGTAACTCTTTCTCTTCTTTAAAAAAAAAGGTGACAAGAGTTAATGCTCTTCAACCGTTTTTAAAACTATTCCTACATATCTGTCCAAATTGAAACCGCCAGACATGGAGAGGAAGATTACGCTCCCGACCAGACAAGCAAGCTTCATCCCTGCCAAAGAATTAATAAACAGCCAAAAAAATCTAAAATGGGTGATGATGATGGTGATGATGAAAGCATTAACAGTCAGATGAAAAAAAATAGCATGAAAAATCACATTCTTTTTATGAAATTGACAAAATTACATGAGATATTGTTCATCAGTAGCAATTTATCCTTTTGTCAATTGTCGAATAGTTGCTAAACAGTTCATGTTGTTAATGATCACAGTTTCTTATTTTGTGTTTGATGCATTGAAATATTGTTTGGTTTTTGACACAAAATCTTTTTTTTTTCAAATGCCATCTGCAATTTCTTTCAATTTGGACCATTCACAAAATTCTTTATTAATAAATTAACTTAACAGATGCCATGTGCAGCTCACATTTTCAAACATTTCAAAACTCGTCAGCTTGAAGAAAATGGTTCAAAAATGATACACTTCAAAGGTAAGGGTTAAGATATAGTAATTAAATGCACACTTAATTTAAACAATACAATATAGGTCAGGTGGTATGTAGCTTGAAATACAACCTGACAATTCTATTGAAATATATCCTTCAGCGTTTTTGAATTCAATAGCCTGGGAAGTCCTCTGTTTAACACATTTACAAAATAAATTTAATCCTTAACAGATAAAGAATATAGGTGACATGAATCATATGCCTGTTGTTGATGACTTGCTGGATGGATTGGGGTTTTAAACATTGTTTGAAAAGTACTTCAGAAATGTCATATAGCAGTACAGGACTGGTATTGTAGTCACAGTTCAGTTTTTTCATTTTTATTTTTGCTACATTTTCAACAATAAATTAATGTTGTCCGGTTTTTAATCCATGATTTGAATATTTCCTTATTGGTGGCAAAATCTCCTTTTGTCCAGATGCTTTTCAAAAATCATCTAGTGCACGGGGCATAGAGATGTTTACACCGCAGAAATGCTAAAACTAGAGAAGAAAAAAAGACTTTCACTTAATATGTATAAGATGAAGAGAAACCTAGGGGAGAGCCAATCTATATCATAATTGGTTTATTGTTAAATTTAATGATTTCATCATATTTCAACTCAGTTTTGCCATAAGGCATGAAATAAGATAATGGTATATTTCAATAGTATCAGACAGGGATCAGGAAACCGGTCCGAGAGACAATAGAAAACCCTCCAATACATCATTCAATTGACTTTTATCCCCCTTCCAAAGAAAACAGCACCATTACCATTAGAACCCTAAAAAATATATTTCTGTTTAACCTCTTTCATCATTTAACCCATTATCAAACAATGATGCAATTTGACCAGTTTGTTGCAGAAGACTATGGAAAACACTGTGGGAAAAGGAGAAATTGCTCCTATTCCCACAATGTTTTATGCTCTATCAGAAGATTATTTTTCAATAGTATACCATTCACATTTTGGAATGTCATTGGCAAACTCTTTCAATTTGGAACAGTAGTAAACTTGGCATTTGATAAGGGGTTGAACTGATCTCAATGTACTTGTAGCACTATGGCTTCCACTGCATTTATGCTGGAACTTCTTTGTTTATTAATTATTAGGGTCTATCTATCCTTCCACTTTGGACAACTTTAAAAAAGATTTTTAAGGAGGAATGAATTAAACTTATATAATCTGATGTCCCTCTGAAACATTTCATAGAAAGGAATAATAAAAATTCTTGGTCATATTGATTTTTTCATTTTCAATTGGATTAAACGTCATTTTCAACACTTTTCTTAGTTGTTTATAGCTTCCTGAGTAATCTACCAATACATGACTAGGGAATACTGTCTTGTATAAGGACATTCCAAAGTGAAAAAATTGGCATTTAATAAGAATAAAACCCGGTCCCAAATCCCAGACACTAGCCGCCACACAACATCAGAGTAGAATCTGACTATTTTAAATAAGGTAAAAATAAGTACTATAATAAAACAAATAGATTATAGTATGAAAAACAGTAGTGCATTCTTATCTTAAGCTTCATAGAAGGTTTAGATTATATTTGTCATTTATCATGCACGCCCAGAAATCACAAACTTTGATTAATAACATCATATCTAACATAGAATTACATTTTGCAATCATCAAAGTTTTACATTTTGCAATCATCAAAGTTAAGCTAAAAAGTTGCTATGTTGGTAAACAATTACAAAATTGTACAACATTCTTCATTAATGTAAAATTACTAATATGGATTAGACAGGCCCTGGGTCTCTTCTAAATCCAGCTCATATATAAATCCTACTTAAATCAACCAATAAAGGACTGGTGTAAAGCTAATTTTCAGAACGTCACATCCTATATCCCTGGAAACTGCCTTATAATAGACTATGCTCAAAATCAGTTAACTTGTACTGTTGTTTTTTAATCTCGTAGGCTTGCCTGTAAAACAACAAAAATAAACAATAATGCTAGTCGGGATCTAATCCCGGACCCCTGGGTACAGGTCCAGCATCGTAATCACTATTCCACACAGGGCCTTTGTTTGAGTCTATGTGACATCGCCAGACCAGACTGTCTGTCAGTAGACATCATGGATGCACCTCACATAGATGTCTTGGTCTTTAACTGCCTGTCTCACCCAGGGTTCAGGTCCGTTTAATCAAAGAGCCACACAGGAGCTCTGACTCTATATGAATGACCCTTGGTTGCACATGTAAAACATCAACAAACCAGACAGTCCTTCATTTTGATATATATGTCTTGATTGATCTGATGTTCCTAAACTACCTGTCAGGGCAACACAACAATTGAAAAACAAGAATTGGTTAAAAGCAGCTGTTCTCTTTACAATTAATTTTTATAGGCTGTAAAATACTAAATGCAAGTTCATAATATTGTTTGCTTAGATTGTGCAGATGAACCATGTGTTAACTACATTCAACATCTACCGAGATGGATCTTTCCCACTAAATTTTGCAATCTTACCTTAAAACCTCTTTCCTTGAGTCTCTTGTATTGACTTAAAGGTGAAAGTCTGCCCTGACTTCCTTTATAGATATAGGTGGATGCTGTGGCTTTCTCAATCTGCAAAAGACACACAAGTCCTTAAAATCTTTTTGTTTGAATGCAATGTGTCAGGAAGCCTAGGTATTTCCATAAATGGTTGATCAAACAGAAAAATCATTCCTACCTTACTTTATCCCAAAAGTTTCAAACAAATATGTTTTCAAGACTTGAATGTGTATGTCGTTGTATATGGTTTATCATTATCATAATGAATTACTACAAATCCAAAGAAGATGGATGTGTTACAAATATGCTCAGTACCTTAAAACTGAATTCTCCACAAGACAGGCACACCTTTAATCGTTTGGTGATGCTCTACAAGATTGTATGGTATGGATCTGGCAGTGGCTCAAGATGAATACCTGACATCTAAACCCTAAAGACTTACTTCTGACTATACATTGTCAAACCTTTTGGACAGGCATATTTCAAATAACTATTGTGCATTCAGAATTCCTAACGCCCAAACAAGCCAGTATAAAAACTTTTTTTTTGTGGAAACACTTGTGTCTTGGAATCATCCTCAGCTGGATGATAGTGTCATGTGCATGCATGAAGACAGTCGAGGGCTTAAACATGCCCTCCTAGACCATTTCAGAAGACTCTCCAGTAGAAATATAACAGAAGTGGTCCTTGTACAGAAACAGGAGCGATAAGAAGCATAACGACTTTTGAATGTCTTTGCAGTAGACAACATTTGAAAATCAGATCACTTGAGTATAGAACTTACCAGCTTCTTCTGCTTCTCCAGATGTTGCTGTTGTCGAGCCATAAAGTCTGTACCTAAATTTTCAACAATTTTGGCACTAGCTGTACTGACTTTAGGCTTGAATGTGAAGATGTTCTCATCCAAAACAATGTCTCCTTGCTTACTCATTGTGATTGGCTTCAATACTTCCTTATTTGGCTTGATTAAAGACTCGTCAGTCAATAAAGCTGGATTTATCGCATCCTTATTTCCATCACTTATCTTAACACTGCTACTAAACTTTTCACTGAGCGTATTCACTGGTATGGGGTCCAAAGCCGCCCTCGTTTGGCACTTTATTCCCAGCATAAAATTAGGGATGGCATCTGACCCCTGTTGCTGACTACGCTTAGCAGCAATTCGCCTGCTTGCTGAGCTGATGGTAGGCACAAACTTATGTTCTTCTACGCCATTTCGCTTACGTTTCCCCATTTGACATGAATAACCGGGCCATTTTAAGTTATTCTGTTGGAATTAAGAAACTTCAGTTCTTTGACATTGATAGCGTACGTCGTATCCAAGGAGCGGCCATGTTGTTTTTGACCTGCAACCAATTTAATCTCAAACCAAAATCAAATATTGTAAATCAAATAAGAAATACAGTTTCCACCATAAAAATCATAAATGGTCGTATAAATGATTAAAATATCGTCAAAATCATGCAAAATGGTCGAAAAAATAACAACTAAGTGGTAATTTACCGAAGAAACTCAATAAAATCGTACATAATTATTTCGCTACTTAACAGTTTGGTACCGAATTGATTTGCTCCTATATATCTGGAATAAATTTAATAAACACGTTCTAATTATCAAAACAAAACACATGTTTTTTCTTCCTTTTTTTTATTTTATCAAAGTACATTTTTTACATTAAATAATTTAAGTACAAGAATGCACCAGAAATCCTGGGGTAATTCGCCTTATTTCCGGCGGATAACGCAAAATGCACACAGGCACTAAATATGTATTTAAATACACACAAATTGGTTATATATCACAATTGAATATTTTATTTACCCTTTTCATTAAAGATGATCATATCAACACATCTTTGTTTCATATTTTGTCAATCAGCTCTTTCCGGCAATCCCCGGCTTGTGACGGGGATTGCCGAGTTGATACGATTGGTCCTTCGTTGCTGACCTACTTTCAAAAATGGCTGCCCATTACCTCCTAGCCTGGGGTCCTGGCCCGTTCGTATACCGCGAACTAGGGCCAGGTGTCAGAGAAAGTTTACCGAACACAATAGTGTTCGGTTATGCCGAGGTATTCCGAATGAAACAACATCGACTGCGCATGCGCGCCGATAAAGAGTCTGCAAGCTTATTCATGAGAAAATGCACCTATTTAGACACCCTACTTAGCGTTGGATCCTTTTGAGATGAGGTCGTGACTCCGGTTTCTATTGTATTTTATAGCGTTGTGTTTGTAATGGAACACAAATGCATTACACCGCGCAAATCACCCAACCAGGGTTGTGTTTGTGACACAAGTATTGAAAAGTCAAGCTCTTTGCGTCGTATTTTCCCATATAACAAATCAGGAGTAGATCAAAGTAAACTTTATGGTGGAATTTCTGTAATAGATGGTGTCGTGTGCTTGGATTTGTTATAGAAAAGTACTTAATATTGACAAGATAGTTACAGAATTAAGGAAAGCGTGTCAATCTTCCAAAGTTAGAGTTAAACGTGGTTTTAAAAGACGAGATATGACAATACAAGAATATATCTGGAAAATCGTTTGGTAAGCAATATATGTTAGAATAGTATCAATTCTGATATCAAATTCTTGAGATCTAAATGTGTCCAAATCAGTTTATTCTTAGTTCATGCGTTCCCCCTCTTTTTGATGACTTCGTCAACTACAGGTTCTTATGTTAAATCAGACTTTCAAACAACACTAAATAAGCCTATTGCGATAATGTTTAATACTATTTATAATTGATTTTGTAGGCTTCATATGATTTGTCAAAACGAAAAATAAAGGTGTTTTATTTGTCGAGAAGCTTGGCTTTTGATTATAATTTGGAAAAGAAAAATCACGTTCTTTTTTCCTTGTTTGTTATTTAACTTATGACTGCATAAAGGGAATAAATACAGATGCCGTTTCGTTGATATACCAAAACTCTTGTTGGTGGGATTCTTATCTTAATTGCCTGTTAATTGAATTCGTGATTGTTTAACCAGAGATACGTGAAACCCTTTACCCTTTCCGTTTATGTGTAGTTGAATTTGATTAAAAAGAAGGTGTTATGGGAAAGATAGAAGAAAATCCCAATTTTTTTACATTTTTATGTGGTCTTTCTTTCTTCAAAATCTCCTATTAACACTTCACAAGCCTCAAATTTAAGCATCGAAGGATTTAAGATGATATGTAATATTGATTGGTGGAGATATATGTTTCCAATTTGTTCCATTCAATATGTTTTGTGTGATTTAAAACTCATTTGAATATATGAACAATATTTTTGATAGAATTCATTCAGATAGAACTACTTAAGTAAAACGTTTGATACTTTTACGAAAGATATTAATTTAATCTGATATTTTGAATCCCAACATTTAAATCCAACAATAAATGAATAGAAAAATGAAATGAAATGAACAAAATCCATTTAAGTGCAATTAATTTATAAAAAATGGAGTATTGTATGAAAATTGTAAAAGGTAAAGGCTACCCTGATTAAGGGATGGAAAAGGGTAAAAAATGATAAGGGTAAAAAAGGGTAAATGCACAATTCAAACGCCATCTTTTTATAATAGGCGAGTGGCAATCCGTTAGCCAATCAGAAGCGACAATTCATTCTCTGACACCTGGCCCTAATGCGGGTTAGCATGGGCCAGGACCCCAGGCTACGTTCTACCTAGCCTGGGGTCCTGGCCCGTTCGTATATAGCCTGGGGTCCTGGCCCATGCTTACCCAATCGGAACTACTCGGGTATTTCCGTGAGCTGTGAAATACACCTCGGATATAAGTGTAGGGTTACAATTTTTCGGGTAAATCGGCATCCGCCAATTAACACATTTTCTAAAAGTGCAAGTTAAGTAGTTCAATGTGTATGGAAGTGTTGGACATCCTTTTAGATAATCTTTTTATCAGTAACTCATACCAAATGACAAAAATGTTGTTGTGACATGTAAAGTTGTTTCCTCAATCAAATTTAACGACTTTTCAGATTTCACATATAATATCTATTTTTAAACACGAAAGTGAAGTGACGTCATTCCGCTGGGAACCAATATGGCGTCATCCCTATTATTTCAGAGGTGTTTTCATTTGATAAACCCGATGTGTTCAGATTGATGCTTACCCGCATTAGGGCCAGGTGTCAGAGAATGAATTGTCGCTTCTGATTGGCTAACAGATTGCCACTCGTCTATTATGAAAAGATGGCGTTTGAATTGTGCATTCACCCTTTTTTACCCTTATCATTTTTTACCCTTTTACCATTTTCCATCCCTTATTCAGGGTAGCCTTTACCTTTTACAATTTTCATACAATACTCATTTTTTTATAAATTAATTGCACTTAAATGGATTTGGTTCATTTCATTTCATTTTTCTATTAATTTATTGTTGGATTTAAATATTGGGATTCAAAATATCAGATTAAATTAATATCTTTTGCAAAAGAATCAAACTTTTTACTTTAGTAGCTCTCTCTGAATGAATTCTACCAAAAATATTGTTTATATATTCAAATGAGTTTTAAATCACACACAAAACAAATTCAATGGAAACAAATTGGAAACATATATAGGCCTTTTCAGAAACGTGGTTTGTCTCCCTTTGAAAAATCGGGCCACATTCGGAATACCTCCACTTCCGGGTATTAGTTTTGAAAGAAGAAGGTGGGCAAAGGCAAAGAAAACGATCGCTATCGATCGGATTTTGAAATTTATAAGCTTCATGTACCAAAATTAAAGATTTACATACGAAAACATCAACAGAATGAGTTGTTGTTGGCTGTTGCCAAGCCTCGTTATAAAAGGAAATTAGATAAAATTGAATTTAATGAGACCCGAATAGTGCACCGCAGTTCAGTTAAAACATGACATTCCGTGTGAAAAAAAGGCAAATAAGTATATGTTTTTGTCTGAATTAAATGCTTTGACAGATCAAAAATGTGTTAATCGGCTGGTTGATGGAATGAAAGAATGAATGGAACACATATTTCTAGAATGTTATTACAAATTTGCATTAAATTCGATTTACGGATTTTAGATAAGATAGAACAAACATCAGCACTTTTGTCAATAATGTGTAGAGGTTATGTTTCTCCAATAAGTATATAGTTTTTCTTAAAATTGAAATTTGTCGTATAAATAAAGTACCTTAAATAGAGAATTAGTTGTTATATGAGGTTTTCTGTCAGCCTACCTTTGATGATATATCGTATCCAAATATTACGGGCTATGAAAACAGTCCCAGTCCATTTTTCCACCTGTTGAAACTACATTCAAATAACGCTTACTAAATAACGAGGGACACAGGATTGTGGAGATCTTTCATATGTTTAAAGGACCTCAGATTGCCGATGGTTAATTACTCTATCTCTCGATCAGCTAAACAATAAAGGGTGTGACTAGAACATATGGTGCAACGTGGCAGATTGGTGTTAATTTGCATCAAGACTCTTAATCCCTGTGATAGCCAAAGTTTGTTAATTGACCCTTTGAATGTAATTAAGAAGGAAAACTGGCAACAATCCATTGAATTGAAAAGAGATTATAAATGTGTAGTTTATCATTTTAATGATATATAATTATATAAAACAAACTCAAACAAAAACACAATCGTTCTTGTTAAACATCAATTATAAGAGACATTTAATCAAAAGATTACTACGCAATTAATTAAAGTTCAAAGTAAGAAAAACAATATTTTCTAGCAAATCTTTGAACTATTTATCAATATAATTACAAGGCAAAAAGTCGTCAACAAAGTAAGTGAAATGTTCCAAATAAACCCTTGTTGCCGAATTTGACTCTTAAGTCTGTTTAAAAGTTTACTTCAAAGACCAGGGGTGGTCCAATTTTTTTTTTTTTTTCGTTGCTTAAAAGAAGCCTCATTTTACATAATGTAATTCTGTATTACATCGCATGAACCATAAAGTCATAACTATATGGGGTAAAACAACAAACTAAACATACATGTCGGCAGATCAAGACATACGGGTTCAACAAATATGAAACAAAGTACATAGTAGGCAAATGAATTTTCTACATAAGGACTTCCCATTTAGTCTACATCCCATAAAGGTTTTAATTCCCACGTTGTCTACAGATTAAATTGCCAAAAGATCTACAGTTTAAAGAAATATTTTCATTTCACTTTTAATTGATTAAAATATCTTTAAAATATTTAGATAATTCCGAATCTGCATAATTTGTTAGAAGCATATTACGAGAAATAGTGTAGACCAACATAAGAAAAATATTCTTTTCTGGATCTACACTTTATACATATTTTTCTTTCCCACCAACCCTCCATAGAAAAAGTGATTATAGGTTGGATTGATTTTCTACTCAGTTAGTGTCAAAAACAACCAAATTTTTCCGTGTAGGTGAGATGGAACTTCTGTCTGAAATGGTGTGAAAATTGGTAAAATAGACTTAAGACAAAATGGGAATAAACCTTGTACATAACAAAACGACCTGACACTCAGTAACATAGGGAATTAACTCATAAAGGTTGATGCGTATTTGGTCGAATATAGAGGATAAAAAAAGATCGTATATGTTATTTCCTACGTTATGCAGTTGACCAATAAAAGAAGCAATAAAACCCTCGACGTGAAAGATATGTATCTTTTGAAGCTTGCCAAAATACACAGGCGCGCATCACATCATGTTTCGTTGACACATAGTTGCGTGTTTCATGGCTTCGAGGCATGCCATTGGTTGCTATATAATGACGGATTCATATTTTGATTGGCGTTGCAAAGTCAGATTAGGGTAAATCGTTCTGCTTGAAGTGTCTTGGAAACAGTAATTCTAAGTAGAGTGAATGGTATGGACATGTTTTAAATCAGAGGAATCTAATGTTGACTCGGTAGGTGTAATTATTGTTGAAATCCGATAATTAAACATGAATAAAATCAATTCCATAATCTCTTATAAGTTAACTTTTATTTGTCACTCTTATTGGACATAATTTGATGGAATGTCCCATAAATAAGTGGAACATTTATTAAGTAGGTTTGATCAGCTTGCATCATGTCATCTGTTCACTGTGTTTGCATTTACACGGTACAACATCGTTTGAAAATGTTAGATTGCAAAATGGATTTTAAATTATGTTATCATAAGTTAAGGCAATAATCAAACAGATCTTCACATCGTATTCTATACTTAGATTAATGTTTTAGCAGAGGATCGACTCTTCTCACTAAAAATGAATCGCAACGTTGTAACCGCGTTGGTAAACAACTGGTTTATCTCGGGAAACGGGGTAAATTGTCCGCTAGAGAGTAAACACAAAGTAAGGATATACTTTGATATTTCCTCTCCTCAACAATCTTTCCAATGTAGTTTTTACAAACACGACTTTCGACGGCATTGTTAAAATACCCGCAGCAGTTTATCTATGTTTCTCAATGTCAGCTGTTATTATTTAATACCCGGAAGTCTTAAACCGGAAGCTACCGAAAATTTTGTATCTCCGATTAAGAGTATTCAAGAAAAGATAACAACAGTTTCTGAAAAGGCCTATATCTCCACCAATCAATATTACATAATCTTATTTCCTTCGATGCTTAAATTTGAGGCTTGCGATGTGTTGATAGGCGTCTTTGAAGAAAGAAAGACCACATAAAAATATGAAAAAAAAAAATGGGATTTTCTTCTACCTTTCCCATAACATCTTCTTTTTAATTAAATTCAACGACACATAAAAAGAAAGGGTAAAGGGTTTCACTTATCTCTGGTTAAACAATCACGAATTCAATTAACAGGCAATAAAGATAAGAATCCCACCGACAAGAATTTTGATATATCAACGAAACGGCATCTGTATTTATTCCCTTTTTTCAGTCAAAAGTTAAATGACAAACAAGGAAAATAGAACGTGATTTATCTTTTCCAATGATAATCAAGAGCCAAGCTTCTCGACAAATTAAACACCTTTATTTTTCGTTTTGACAAAATCATGTGACGCCTAGAAAAACATTTATGATTAGTATTAAACATTATCGCTATAAGCTTATTAAGTGTTGTTTGAAAGTCTGATTTAACATAAGAACCTGTAGTTGACGAAGTCATCAAGAAGAGGGGGAACGCATGATCTAAAGATAAAATGCTTTGGACACATTTAGATCCCAAGAATTTGATATCAAAATACTTTTCTAACATATATTGCTTATCAAACGGTTTTCCAGATATATTCTTGTCTCGTCATATCTCGTCTTTTAAAACCACGTTTAACTCTAACTTTGGATTGACACGCCCTCCTTAATTTTGTAACTATCTTGTCAATATTAAGTACCTTTCTATAACAAATTTAAGCACACGACACCATCTATTACAGAAATTCCACCATAAAGTTTACTTTGATATACTCCGGATTTGTTATATAGTAAAACACGACGCAAAGAGCTTGACTTATCAATACTTGTGTCACAAACACAACCCTGTTGGGGTGAGTTGCACGGTGTACTGCATTTGTGTTCCATTACAAAACACAACGCTATAAAATACAATAAAAACCGGAGTCACGGCTTCATCTCAAAAGGATCCAACGCTAAGTAGGGTGTCTAAATAGGTGCATTTTCTCATGAATAAGCTTGCAGACTCTTAATCGACGCGCATGCGCAGTCGATGTTGTTTCATTCGGAATACCTCGGCATAACCGAACACTATTGTGTTCGGTAAACTTTCTCTGACACCTGGCCCTAGTTCGCGGTATACGAACGGGCCAGGATCCCAGGCTAGTTCGTATACCGCGAACTAGGGCCAGGTTAGCCTGGGGTCCTGGCCCGTTCGTATACCGCGAACTAACCGTCGAAACACCACACAATAGTGTTCGGTATACCGAGTATTCCAATAAAAACATACATGCGCGTCGATAAGATCTGCCAATCGGAACTACTCGGGTATTTCCGTGAGCTGTGAAATACACCTCGGATATAAGTGTAGGGTTACAATTTTTCGGGTAAATCGGCATCCGCCAATGGACACCTTTTCTAAGCGTGCATGTTAAGTAGTTCAATGTGTATGGAAGTGTTGGACATCCTTTTTAATCACTTTTGATCAGTAACTCATACCAAATGGCGAACTTGTTGTTGTGACATGTATACTTGTTTCCTCAATCAAATTTAACGACTTTTTGGATTTTACATTCAAGATCTATTTTTAGAAACGAAAGAAAGTGACGTCATTCTCGCGGAAAACATTATGGCGTCATCCCTATTATTTCAGAGGTGTTTTCTATTGGATAAACCCGATGTGTTCAGATTGAGAGTCTGCAAGCTTATTCATGGGAAACTGTACCTATTTAGACACCCTACTTAGCGTTGGATCCTTTTGAGATGAAATAGTGACTCAGGTTTTAATTGTATTTTCAAGCATTGTGTTTTGTAATGGAACACAAATGCAGTACACCGCGCAAATCACCCAAACAGGGTTGTGTTTGTGACACAAGTATTGAAAAGTCAAACTCTTTGCGTCGTGTTTTACCATATAACAAATCCGGAGTAGATCAAAGTAAACTTTATGGTGGAATGTCTGTAATAGATGGTGTCGTGTGCTTAAATTTGTTATAGAAAAGTACTTAATATTGACAAGATAGTTACAGAATAAGGAAGGCGTGTCAATCTTCCAAAGTTAGAGTTAAACGTGGTTTTAAAAGACGAGATATGACGAGACAAGAATATATCTGGAAAATCGTTTGATAAGCAATATATGTTAGAATAGTATTAATTCTGATATCAAATTCTTGAGATCTAAATGTGTCCAAATCAGTTTATTCTTAGTTCATGCGTTTCCCCCCTTTTTGATGACTTCGTCAACTACAGGTTCTTATGTTAAATCAGACTTTCAAACAACACTAGATAAGCCTATTGCGATAATGTTTAATACTAATTATAATTGATTTTGTAGGCTTCATATGATTTTGTCAAAACGAAAAATAAAGGTGCTTAATTTATCGAGAAGCTTGGCTTTTGATTATAATTTGGAAAAGAAAAATCACGTTCTTTTTTCCTTGTTTGTTATCTAACTTATAACTGCATAAAGGGAATAAATACAGATGCCGTTGATATACTAAAACTCTTGTCGGTGGGATTCTTATCTTTATTGCCTGTTAATTGAATTCGTGATTGTTTAACCAGAGATACGTGAAACCCTTTACCCCTTCCTTTTATGTGTCGTTGGATTTGATTAAAAAGAACATGTTATGGGAAAGATAGAAGAAAATCCCAATTTTTTCACATTTTTATGTGGTCTTTCTTTCTTCAAAATCTCCTATTAACACTTCACAAGCCTCAAATTTAAGCATCGAAGGATTTAAGATGATATGTAATATTGATTGGTGGAGATATTTGTTTCCAATTTGTTTCCATTCAATATGTTTTGTGTGTGATTTAAAACTCATTTGAATATATAAACAATAGTTTTGGTAGAATTCATTCAGAGATAACTACTAAAGTAAAAAGTTTGATTCTTTTACAAAAGATATCAATTTAATCTGATATTTTGAATCCCAATATTTAAATCAAACAATAAATTAATAGAAAAATAAAATGAAATGAACAAAATCCATTTAAGTGCAATTAATTTATAAAAAATGGAGTATTGTATGAAAATTGTAAAAGGTAAAGGCTACCCAGGCTGAATAAGGGTTGGAAAAGGGTAAAAATGATAAGGGTAAAAAAGGGTAAATGCACAATTCAAACGCCATCTTTTCATAATAAGGCGAGTGGCAATCCGTTAGCCAATCAGAAGAGACAATTCATTCTCTGACACCTGGCCCTAATGCGGGTTAGCATGGGCCAGGACCCCAGGCTAGGGCCAGGTGTCAGAGAAAGTTTACCGAACACAATAGTGTTCGGTTATGCCGAGGTATTCCGAATGAAACAACATCGATTGCGCATGCGCGTCGATTAAGAGTCTGCAAGCTTATTCATGAGAAAATGCACCTATTTAGCTAGACACCCTACTTAGCGTTGGATCCTTTTGAGATGAAGCCGTGACTCCGGTTTTTATTGTATTTTATAGCGTTGTGTTTTGTAATGGAACACAAATGCAGTACACCGCGCAAATCGCCCAAACAGGGTTGTGTTTGTGACACAAGTATTGAAAAGCTCATTGCGTCGTGTTTTACCATATAACAAATCCGGAGTATATCAAAGTAAACTCAATGGTGAAATTTCTGTAATAGATGGTTTTGCTTAAATTGTTATAGAAAGGTATTAAGTATAGCCCCATTGAAATATTGACAAGATAGTTACAGAATAAAGGAAGGCTTGTCAATCTTCCAAAGTTAGAGTTAAACGTGGTTTTTAAAGACGAGATATGACGAGACAAGAATATATCTGGAAAAAATCGTTTGATAAGCAGTATATGTTTGAATAGTATATATTCTGATATCAAATTCTTGAGATTTGAATGTGTCCAAAGCATTTTATTCTTAGATCATGCGTTCCCCATCTTCTTGATGACTTCGTCAACTACCGGTTCTTATGTTAAATCAGACTTTCAAACAACACTTAATAAGCTTATTTAAGCGATAATGTTTAATACTAATTATAATTGATCTTGTAGGCTTCATATGATTTTGACAAAACGAAAAATAAAGGTGTTTAATTTGTCGAGAAGCTTGGCTTTTGATTATTATTGGAAAAGAAAACTCACGTTTTTTCCTTGTTTGTTATTTAACTTATGACTGCATAAAGGGAATAAATACAGATGCCGTTTCGTTGATATACCATAACTCTTGTCGGTGGGATTCTTATCTTTATTGCCTGTTAATTGAATTCGTGATTGTTTAACCAGAGATAAGTGAAACCCTTCACCCTTTCCTTTTATGTGTCGTTGAATTTGATTTAAATGAAGATGTTATGGGAAAGATAGAAGAAAATCCCATTTTTTTTTTTCACATTTTTATGTGGTCTTTCTTTCTTCAAAGTCGTCTATGAACACTTCACAAGCCTCAAATTTAAGCACCGAAGGAAATAAGATGATATGTAATATTGATTGGTGGAGATATATGTTTCCAATTTGTTTCCATTAAATTTGTTTTGTGTGTGATTTAAAACTCATTTAAATATATAAACAATATTTTTGGTAGAATTCATTCAGAGAGAACTACTAAAGTAAAAAGTTTGATTCTTTTACAAAAGATATTAATTTTATCTGATATGTTGAATCTCAATATTTAAATCCAACAATAAATTAATAGAAAATTGAAATGAAATGAACAAAATCCATTAAACGCAATTAATTTATAAAAATGGAGTATTGTATGACAATTGTAAAAGGTAAAGGCAGAGGCACAGATCTATGTCTCTGGTAAAGGCTACCCTGAATAAGGGATGGAAAAGGGTAAAAATGATAAGGGTAAAAAGGGTAAATGCACAATTCAAACGCCATCATTTCATATGAGACGAGTGGCAATCCGTTAGCCAATCAGAAGCGACAATTCATTCTCTGACACCTGGCCCTAATGCGGGTAAGCATGGGCCAGGACCCCAGGCTACGTTCTACCCAGTGGAAGATACAAATGGCCCATGGTCAGAAATCTCATTAATAACTGTGAGGGTTACGACAATCTGAACACATCGGGTTTATCCAATAGAAAACACCTCTGAAATAATAGGGATGACGCCATACTGTTTCCCGCGAGAATGACGTCACTTTCTTTCGTTTCTAAAAATAGATCTTGAATGTAAAATCCAAAACGTCGTTAAATTTGATTGAGGAAACAAGTATACATGTCACAACAACAAGTTCGCCATTTGGTATGAGTTACTGATCAAAAGTGATTAAAAAGGATGTCCAACACTTCCATACAGATTGAACTACTTAACATGCACGCTTAGAAAAGGTGTTCATTGGCGGATGCCGATTTACCCGAAAAATTGTAACCCTACACTTATATCCGAGGTGTATTTCACAGCTCACGGAAATACCCGAGTAGTTCCGATTGGGGTTACGAGTCGTATCGACGCCATGTCAACAATTCTTTCAGTTTTAATTTAATAGACTAGGGCTCTGAAGTGTCGTTACAAAGGACAATCCAACCATAGAAGTGTCGACGGTGATGCTCGAACCCGGTACACCTGATTACTATTAATCCTATTATCGTTACAGTAACATCACTCTGAAAGGCACACTAACTTAATGGTTTTAATTCAAATGCAACATCATTGTAACGTTTACGCATATTTACAAGCCCAACTCCGGGAGTTTTTTTTTATTATTAACTTTTTCTCTACCGCAGACGACATTTTTTTACTTGGGGCAGACGACTTTAGAAATGCTTTGTAAACACATGAAAATATTTCAGTTCCGCTGTTGTGATATGTGAGTAGAATAAAAAAAAGCATTGTGGCAAAAGGAGAAATTGCTTGTGACAAGCAATTTCTCCTTTTGCCACAATGCTTTTTGACAGTCGTCAGTCGTCTGCTGCAAGACGTAAGAAAATAAGAAAAAAATACAGATTATGTGAAAGCCCTGAAAGTTGAAATATACTGTGCCTTCCGTTTATCGGAAAGGCCCTAGCTTTATCCCCGACCACATCCTAATGGGTTTAATTCACTGACGAAAAAGTAATATACTTTTATAAAGAAACTCAGGTATTGCCTGACACAAATTTGACAAACCAAAAGACCTTTGAAAAAAGTGTTTTCATGAAACACTAACATGCCTCTGTAGGTTTAGTTTGTTGAGACTGCCCGTGTTTATCAATTACCATCACATTCATCTTTACCTATCAAAAAACATTGACTTACTTTTTTACCTTGAATGGATATATTTCATCCGTTATAATATCCTTGTTTCCAATAGAGCAAGGGACAAAAGTTATTACTATCAATGCTTTGTATACGCAATGTTCAGAAAAGTCGAATAGATGTATAATGGGTTACAGGATCGGAAATATAGGCGTGATGCTATCCCTTACATGATAATCTTTCAAATAGTACTTATTTCTTTTTATTTTATTTTGGGAGAGGTCCTAAAGAAAGCAACATTAGCCTATGACATAAAGATTAGGAAAAATGATATACATGTATTTCTATTGCTAGCATTTTCTCTAAAATTGTTTCGCAAAGGTTTATTTAAGTCTTATTCAAGATGCATTGACATGAGTCAATATGGAGTAAGAGATTAAAGGGGGAACATGTGTAAGTAATATAAAAATGTGAAGATTCCGTATAAAGTTGTTGCTTGATCAGCGTTGTCAGTCACATGATTTAGCTTTGGACAGTTTCCTATCTCTACTGTAACGAACCGAGCAAATGAACCTCTCAAAGACAAGGCTGGTGAACGCTCTGCCACACTACCGCGGTGCTGACGTCGAAATCGGTTGAGCAACTTCCGGTTAAGCGTTTTTAGGGTAGTTTATTGCTATTTTATGCAAATTAAGACGAGTAATCAAAAATCCAAAAAAATGATTCAATTCTTATTGAAACCAACCGCCTATAGGTAAAGACTCAATTATTAACTCGTTGAATTAGCTGAGATTTCGTAATTTTTCCTCGCCGAAGAAACGCGGAAATACATTCCCCGATACCCCGTTCGCAAAACCAGTAAAATATCATGCAATTTGCTAGTTTATGCCAAGCTAAATGGATGTTCTGATCAATCATAATGTTCAAAACTACCAAGTGGTAACATTTGCTGCATTTTAGGTTCGTTTGGATAGAATATCACAATGTTTACCTGCTGGTGCAGTTGCGGACTTTCGAATTTCAATTCTGAATTGCATATCGACGAAAATCTCAGCCAATTCCTCGAGTTCAAAACTGAAACTTTACCCATGGGCGGTTGGATTCGATAAAGGTTGAATCATGTTTTTAAATTTTCGATTACTTGTCTGAAAATGTAGGAAAATAGCAAAAACCTACCCTTAAATCGCTAAACCGGAAGCTGCGCAACCGATTTCGTCTTCAGCACTGCGGAAGTGCGGCAGAGCGTTCACCAGGCGTGAAAGACACAAACACATCCGATCATTGAAGAACACTGTCGTACACTGAGCGGTTGTGTTGTCTATATATAAACCAGCATGTTCTCTCAAAAAATGCATTAGATCCCTAATTTGCATGAACTTTCAACGAAAGTTACACTACAAACAATGTTTTTTTTTGATCAGTCTATTCAAAAGAAAATATAACACGGTGCTAGATCAACGTTGCTACCCACAAGATTTAACATTGGACAGTTTCCTATCTCTCCAAACAGTGACTGCCTTTAATGAGTCTATTTGAATGAGAATAGAACACGACGAGAAGTAATCCTTCTTGTTTGGGGTGTAAAGCTGTTCCGAAGAATCTTATTACGAATCCCTGTGCTTCGAAACAGCTCACTTATATGCAATTACCCACAGGGTCGAGATAGCCAGTACCGTTATATACGTAAAACAGGATTTCCGAATTTCCCAGGATACCATTGAGAGACGCCATTGTTTGGTGGTTTTTGGTATGACATGGTCTCAATCGTAGTCCAGATTTCTGGTCTCGAAGGCTATTGCTATATTGATTGACGCCTTTGAAGCACGATTAATGTCCAAATGTTGAAGAAGCTTCGTTCACGGATCATTATCAAGACTAGTCTCAACCCCCATAGTCACGCGCACACGAGGTTTACATAGACTCTACATTTGCACCACTGTGGTTCTCAGGCCATTTTAGTCGGCCATGTACTTTAAACATTTTTCTTACGGGTCTCCTAGATTGTTGGAATTACTCTTAGAGCTCAAAATAGAGTTTCAGACAACAACGCTTAAAGAAAAGTTAAATTGCATGCGAAATGATGGGTTAAAACGGACTAATTGTACATACAATGTGAAACAAGTTTTTGCGACTTTGAATAATCTCTCGATTCTGCTTCCTGGGTACTTAACCAGTGCTTCTAGCAGATACGGATCAATAAAAGATCACAAGGTAGATCCCACTCCTCATAGGAATTCAACATACGACTTTCGTGTCCCAAAGGCGACGCTCTGCCATACGACCACTGTCTCCACATTGCAATACAAATGAACCATAATACAGGCATGCTAACCAGAACAACCATGCAGTACTCAAGACAACTTCACATATACATAGGGAACATTGAACACTTATTTGCGATATAAGTGATGTTAGAAACATTTGGTTTACAAGTGACCTGAACCTTCATCAATTTTCCAACGGTCGATGTTTCTATACGCATGCGCTTACTTAGCCCAGATGTGTTGAGTTTACTTCGTCGGTTCTCCGTCCGCTTATGGCTAGGCGGATGTTGCAAAATATGTTGTCGGTGTCATAGATATACTGTATGTACTTATCCTAGGGTTAAGACTATGTGAGACAGTACAATGTATTGGCCTCCAGGATAAGTACAGACCTATGGTGTTGTTGTGACTTAATTGTTACTTTTTTCATTCTCCATTATAGAACACAATTAGAATTTTGTACTTTGGCCAAAAAGGTATCATGCTCTTGCATATTTGAAACGAGTTAATTGGAAAGCACATTGCAACTCGTCCATATGTCTTAAAAGACGGGTATTCAAGTAGAATTGTGCAACTGTTTCCTCGGAGTGTAGATATGGTTATGCATATACTCCGATGGAGTTTTAGCGCAAAACTTTAGTAAGTCCCTCAGAAAAAGGAAGTTAAGGGTTTTACAGTAGTATTAAACTGAAAACTATTCCAAAATATATCTTAAAAATATTTTTTAATTGTTGAATGTTGAACTGGTTAGAGTCTGACTAATAACCGGATTTTTATTTCAGATAAACCGAATATGCTTAACATTTTTATACATCGATAATCGAATCCAAATTAACTGATTGATCGTGTTTGTTTGTTTGTTTGTTTATATACCCCATCAACATTGGTTCAGTCATTTCGCTTTTGCTTGGACTCATGAGCAGAGGATCAAGCAGTTGTATGTAGTGCGCTAACTACAATTCGATTTTACCCTGAAAACATAACTGAAATGGAGGATTATACATATAAAACAAAGATACACTTTTGAGAAAGGTATTTTAATCTTTTAAAATTACACTGAGGCTGAATTCAAGATGCGTTTGAAAAAATCATTTAGTTTTTACAACAAGTAGGATATAACAATATTTTTTTAAGATTTGAAACGTTTAAAAGTCTTTTAGTTCTTAATTTGTTTTAGTAAATCTTCTTTTTAAAGCTGCGAAAAAGCCTTTCTTTTCTGATGCAGCCTCTGCCTTTTCCATTGAAACCGGCGCTTCCTGTTCATCAGCGTCGCTTCCGGCACTATCAGCTGATGCATCTGTTAAATCTTCGAGGTTGTCAAACTCAAGTCGTGCATCGTCTGAGAACTGCTCTTGAGTTCCAGCAGCTGCAACCACCCTCTTGAAGTTCATGGAGTTGTAAATGCTCGGCTGAATATCAGGGGTTTGTATAGCTGGGGATGCGTCATCGACATCTGGTGGTATCACTAATGTGTAGGTTCGAGTCATCATGTTATAAATACATCTGCTTGTATAGTCCATGTCAGTATCTTCTTGTGTGCGTGGGTCCAGTGATTTTTGTAGGCGCTGTTTGATCGCCTCAAGAACCATGTGCTTTATTTCATGTGCATGTGCGCACAATTCTTCTCTCACGGCTATTTCTTGTTTGTATCCTGTGTTATAGTCGTTTGTGTTCTTGAGATCGATAATCTTTCTTAGGCTCAGATGTTTCTTCAATTTTTCTAGGTTGGCGAGTCTTGTCTGGTATTCTTTCTCGTCTCCGGTGTAGTAATTCACCGATCTCTCAGCCACATCCGTCATCATGCTATACTTGTGTACTTTGGCTTTGGAACTCCAGCAGGCTATCTGATACTCTAACATCTTCTTTGCTATTTTCGTGTACTGACTGAAGCATTTCTTGAACTCACGTTTTCTTTCCTTCAACTTTGTCAAAAGATCGGCTTTAAAGAGTGGGTCGTTTATTGGCGATTTCGACCTTGTATCCTCGTCAAACGATTTCATCTGTCGTAGGCACTCGACTACTTTGCTGAGCTTTGCAGCAGATGTATCATCATAGCCGTTTTCCCATGGATCTGCATTTGTTGGTACACTGATGAGATCCGTGTCTCCAGTTCTTTGATATAAAATTTCCAACGCGACGATGAATTCGTATAGGTTTGTAAGTAACCTATCTTCCTTCATCAGCGATACAATCGGTATTCTGATTTCTATCAAAGTCATCCTGTTATCATGTCTTAATCTCTAGGAAACAATGATAATCTGACGTCGTTGCTCTGGGGAAACGACGTTACGTATATCCTTTATGTGACGTCACCGATAGAATTAACTGACGTTGTGACGTTGTGTTTAAAGGTTACGAAAAAAGGGGTTGGTGAGACCAAAAAATCATGAAACAGTGTTATCCTTTTGGTGATGTCCCTTGTCCACGATTCCCGGGACCGAGAAATCCAAAAGTAAAATACTAAGCCATTAAAAGAAAGGCAAATTAGAAGTCAACATGTTTAAGCATAGGCATGAAATGTTTTAAACTTTTAACCCTTTACCAAACGCCAAATTATCGACAGCCTCAAATAGAAAGGGTTTGCAGTCGACATTTCAAAATGTGATGAAATTGAAAAATAATCCGATTGTTAATTCTCTGGGTCTTCCTTGTTCGTGATGATTTTGCAAATGTGTATGTCATCTGCAAAAAGAAACCTATCCGAGTTGACTGGCTGGGAGATCATTGATATACAGTATCAATAGTGTGGGGCCAAGGCCAGACTCCTGGGGAATGCCTGGTCGTATCTGAGGCCCATTGGGATTTTTCTCCGTTAATCATTACTCTTTGTTGTCAGTCTTGCAAGAAGTTTTGGTGTCATCCGGAACAAGTAACGTATCCTAGATGAATGACGTTGCAAAACCATTGTTGTATAGTATAAACAGTGAAGGGCCAAACCAGATCCCTGGGGGAATGCCTGATATAACTGGGGTCCATTGGGATTTATATATCTAATACTCTTTGTTCTCTGTCTTAAAAGAACCTCTGTATCAATTTATTTACTTACTAAGGGTTTACTTAGGGTTGGTTCCCAGCACAGCTCCTCTAAGATCCTCTTCGCCAGGCTCGTTATTTGCGTTTAAAGTGTATTTATCCTATTACGATCTCCGGTTCCGTTAATTTTTATTTCTGCCCTATGATTATCATACAGGACCTCCTGTTTATGCCAGTGTTTATCTAGTCTGTTCTTAAATGAATTAATTGATGGCACTGAAACAACCTCCTCGGGAAGGCTATTCTAGACTCTCGAAATTCTTATTGTAAAGGAGTCCTTTCTTATGTTAGATGCACTATGTTGTGGGAAAATTTGAAGACAATTTCTTCTTTGACTGCGTCTGAGTGAGCAATTATCCCAAAGTTTTCTTTCTTATGTTAGATGCACTATGTTGTGGGAAAATTTGAAAACAATTTCTTCTTTGACTGTGTCTGAGTGAGCAATTATCCCAAAGTTTTAATTAGTTTGTATTCCCAGTATCATATGATTTATGTATAAATGTGTATGCTTCTAGCATGTCACCTCGATATCTTCTGAAGGATAGGGTTTGTAGTTTTAATCTTCTAA
The DNA here is from genome assembly GCA_947846245.1 of Cerastoderma edule. Lineage (NCBI taxonomy): Eukaryota > Metazoa > Mollusca > Bivalvia > Cardiida > Cardiidae > Cerastoderma > Cerastoderma edule. The sequence goes on along the minus strand of OX401413.1, from coordinate 33,755,268 downwards.
GTCTCTCATGATATTCCAAGTTCTTGAAGCCTGGTAGTTGTTTTGTTGTACGCATTTGTACACTCTCAATTCTGTCTATATCTATTGCTTTAAATGGTCTCCAAACTGCACCTGTATATTCTGAATGTGTTCTAACGAGACTTTTACATAGGGGTTTGAATGTTTCCTCATTGAGAAACTGAAATTATCTTCTAATAATTGTAAACGTGCTGTTAGCTTTCTTTATTTTTTCGCTGATGTCTTTTTCGAAATCCAACTTCTCGTTAATAATAACTCCTATGTCCTTATTATATGTAGTTTTGTTTATGTCTATTTCTATGAGATTGTATTTTGTATCAATATTCTTTTTACCAACATGCATGCATATGCTTACATTTATCTGGATGAAATTTTAAAAGCCACGTTTCACTCCATTTAAACATTTTATCTGGCATTTTATTTGTGACAAAATAAGAAAAATCCCACTTTGTAAAATTGATCCGTTTGCAACTTTTTTGTTTCAAAGTTTTCTGAAGTAGTTCAGCAATAAGCGAGACATCAATATTAATGGAGCTAAGGGTAAATTTATCACCAACCAATAATCTGTTCATAATTCCCGCTGTTTATAGTAACGAACGACAACTCTGAATGATAATCAAGCAAAATTAAAAAAGAAGAACAACGAAAGATTAAATATCAAATAAAAAATATTTTGCATTAAAATGAATTAAATGTGCAAAATGTTGATGATTTTTATAATTACTATTTCTACAGATAGCAAGAGTTTTTTTTAAAAGACCATTCTTATTATTATTACTTTGTAAATATTAACTTATCTTTTTTTTTTTCGTCGAAATCATTTTAAACTTTACACAACCAATCATTGGGCACGCTGTAGAAAAGAAAATATTTACCGGTTTTCCTATCGAATAAGATACAATTTAATTTAAAAAAATGGCTGTAAGTATAAGATTTCTTAATATTCGAAATAATCTGACCGACTCATAGGAGTCTATTGTTCAGCTGCATCACATAATTTAAGAATATATGACGTGTAACAGTGTATCATGAGTTTTCGCGTTTCATCTTTTGTCTAGATCCGATCGTACACAAAACGTTCCTCGGATATGAAAATACAATCTCTCGAATGATATATGCTATATATCTGTATATAACTTGGCTTTATGGTGTATTCTAAATCAATTGTTTGCCTAAAATTGGTTATGAATAAGTGTTGTGATTCATTGTAAACATCTGATGGAATCACTGTAATTTACCTAATTTAATGCAATTCCCAAATAAACACAGATGTATGCATCTCCCAATAGACATATCATTTAATATGAAAATAGGCAAAGCCTAAATCGGGCAAAAGATTTGTTTTTCAATGTATGAACCGTGCTAATTCTAGATTATTATTACACATGTTTCCTTTGAATCCTTGACATTTGCCCCGAACATTTGCCCCCCAGACATTTGCCCCCTTTTTGGTATAGGGCGGACATTTGCCCCCTCGCTCTAATGAACAGGGCGGACATTTGCCCCCTCATTTTTTTTTTAACTTGCTTGACCAAATTGTGTTCCGTTGTATTAAAATATATATTTAAATGGAAATACCATTTTCATCAGACTATCATGTCAATTTGGCTCTATTACTCCAATTGCACCTGGCCAATTTTGCTCATCCAACCGTGAAAGGGTAATGGGTGTATAACAATTGATGACGCACGAGGAAGGGATGACGCGCGAGAAAGGGTATATCCCATATTAACACCTTTGCACTTGGTCAATCATGTTTATCCACCATCGGAATATGAAATGTTTGAATGGGACAGTAAAAAAATCGAAATGATAAAATGATTGGTAGGGGAATATTTTCCAATATTATTTGTATTATGGTAAGGGTCTTATACATAAGAAAGCAACAAGTGTATTGAATATAAACATTTACTTTTATTTTTCAAAATGGTCAAATATGAATATTTTTATCGCAGACAGATGTGGCCTCCGATGGCGCAAAGGAATTCTTTTATGGACTTTATAGTTTGGCTAATTAAGGGTTGATAATAATTACTTAATTAAAGTTTAAATCAATTAAGGTATTACCTACATCTTCAATCTTCTTTAATCTTATTACCGATCAAAGAAAATCACACTTATCTGATTTGTTAATCAAAACAAACCAAAAAAAACAAGAGAACCAATTTAACTTAAAATAGCCAAATTAACGTCGAATCACCTTATGAACGTAAACCGCCTTTTCACTGGTGGATGATCATAATTGACCAAGTGCAATCGACATAATTAAGCCAAATTGACAAGTTATAATAGTATTTCAATTTCAAGTTAAAAAAAAGTGAGGGGGCAAATGTCCGCCCTGTTCATTAGAGCGAGGGGGCAAATGTCCGCCCTATACCAAAAAGGGGGCAAATGTCAGGGGGGGGGGGGCAAATGTCTGTATACCGTTTCCTTTGTAATGTATTGGTTAAAGGAAAGGAAATAGTGTCTCATCAGAATGCACTCTACTGTGAAAGAGATGCATGTCCATTGTCAATATTTAAATTGGGGGTGTTTAATATAATATATTAAACACCCCCAACTTGTTTATTCATAATGGTAAATTACAGTGGTTGGTATCGTAGACGATATATATAGTTGCAAACCGCTTATGAATGGTACATCTTCATTGGACAGAACAGCACAGAAGTCTAGTTGGCATCAAGCTTGATATATCGATTTTGCATTTGATACCTCAGCTTTGGTAATATTCTTTCAAGTCATTTGACAATGATAAATTGATTTCTAACAACAGAGCAACACTGTATAGGTTTAGCAATCAAAGGCTTGAAGTATTGGGGGGTGTTCATTGATACATATGAAACTCTCTGTTGAAATTGTTGTTTAACCATCATCCAACAATAGCATCTAAGACTCACTACCATCTTTGTAGTGTTTGATGCTATTGATGGATACTTTATATCCATATTTTAGCTGTGGCACAGGTCTTTCCTAAATAAATTTTCCCATTTAAAAACGCTGTTTAACATCAAATTATTTTGACCATAGCACAGAGTAATGGGTTTCATAGTAAGTGTCTTGGAAGATAAATTGGCAGGGACTGATGAGGTAATAATAGGAGCAGGGATATGTTCATTGATACAACTGATACATTCTGTTGAAAATGTTGTTTAACCATTGTGCAACAATAACATCTAAGACTAATTATCATGTATGTATGGTTGGAGATACTCGCATGTTTTAGCTCTCCTACCCATATCAGTAATGAAATGAGAAATAGAAGACACTGTTCCAGCCATATCAAAACCACCAATCAAACTATAGAATTTCAATCCCTGGATTATCTTCGCATGCAAATTGAGGATTCAAGGCAAGACTTCAGTAAGTACTTCACAAGTGTGAACATTTACTATAGGTCTAGCATCGAAACCTTGTCAATATGTAAAATTTACACCTCGCCAAAATTTGTTGTAAGTACTTGTATATGTTTTCCTCTGAACCATTCGAAATTATTACCTTTGACAACATTTGATTTAATGTTGAAACAGAGGAGAAATTTGTATACATTTACTATTATGAAGGAAATCCACCAATTCTTTGAAATAATGTACTGCTGAAAAGGATTTGTTGATAGACATTTAACATTTTTTTCCTATTTAAACAGCACCAAAAGTCCTTCAATAAAAAGATGAAATAAACAAATGCCAATTCTATAGATAAACAATTGACTATATTTAATCATATCAATAATCAGTTTACATTATTACCATTGTCTATTATTACTTTATCAACCATTCTTATTATTTAAAGTTTTAAATATATCTTACATCCAATAGCTAAAGTATCTGAAGTATATACAAGCCAGAGAGTCCAACTGGGATTCAAACCCAGAACCTCCTCAGATAAACTAAGATGCTCTAACCAGTTGAGCTATCAGACTTAATTCTGGCATTGTATAATTTTTAACAAATTCAATATGCCTTATTCAATTTCCACATTAGTAGGATTAAGTCCATACACTGACAGCCATCCTTTCCTCTTACAACACAAAAACAAATAACTAATAGTATTTATACAAATGTATTTCACAATTGTTTCTAATAGGTATTGATAACAGTCATTTGCTGATGTTTCAATATTGGACCAATCACAAGTACCTAAATTGGATAAAATAATACTCCTTTTTCAAAACTAGTGTCATACTAAAATATATTTGAAACCAATTGGCAACAAAGAAAAGGAAAATGTCCATACTAAAACACTTCCTACACAATATCCAGTGGTAATAATTTGGCAAGATGTAAACCCAGGCATTAATTAAGACTACCTCTTTTATCAAATCTGCTTCATAAATCAGTATAGAAACCACTATGAGAAAATGACAATATGGCCCATAAAAGACACCTTCCCAATTGGAAACTTCTGTAAAATCATGCAGTTGTCCCAAAATTTCAGTCATACCAGCTTTTTTGGCTTCTCAATTAAGCTTGTTCAGCTATAAAATTTTCCAAATTCAACAGGCTTGGGCCTCTTCCAAATTCAAGGGGGGAAAAGACCTGTAAGAAATGTCGTGATGAGCAAATTCCAGTCTAGTAACAACAATCTCTATTTTAAAAAGACGAAAATTTAACTTGGACCCATTACATGGCTGATTCATAGCAATGTCTATGCTGCCTATAATTATGTGAAACATTGTTACGAAATGGCTATGACAGGAGGAGACCTGTAAAACATAACACCTCTTCAACAAGAATAACAAAGTAGAGACCTCTCAAAAAGGAAATCACTGTTCCATTTCCTAATGGTTTGTGAATATGAAGAGTGCAAGTCTCTTCCTTTTTTACAATGCACAGTCATTAAATTTGCATATTAAACAACATGCAAATGTAACAGACTCGTAATTTTTTTTTATTGGAATCAAGAATAAATCTGTATTTAATATTACCCACCAGCTGAGAAATTCCTGTGTTCATCATTTGGTTTTGTGGTATTTCAAAGCAAACCATGGTGATATCTGCAAACATTCTAAAAATAAACACATGTTTACACTGAACATAAAACAGTCTCAAATTCGTGCATGTAGAAATTTACATCCTGTACCACTGTATGGTCATTTCATATTGGAAAGAATCTAAAGCCAAACACAATCAAAATCAACAAGAAACGAGTTATTCCATCACTTTAATGTATGCTATGAGGCAGCTGAACTAGGCTACCCTTTACCTTGTTGACATAATAACACTGGTTTAACATTTACATATCTCTCGGTGTTTGATTTATTGTTGATGGAGGTCATTCATTGTTTTAAGTCTGTGAAATAACTTGCAAAACTAAACTATTGGATTCGATAGCTATTGAAAATGTGATGCTTGAATGGGCGTAATCATAAATAAAAAACTTGTTCTCCGAATTCGAGCGTCACATTTTCGATATCAAATCCATTCGTTTATGCTTTAAGATCGATAGTGGGAGTTTACTAAATACAATCTCGACACAAAGATGCGGTTACATAAAATCGATATTGGGTGTAAGACAGTGATCGTATGGTGCATAGTGTTTGCATTAGACTAGGGTAGAAATTAGAATGGCTGTCCTGACATTGCCAGAGCTTCGATTTATTTATGTCACTTTTTATGGGAAAAGGGCCCAATAAATTATGCCTAAGTTATATGAAAATGAAAGTGTACAATACGTTTTCTAACCTGATATCATCGAAGTTGGTATTCATTCAACAGGGTGACCAGTTTATTCTATTTAAGATTTGAAGCGGTGACCTGATATTTTTGTAAATCCTGACTTGTCATGTGATATACAAAAGCAACAACAACAACAAATAAATATGGTGTAACACGTCACAGTTCTTAGTGTATGCATCACGTAAACATGTGTAAAATTGACTGGTTTTAAGATGAGAGACGCTTACTTCACCAAAGAAACGGAAAGGAACGCAATGCAGACTAAATTTTGCAAATTATTTTTTGATTTAGATTTTTTAGAAAATATTTGGATGAAATTTCTTCTATTAATTTTTTTTTAATCTTTGATTTCGACACCATTACTTCCCAAAAAGCCCAATAAAAAAACGTTTGAGGCTACATGAAATTGAAAAAAATGCAAAGCAGACATGGCCGAAAAAAGTCTTATGGGGTTTGAAGTAATTCGGAATATCCTTTTTTTTGTAGGCATATTCTTTGGTTTTGTGTACGTGTAACATAAAGGCGGTCTCTAGACCGTGCCTTCCGCCCGTATGAAGTCATACAAATTCTCAATCAACACCACACCTAAGCAAGATTTGCAAGAGTTTCAGTAAGATTCAACGTGGACTTGTAATTCAGTTTGGGAATGAAACTTTTGACAGATACAATCGGTTTGACAGATATATGTCGGACAGCAGAAAATCTTGAAATTCACATGGCTATTTAATGTGACAAAAAGTGAATTGATTATGAATGGCAAGCCGTTATGATTTTATTTGATATCTTATAATCACTTGAACTCAATATATTTGTATCACTTTTGTTTCATTTGAGCTATTTTTCCTGGTTTTAGTGGGAAAAAGGAATTTTCTTGATTGAAATGGGTGAACATTGCACATTTAGAAGCAGATATTGATGTAAGATTTTTGTAGTAATTTTTTTTTTATCTTTTATTCCAGACTGCTCTTCCCATGAACCCAAAACCATTTTTGAATGGTCTGACTGGAAAACCTGTATTGGTAAAACTGAAATGGGGTATGGAATACAAAGGATATTTAGTGTCTGTAGATGGTTACATGAACTTACAGGTTTGTATTCAAATGAAGTTTCCTTCAATGTTTTAATCGTAAAAATGGTGACTTTGTAAAAGATTTCTGTAAGGTATAGATTTTAGACAATGATATTACCATATTCTACTTATTTATAACTGTGTTACATCTAACATGGGGCAGAGAAATCACAGTAAAGAGGGAACACCATTATAAAGCATGGGTTTTCATGTAAACTACCAGAACCAAAAGGTTGATGGTCAACTCATACAGGGTACACACATGAGTGTGGCTATCATTGGCAAAAGAAGATGATATGGGCAAAAGGATCTATGATGCTGCCATCTTTTTGGACATAAGATCTCTAACTTTGGTCACATGTGATATAGAAATCATCCCTCTGTGATATAAAATATTCTAATGCACCAATGGCGAATGCTTAAATGTAGGAAAAGAAAACAAGTTATGATGAAGGAATAGATAATTTTGATGGTCCAAATCTTTTATTATTTCTAAACACGTCGGCTCATGTGGATTATATAGTATACCTTATACTCTTTCAGCTTGCAAACACAGAAGAATTGATTGATGGGGCATTGACAGGCAATTTGGGAGAGGTTTTGATCAGGTAAGTTACTCTACTTTCTACTGGTCTAATACTGATATAGGTTTTCATTCTTCAAGATGTTAACTCATTTTCTCATAGGAAATATAAGGTGTCCAACATGGCCCAGTGGTAAAGGTGTTGAATTCGTGACGCAGGGCTCCCAGGTTAAAACCTCAACACCGACACTGGAACTTTTTTGTGGGAGTGTCCTTAAACAAGACAATTGAGGTCCCTGCTGAGTTATTGTGAAATTCAGGAAAACAGTAAAAGGACTGATATATATATATATATATATATATATTACCAAAGACCTAATAAACACAGATAAGCAACTCCCCATAGGTAAAGACCGAACTCCCTTATCATCTCGTGGAGGATGAGATTTCGGGAGACTATGCGAGACTTCCTAATCTCGTCTGCACTGAAGTGTGTCTGCCAGCTAGACGATGTAAACGAAGGTTGAATAAAGTGTGAAAACTAACGTTTATTTTATCAATTTTTCGATAGTTTTAACATTCCTTTATTAGTATGTTGTTTTTATTAATAATTGCATATGAGACAATTGATTTCCTTTTACCACTTGTGAAACACATGTTTTAAAATGTGTATCACCAATAGAACCGAAAGTGCTATATGTTTAGAATTGAATGGGATGGTAGAGTATTTGTATAACTCCTCAGAAATAAAAACAAAATATGGGTTGATTTAGACAAACTTTGATTCATTACACATATTTTTATCGACCAATTGAAGATCAAAGACATTTATACATTTTTGTGATGTTGAGAGGCATTTTAATTCTCTTATCTGGTCTTGGTTTTTTTTAAATCATATGGTTGCATGTTTTAGTAGTAGAGCAATAGTTTTTGTCTAACTCCTCGGAAACAAAAACAAAATATGGGATGATTTAGACAAACTTTGATTCATTACACATATTTTTATCGACCAATTGAAGATCAAGGACATTTATACATTTTTGTGATGTTGAGAGGCATTTTAATTCTCTTATCTGGTCTTGGTTTTTTGAAATCATATGGTTGCATGTTTTAGTAGTAGAGCAATAGTTTTTGTCTAACTCCTCTGAAACAAAAACAAAATATGGGTTGATTTAGACAAACTTCGATTCATTACACATATTTTTATCGACCAATTGAAGATCAAGGACTTTTGTACATTTTTGTGATGTTGAGAGGCATTTAAATTCTCTTATCTGGTCTTGGTTTTTTGAAATCATATGGTTGCATGTTTTAGTAGTAGAGCAATAGTTTTTGTCTAACTCCTCGGAAACAAAAACAAAATATGGGTTGATTTAGACAAACTTTGATTCATTACACATAGTTTTATCGACCAATTGAAGATCAAGGACTTTTATACATTTTTGTGATGTTGAGAGGCATTTAAATTCTCTTAACTGGTCTTTTTTTTTTTTTTTAATTTGAATTTATTCTTAGTACTCTCTTATTGTATATAAACTGTATACGTGGAAGATGTAACGATATGTTCTGTTTGGTTCAGCTGGAAATAATTGCCATGCAAAGAAAGTGTAAAATTTGCCGCTAATGACAGCATGTTTGTGTGTGCTGGAAGTGTATGACATCAACATGCTGCAAATGAAGAGATAAAAAGCAGACTCGGGTGCATATTTGTGCGCAGAAGTATATGGCTCTAGCTGAGAAGACACTCTAAAAAGATCTAATACAAAATGTAATTCTAAAGTTAGCCTAGTATTTGGAATGTCTGTTATCTTAACCCCCACGGGGATAACTCAAATTCTTAGTTGACAATAAAGTACAATAGTATGATGCGAGCTTCCTGTATATCACTTGATAAACAATGGGCACGTTAACCCTTCTTTTTCGAATTATCTAGAATTTTGATAAGGGAAAAGATGAAATTTGAATTTTTTGAAAACAATGGTTTATATGCTAAATATTTTCTTTCTACAAATTGGTACATTAATTCCATTTATATCACATGTAAGGTTGCTTTTTGAGGTTAGGTAGCCAAGTCTGTATCTCTTTAAAAAACGGTCAGGCATACGTTCTTTCTTGTGCCAAGTTGTTTTAGAAATCTGACGACCTTTCACTGGAATGAGACTGTTTCACATGAACATGATCTACTTACAGAAAATTTCTTATTGAAACAGAAATGATGAACTTTCTTCCTGAACGTTTATCTTTATTTTAAAATTTATCCGAACGATCATTTTTCATATATAAATAGAAATACACACGCATCTATTTTTTTATATCTAAAATTTTGTTAGAATGGATATTAGAATGTTGTTTGATAATATATTTCTAACATTGTTGATGATGATGATGATGATGATGATGATGATGCAGATGGTGATGATGATGGTATTGAGTACATTTTTCAAAGAAAATAGAATGTCCCCATTACGAATTATTAATTCATAGAATATTGTACATGATATGCCGCAAAAAAAGATAATTCCCATTTAGAGACCCATTCCACAAAAGTATAGATTTAAGCTAATATTTTAACAGTAAATTTTGCTGCTGAAATTTTCCTCCGTCATAAAATTTAGCTAAACATTTCAGTTTGACACAGTGCAATATTACAATAAGTTATAATCCCCGGTATTTATCACAGCAGGGCACCACAGCTGGTGGCCATCTGTTTATTGGTTTTTGGGGTCGGGAGGGTCAATAAAAGGGCTACCATAGCTGATCAGCGACGGCAGACGCTTTGATTAACAAAATAAAGCGTCTGTATTTACAGGAAGACAAAATCTCGCGAACGAGATGTCAACGCGAGAAAGAACGGTATTTTGCAGAGTTGCTTATCTGTGTTTATTAGGTCTTTGATATTACTAACCTGGCATTAAATCCAATATAAACAACCATATTTGATATTGTATCCGGCCCAAATTAAAAGCAACAGAAAAAAAAGAGTTTTAAGAAAAACATGAAAATATAAAGCTCTGTTGTCACTGTAAGTAACAGGCCCCGGTTTCTCGAAAATACTTAAGTCGATTAACAAACTTATATCCAATAGCGGACTCAAAATCAGACTTAAGTTAAGCATGGTATTTGACTACCGTTTCTTCAATATATAACGTACTTAACTTAAGTTGAGTACGGTAATTTGAGGAAGCTAAAGGGCTTCCTCAAATCTAAGTAGGCTGCTCAAATATGACTGACTCAGCGATACCATTGAGGCGATATCGACGTTTTCGTCAACGATTCTCACCAATACCGCCCCTTCTTTTCTTGTTTGTGACTCCGCATTTTTTTTTGCCTCCAGAGCCCATTATATCATTATCGGTGACCTTCATGGCCTATTGAAATCATCGATTTGTAGGGCGGTAAGGGTCACTACATCAGAAATTGCCACCCTTTTGGGACAAAAATTACCGATAGTTAATAGCAGTGGTATTGAACACTGATACATAGCAAGTTTTAGATTAGTTTTCAATTTAATTCTTATTTATAAAAAAGAAAAAGCAAATCATTTATATGATGACAAAATCAAAACATCTATTTATTCATTTATATTAGTGGGTTTAACATTGCGTCCACATAACTTTCCATACAACTGGTCATATCTGTCAACATATTAATTCGACCGCAGCCAATCTCTCATTCTCAGACCAGTTTTGTGAACGCTTCATCTTCTCAATGTTTGATCTTTTAGTTTTGATGACGTCGATGATGACGTCAATAACCCGCGATTTGACAGATAGTCCCATACTTTTATGTCTATTTTACCTCATATGCTGGAAAGCATTTTGATAAGGCCACTTACATCAGTAAAGACAGTAAATATTTGAGCTTGTTATTTGACTCAACTGAGTACGTACTTAAGTACATTCGAGAAACAAACTCAAATTGTGAACTCAGCTAAGCTTGGTATTGATCTTAAGTATCTTATTAAGTTTTTACTTAAGTATATACTTAAGTATTTTCGAGAAACCGGGGCCAGGTGTACTTCTTTATATGAATGAATTTTCAAATTTATTTTTATCTCATTATGATAGGATTAGCAGGATGTGTTAGCTCTGAACATCAATTTCTGTCCAGAAAAAAAAAGTGTGTGAGATGAAATTCCAGAGTTAGCTTACCATGGCTGTAAAAACGTCTGAGTCAGAACATTCACCAAATGACAAAAAAAAAACGAGCCAAGTTTTAGACTTAAGGGCACATAAAAGGAGATGAGGAGATATAAATCACTGAAAAAATATATAGAGTTCTTTTATTATGTTCATAAAAGTCATGAGAATTAATTGACGAATGAACTGAGACCCTAATAAAAATAATTCTTCAACATAAGTTATTTTGTGCTTGAAATATATTTGTCTCCAATTTAATCATGTTTATCAACAACCTGTTTGGTTACATATTCAAAATAACGAATTCTGATTGGTCGGTTCAAAAGGTTTGTGTATCAATTGTCAAGGTCAGAGGTGAAGAATCAGACAATCTGATTATTAAACTTGCTAATCTGGGTTATTTCTCCTTGCCTTTCACGTTTAAGTTTTGCTGATTGGTTTTTTGGTGATAACTCTTTGAATCTGACCTAAAGTTTACCAAATAATGTAGTTTGATATAGCATTAATCTTCTTTATGAGCCTTTAAGAGACAAATTCTAAGCAAATGGCAAGTCTATATGATTCTACATGTTACAATGCTGTATAATACAGTAAATGTTATTCGGTTTTCATGGGACATGTGTGTCATGTATCATGCCAAGTTGTTTTGCTCATGATTTAACTCCAATTAATACATGCTTCTGCCTTCGGACATTGTTTGACATAGGGATAACTATTGGAAGATCGATTTGGGGATTTCTGAGAGTTAAGTGTGTAAAATATTATCTGTCTGTAATTACTATCCGGACTGGTTGTCAAAGCCATGTAATAAAGAATGGAATAAAATTTTTGTCAACCAAAAAAATTAGCCTAAATGAAAAAATATCACACTTGACGTCTGCTATTGTGAGCCCTGTCTGTACATTCTTCTAATATGGTATTGTTTCCTATTGCAGATGTAACAATGTCTTGTATGTACGAGGTGTCGAGGAAGAGGATGAAGAAGGAGAGATGAAAGACTGAGGTTGCAACTTTTGTGTACAAACTGGCTTCAATTTTATTGTGGGACCCTATTGTTAATGTTGAAAACAGTTTGAAATCAATGCTTTCATGGAAAATCAGGGCAATTGATATGTCAAATTACTCATCTTTTATGCTGTCAAAGCTCGTGACTGCATGAAATACTGGTCATATAAATCTGCTTTATTTATCTTATTTTAAGACCTGTTTGACCATATCGTGGGTTCAATGCAAGACTATAGTAAGTGCTTCACAGACATGAATCACTTACTATAGTCTTGCATTGATCCCTAGCTATGGTATATCTCACATTTTAAATGTATGATTACAATCGGATCATCATGGTAATGTAAAGAGTTGAACTCTTCTGATGTTGATTGACTTTAAAAGAGAAGAATAACTTTACCACAGGCATGAACAACAATAATTTGTAAGTTGATATCCTTAATGAACATTGATTTCATAATTGGTTCTCACATACATCATCAAATGAATCATTTCTCATTTGTGTTTTAAATGGTTTTCATTGATCATGGATTCTTGAGTATGTGTACTGTTGTAAATAAATACCATTGAACATTTCCACAAAATCATTTAATTGTTTTGTGTTTATTTGATAGTAAATGAGATTGAAGGAAAGGTTTTTTGGGAAAGGGTTTCATGTACGTTCAGTACATGTTCAAAGATTGGTGACATGTGTCAAACCTCAAAATTCCTAATCAAACATGTTTCCAGGTGATGTCTGACATAGGTATACTTAAAGTAGATGCCTGGCCAAAATTGGACTTGGAGACTAAGATTTTAGAAATGGTTAGGTAGGTCTTGACATCATGGAAAGTGGACTTCGAACATATGTTTCTTCATATGAAATCCTTTCCATTGTATGTGTCATGTATAAAGAAAATCAATAAGGCTAAATCTTTAATTCCTCCTTGATGAGTATGTCTTGGTGGTTTCTTGCGACTAGTTTCGACCTAGCATGTGTAATAGTATACATACATACCTTTAGGAAATGTCATTAGCACCTTCAATGCTGTTTGGGCTGATATTTAAAAGTAAATGGGAGTCACGTGATCAAACCTGGCTTTATCTGGACTTCTCAATCTTAAGAAGTTATTATTTGTAATTATCTGATCAATGATGTTCAGTTTGAAAAGTAATAAACTTACTAGGTTACTAGTACACCTAGCTACTCTGGGTCTCTTTCCGCATCAAAATCGAGTGGATATATCGAGGGTTCAATGCAAAACTATATAAAGTGCTTCATGTTTATGAAGCACTTACCAGTCTTGCATTGAACCCTTGATATAAGGTTTTGAAAAACAGACGACACCAAAATCTATTTCTTGAAATTACCCTTCATTCTTAGGGTTAAAGTGCTCAACTAGCATTTGAGTATCAAATTACTGGTGACATCGGCAAGCATCCGCACTGTCTACGGTTGTTTGGTACTACCGGTTTATATGTAAATGAAGTAACAGTTGTTAACTAGTCGGGGCCTCCATGGCCTAGTTCCGTACAGAATTTGAAATCACTTGGCCCCCTCTGCGTGGGTTCAAATCCTGATGAGGGATGTGGACTTTCATGAGAGGTAGTCTTCCGACTGACTTACGGAATGCCGATAGTTCTACCCGGCTTGACCAGCCCTTATGTGCTCCCCCATCATTAAGAGTCGGGCATCGCTACATAACTGAAATAATGTTGATCTGATGTAAACTCCATATATAAATAAAATGTTAACTAGTCGTGGCAGAGCGCCGGCCACTAGTATCGAGGTTCCATGGTTCAATCCTCGTCAGAGGTGAAAGGAAAATCCGGGGAAGAACAAACAAATCCGTGAACACTCCTAAAATAACATAAATAATGCGGTTCACTAGTAATAGCATACATGAGAGAATGTAAACCATATATAAGGTTATATTAGTTCAAATTAAAAAACCTTGTATATGTTTTACATTCTTGGGAGATGTAATTAAAAGCTGGGGCCTTTTATTACCAATCAAGATGGTGTTTACCTGTTGGGGCACACATTTTAAGTTCAGATCAGACTTTAAGGCGCTTGCGTAAGGCTGTTTTCATTATCTATTAAGCCTTATAGTGCTGGAACCGACTTCATGCTTATGCAAACAGGTTAGATACAGAGCAGCCGCCAAGTAAATTGGCGCCTTGCCTGTGACCTAACATGTTTGCTACCATGAATATCTTTCCTCAACAAATTTAAGGTTTTGGAAAGCAGACGACACAATCATCTATTATTAGAAAATTTCCTAGCATTCTAATGGTAACGGTGCTTGTGTAAAGCTGCTTTTTTAATTCATGCTTTGGTAACCCAAGGGCTTTTGGAAATCCATCTGCATTGCACTAGATAGGCCGATAGTACTTCGCCCATGTTTGATTCAGCGTCTGTGAATTGTTTATTTGGGATCATCGCAAAAAAACTTAAATCTTTATATTCTGCATTAGCCTCTTCTTGGAAAGAAAACTTGGCACACATACATTAAGAGTAACGAAGTAATGCATTAAAATAGTTTATTGGTGCAATAAGTTTAGCAAATTAAACAAGGCTGTGCCTTCGAACACGTCTCCCAGTCCGTGAGCGAATACACGACAGAAATGCGGTGGGAATATTGCAAAGTTACTTCCTTGAACCAAATTACCTTTTTTGCTTTCTTTTGACCCAACTCAATTGACCAGTCGCCAATATGCCTCGGTTTGAAAATGCATAACAGTTTACCCATAGGACTTTTCAAGTCGAGGCGTATTGGCGACTGGTCAATTATCTAACAACGGGAATTTGAAACAGATCTGATGTGTACAATAGAAAATACGTGTGATGTGCTCAAACAATGCACGACGTGATGTGTTTAAACCTAAGTCTTGATCTTTTTATAATTCATGTATTCTAGGTGTTATTCATTGGACTCGGGAGGTTAGTGAAACATGTGCATCGATTGTTTCAATACATGTGCGATGTGTGTACAATATGCTTGTGTGTAATGTATACCATGTGCAGTTGCGAACAGCGTACAGTAGGCCTATGCCCTTGAATTACTTAATCTAAATCATGATGCTCGTGCAATATTCTCGTTAACGCCAATATTATCGCAATTAGCGTACATGTTTTCAGAAGCATATATTACAGTCCCAATGTGCATACACAATACTCGTGGATTGCAAACATCAATATTGCTATTCAAGTGCAATATGCTCGTAAATTGCTTTTGTGTACAATTTGTTCGTGGATTGCATGCACTATTCTCGTAGATTACGTAAACACTTGCGATATGCGTAAAATGCGTTATAGATTGTGTTCATTCTACTCTCAATGTTTAAAAAGACCTGCTTTTGGTTTGCGCCAATCATATCTGCAATGCGCATACATTATTGGCCTACTCTTGGATTGCTTACACTGTTTCCGTGATGTGCGCACTTCATGTTCGTGAAGTGCATAGACATTAAATTTGCAATATGTGATACAATATGCTCCATAGACCGGGTACATTTTACTCGCAATTTGCATGCATTATGGTCATAGATCGTGCTCATTCTACATGCGATTTGCGTACATTGCGATTCTGGATTTATTATTATATTCGTGATTTGGACACACTATATATTTGGTGTGCATAGGATCCGCATTGACAGATTTGATACCCTATACTTGTGATGTTTATACACTGTGCCCGTTATATGCATACCTTCAACTAGCGATATATACGAGTACAATTCTCTCATAGAAGGAAAACATTTTACTTGTGATATGCGTACAATATACATGTGGAATGTATGCGCACTTTACCCGCAATGCTAGCGAAATTATGATCGCGATGTGCGTACATTATACCCGTGCTATATGCTTACTATTCGACTCAATATGCACGTGCTTGGTGTGCCAAAGTTGAAAGGTTTGTATTTAGCTTCTTTGAGTTTCTGTTTATAAATATTTCTATCATATTGCTTCTTTATGTTAAAAGTTTTAAAACGAATTAATTGCCATGTGCTTTTGGGTTTAATAGTAAGGGTTTTCTCAATGTCAAAGCAGTCTGTTTTGAACTTCTGAACATATTATTTGTCTCATATGTATAAAGACCATCGATACAATCGCATCGAATCCCCTCATACTCTAACAACGACAAATCTACAAGCGCTTTAGACTGAATGTAACAGTAACAATTATAAGCATCAATAAAGACGACAGGGGCGTGGCTAGAGTCGATGACGATGTCCATTGTATGGGGTCGGCGTAAACCGAGTCGACAATTGGGCGGCACCCGATTGGTTCCATGCTCCTCATCACAGCCACCACGAACCCGACTTTTTCCCGGCCGCAGGCCGCGCCTATTATCCCGACAAAACAATTGTATATCTCCGCGGTCGTCCTGAAATGTTAATTGGAAAGTAATTAAGATAATTTTCCCTCGACTTCCAGTCTTATAGGTTAAGGATTGGATTCTCTCAAAGGATAAAAAGTGAATGGCAATGTATTGTCAGGATGCTTACAAATTAACGAGCCAAAATATAGGTAAAAACATAAAATAACCCTAATAGTGCTGGAACCAACTTCATGCTTATGCAAAAAGGTTGGAGACAGGCCAGTGGCCAAGGAACTTGGCGGCTGGCATGTGATTTAACCCATTTGCTACGCTGAGAATCTTTCTTCATCAAGAGTAAGCAGATATTTAGGATTTTGGAAAGAGGACGACCATAAAATAAATTTTTAGAAAATTACCAAGCATTCTAAGGATCTATTCCCTGAAATATCATTTCGGTATTCAATTAACGTGGCAGATTTCTGCACAATAAGTCAGTCTCCTTTCACGGTTTTCGTCCGGAATAGCATTGCTACTTGAAATCCAGTTCTAGACTCAAAGTGGTGCATGTTTATAGGCTCCGAGAATCCCGCTTCGTATCAGATCAGTTGTGGAAAATGTTTCAAATACCAAACGAACAAGGTTATATAGTAGGGATGGGAACGAATATTCGAATATTCGAATAGCGGGTCGAATATTCGAATAGCAAAATAGTATTCGAATATTCGATTTTAATGAACCCATATTACTGTATGTTTACCATAAATTTTATTCAAAAATAATGTTGTTTTATTTTCATTTTCTTCCTCTAAACCGATCCCAAATATCGAAGAACGTGCCTAGCTCCCAGGTGCAGTTACGATGTTTTTACAACGTATGTCACACAGTAAAACACCTGTGACAAATTATCACATCTTTTGACAGTTTGCAAAACGATTAATTCCTAAGTGTGAAAATAGTCGATTTTAAGCCGCTAAATCTAACACCTTAATGATCTGCACTTGCTCCTTATTATCCAAAACAAGTCAATGACGCTAATTGACAATTGTCAGTGTCAACCAATCACGTAACTTGTTTGTCGTGAAATTAAACAATTACTCTTTCAAAAACCAATCGTAATCATGATTGCATATGCACGAAGACCAATCAAATAATGTATTAGAAAGTATATTTTTCTTCAGAATAATTTGTCAAACTTATTTTCATTCTAATTTCTACATCTATTCGATAAACATCACAATGTCTCCATCACGTGTCTGGAATTACTTTACTCGTTCTGCCTACAAGTCGAAGGCGACCTGTATACAGATATCGGCTAGTATTCGGACATGCAGACATTCGGACATCAAAACGAATTCTAAAATCGAATATTCGAATATATTCGAATAGTTCTAGTCGAATATTCGAATAGTGATTTCACTATTCGTTCCCATCCCTATTATATAGACTTACCGGCACATATGTTTTAAACCACCCGAGTGCGCCATAAAAATACATTTTGCCAATCTTTCGGTACTCATGACATCATTGACACACTCCACAGTCTCATTAAAATTTGCTGCAATAGAAAGCAAAACAGTTACACACAAGGATAGAGATAGTTTAACCCTTTACCAGACGGCAAATTTGTTGACTGTCCCAAATTAAAAGGGTTTGCAGACGACATTTCAAAATTTGATGAAATTGGAAATAGTCTTCTAGTAGGGTAGAAAACGTTGTTGAAAAGGGAGAAATTGCTCGTAATGAGCAATTTATTCCTTTCCCACAATGTTTTTCGGAGTCGTCTGTAACAAACTGGTCAAATGTCGTTATTGTTTTGTTTGGTAATGGGTTAAACCTGTTTCCTCAAATGTAGAATTGATACTGTTTCAATTTGAAAGCAAAAGAAGACAACAATATGAACATGTAAAAAACTAACATGATCATCATGAAATGGATAGAAAGCATTGCACCAAAAGAATAAATCACTCATTATAAGCAATCTATTTGTAAAACATGATGGTTTCTAAAGAACTTTGCAGTGAATTGGCAAAGGTAAGGTTTGATGGAGTGAGGGGTAAAGCTTAGACAAACGACTTAACTCTTTACCGCCTGCAAATGACTTTTTCTATTGCTTGAAGCAGACGACTTCATAAAAGCTTCGTAAACATGTGGAAACCCTTTGATTTTTTTATGTGTGAATAGATTGAAAAAGCATCGTAGTAAAAGGAGAAATTGCTTGTGATAAGCAATTTCTCCTTTTGTCACAATGCTTTTTGAAAAAGACGCAAAAATGTTGGTTTAGGTGGTAACGTGATAAAAAAAAAATATATTCGGTTCAAAACGAACCCTGTCTCACAAGCATTTTATGCTTTTATTTATAACGGCGTTCCCTGAATCCAGACCTATGTAACCGTGAGCTGCATTTTCCATTTATAATTAATTTAACCCTTATAGTGCTGAAACGGACTTCATGCTTAAGCAAACAGGCTAGATCCAGGTCAGCAGCTAAGAAAATTGGTAGTTGACCTGGCACTTAGCTGTTTGCTACTCTTAGTATTTTTCTCTTCAGGGTAATTTAAAGATATATTTTTATGTCGTCTGCTTTCCAAAACCTTAAATATCTGCTTAATCTTGTCGAAGAAAGATACTCAGAAGGGCAAACAGGTTGGTAGCCTGCCTGAATACAACCTGTTTCAGCACTATAAGGGTTATATACATTAAGGAGGGAAATGGTTTTGGTTTCTGACACATTATCGTCTGATCTAGTTAGTTTCATGTCGTGTTATGATGTATTCACTTTACAGGAAACATGGACACTTGATTATTCTTTGTATGATAACATTTTTTTCTGATTTTTGTATGTATAGTCACAATGCCAAGAAGTCTTTGAATGGCGGAAGAAATATGGGAGGTGTATTGGTATGTGTTAAGCATGAGCTAAGTCATTTCATAAAGCCCATTTGTCATAATTTTGAATATGGCAGTATCCTAAGAATGGATGGTAGTTTGTTTGGGTAATTATTGACACCATTTTTTGTTCTTTATACATTCCACCAGATGGTTCGCCATTTTATAATGACAAGTCATCTGGTGCAATGCAATCGTTGATAAATGAATTACTTGATATAGGTCTGATGGACAATCCCTTGATATTTTGTGGTGATTTTAATGCTCGCTTATCGGTCATAGATGATTATATATCGAACATAACTTTTATACCTGAATTGAATGAAATGGTGGAACATGCTGACAGTGAACTTGAAATCCCAAGAAGCTCATTTGACTCCAAAGCAAATAAGTTTGGACGTGATCTGATAAATTTGTGCAAAACTTTAGCAACTTATATTGTAAATGGGAGATTTTGTGCTGATGCAAATAAAGGAAACTTTACCTCTATAAATCATAGTGGTTGTAGTGTAATAGACTATTTTGTTATGTCAAAATCTCTTCTCGACACATTAGGAGCTTTAGAGGTTTTGACTATGCCTGATAGCAGTCATATGCCATTACATCTATAAATGTCTTGTTTTAACATCGATAGTAGTCATGAAAAAACAATACAATCGCTTCATCTTTTTATGAGATAGGGCCAAATAATGTATATATATTTGTATATATGGTTTTTACATCACATCAACATTATTTCAGTTATGTAGCGATGCCCGACTCTTAATGATGGAGGAAGACCCCATACTCAACTGCCAACAAGGGCTGGTCGAGGCGCGTAGAACCATCGGCGTTCCGTAAGTCAGTCGGGAGACTGCCTCTCATGAAAATCCATATCCCTCTCAGGATTTGAACCCACGCGGAGAGGGGCCATTTCAAGTTCTGTACTCTAACCACTAGGCCACGAAGGCCAAATGATAGAGATTGTTATGAAGCATCACTCAAAGAACATATTGCAGATGGGTTCTTTGATACTTTTGTAAATATGTATGATAACCAAAACTGTTGCATTGATGATGTATTGCTTAACTTTGAAAATACACGTTTACGCTGCTCTGACGCATTTAAACGAACTCGAACTATAAAAAAAACATAAAGAAAATAAAGAGTGGTTTGACAAGGAATGTCGTATATACAAACGAAACACAAAGTTGGCTTTGAAAGCTTTTCGACACAGCCGAAAGGTAGATATCCTAAACATATATCTAGAAAAAAGAAATATTTATAAAACACAGTGTAGAATCAAGCGTAAAATGTTTTTCCAAAGGTATGAAGATACTCTTGAAAAATCTGTTAAAGTTTCGAAGGTCTTTTGGAAAGACATAAAGAATCTTACAATGAACAAAAGGACTAATCCTACTATCTCCATAAACTCTTGGTTTCAACATTTTAGTTCTGTGTTTAAATCAACGGATGGAGACAGTACATACCTCCCAATAATAGATGTTGATCTTTCTGAATCTTTAGAGTATAATGCTATACAAGAGCCAATTCTAAATAGGGCGATTTCTGATGAAGAAATAAACGCAAGTATTTCACAATTAAAGGGCAACAAAAAAGTAGGTGGAAATCTTAATTATATCTCAGTATTTTATTTGTGGGAAGGATTCCATTATACCATTCGTCCGTATTCTTTTTAATCGTTTATTTTATACAGGAGAATTCCCAGCACAATGGAGTAAATCAGTCATTATACCTCTCCATAAGAAAGGTAGTATAAATGATCCAAATAATTACATGGGTGTAACATTAATCGACGTTTTAAGCAAAATTTACATTAACATTTTAAACAAACGAGTGACTTTCTTTGTTGAAGTGTTTGATAAACTTGCTAAATCACAGTCTGGTTTTAGATCTGGATATTGTACAACTGATAATGCTTTTGTTTTGAATGCAATTGTTAGTAAACATTTCAATAGGAAAGGTAACTCGGATGATCCAAGCTGCAACTGCGTCTGGATCATTCGGACTATAGGAAAGGTAGATTTGTATATGTTGCTTTTATAGATTTTCAAACAAGCTTTTGATCTTGTTGACCGATATATCCTGTATGAAATTCTTAATAAAAATGGTTTAAAAGGGAAGCTTCTAAACGCAATAAAGTCAATTTATAAGTCTGTTAAGGCTTGTGTACGGTTAGATGGAGATGTTACGAATACTTTTGACTGCCCAATTGGTTTGAGACAAGGATGTAATTTGAGCCCTGTACTTTTTTCTCTTTTTATAAATGAATTACATGATTCACTTGAAAGAAATGACGTAGGAGGAATTCAAATATATCCTGACGTCGTTGAAATCTTTCTTTTAATGTTTGCAGATGATATTGCGCTTATAGCTAATACGATCCAGGGGCTTCAGAAACAACTTAATTTATTAAACACAGTTTGCAAGAAAAACAAAATGGTAGTGAACATTGCAAAAACAAAGGTCTTAGTTTTCAAAAAATGAGGACATTAATCGAAAAGGGAAAAATGGACATTTAATGATGCAAATTTAGAAACTGTTAATGGATTCTCATATGTAGGACTATAATTTTCAAGTACCTTATCAATGCACAAAATGGCCGAAGACATGTCTGTGAAAGCCAAACGGACATTAATATGTGTTTTAAATGCATTTATTAAATTAACATGTGTTCGTCCAAAAACCTTTTTTTAAATTATTTGATATGAAAATATGTCCCATCTTACTGTATGGATCTGAAATTTGGGGCCTTAGAAATATAAAAACCTATTGAAAATATACATGTTTACGCATGCAAGTGGTTTTTAAATGTTCCTAATATATCTTCAAACGCAGCTGTTATGGGTGATACCGGAATGTTTCCTATATATATAAGCTCATGTAAAAGAGCGATCAAATATTGGATTCGTATTCTAAGGCTCCCAAATCACAGATATGTTAAAAAATGTTATGAAATGGGGAAATATTTTGATAGTATTGGTCATTCAAATTGGGCAACAGAGGTAAGAACCAATTTATACGCCAATGGTTTTGGTATGTTTGGGAAATACAGACTGTTGAAAATGAAAATCTATTTTTATATCGATACGTTGAACAATTGAAGGACCAATATATACAAACTTGGAATCATAATTGTAGTCAAAATATAAAATTAAACTACTATGTCAATTTTAAGAAAAAATGTGTAATGGAAAAATATTTATTTGCAATCGATGTAAGAAAATTTTCTAAGTGTTTAGCAAGATTTCGCTGCTCTGCCCATGATTTGATGATCGAAAAGGGTAGGCATTTTACTATCCCAAGAGAATTAAGACTTTGTGCCTTTGTGAGGGAATGCTTGAGGATGAGTTTCACTTTCTCCTAGTGTGCCCTCTCTATAGGGACTTGCGAGTAAAATACATAAATGTCAGGAAAACAAAAAACATTTCTATACAGTCTTTTTTTGATATCATGTTGTCACAAGATATGAATGTTATAAGAAACCTTGCTATGGTTTTTTTTTATGCTTTTCAAGAAAGGGACGCTTTTTTGGGTGGTGTTGTATAAAGAAACAGTCTTCCAAATAAAACATGTCTTTATATCATTTTAAAATAGTACTAAATTGTTAAAGGGGAAAAAATGAATGTTCTCATTTATACATGTTCCTTAAAGTCTAACTCAGTTTGTTAAATATTTATGGGACACTTAACTCACTTTTTAGAAATGTTATTATTTGTATATATGTTGTATCTTAGGCCTGAAATGCAATAAACGATCTGAATGTGGATCACATGTCCCATAGAGATCCTCTTCGCCAGTGCCGTATCGACATTTTTCAGTTATGTAACGGCTTTCCTTGATCAACAAGGACTAGTTCAGGGTACTGAAATGACTTGCAAGAGCAGAAGTGTCTCTAAGCCGAGAACCCCGAGTTCTGAGTCTACCAGCCTAACCACTGAGCCACGCAGGACCCTACTTGGTGGAATTGGTATAAACGAGGATGATTTTTGAATTGAATCTTAACACTCATAGTTTCGATAACTCAACAGCATTTAGAAGAATATTGTGATAAAACTGCAAGTCCATTTGGTAAGCGCACCGACCATTGCGATATAACGCACATATGGTTGAAATAGTGTTAAAGTTCAATCAAACCCAAAATCAAAACCTTAAATCATTACGCCAAAGATAAGTTTTTAGATATACGTTTGTGCTTACGTGTCATGTATCTACTACACAAGGACTGTGCCTTTAATGCTTGTACGGGGTTAAACAAGGCTTCTCTCATGCTCGGGTGATCCGAGCATTTCTCTATCAGTTCTTTAGCACAGTGAACCATCTTCACTCCCGATTCACTGAAATATAAAACACGAATCAATTCTACATAAACCTTCCGTATCTAGCAGCTTGTTTTAATGCCAATACCCAATAATGAATTAGTTTTTAAATGGTTGAAGAACACCACAGACTAGCAAACGAGCGATCGTGTGCGCTTTTAACAATGAAAAAGGCACTGAAGACTGTTTAAAGCGACACATCTCTGTATAGTGCTTCATAAATACGCTTTTTCACAAACTCATTAGAAAATAAACAAATATTAAGTGATGAAAAGGTAAATCCTCAAATCTAATATCGTATAAGCAGCAGCACCTCGTACACATGCGTAGAGATACAAATGTATGATCACTTTTCCTGGATTATTAAACGTTTCCTTTCTAGTGTCCACTTGGATTACAATGTATTACAACGTCAATGGAAGTGTTAAATGAAAAAACAAACAACATCTTATAAAATTGCCCACATCATAACATTACAAGTTTGATAAAAAAAAAAGACTAGTTTCTTTAATCAAATTGCTTTCCAATTTTGATAGTGCGCACGAGAGCTTCACGTGACTATAAAAAAAAATCGAAAAGAATAACCACACTCATATGTATGGCGGCCTTCATTCATTACATAAATGTCAGATGTGTTTTCAATGGATAAACCCGATGAGTACAGAGTTTTCTTACTCATTACCAAACTCTACGTCTTGATCATTCGGACTAAGTAAAGTAACAGAATCTTGCCTCCTTACCTGCAGAAATATTCGATAAACTCTCGTGTAATATCAGGTGTGGAAGGCGGCATTGTATCACGAGAGGGCGCTTCTTCAACGCTCGTTGCATTATAACTTCCGTTATGCGTCTGGCGCTTTTCCCGCGCTTCCCTCAAACCGGAAGCATCAGTTGTCGTCTGCGTGGTGGCGACGGGTTTGTACTGAACGCTGGGCAAGTCTTTGATACACGTCATAGAGCGAGCCTGTGGGTCCGCATGCGGGCACTCGTCTCCCTTCACCAACACCGCTGCAATGGATGGAAAATGGAATGGTTGTGGAACACAGGCTTTTTCGTAGCAGACGAGGTGTCAGGGTCAGTTTACTATCAATAACACATAACACATGATCGTACAAATTTTAAATCGAAGAAGATTTACAATAAAAATATCGATTTCATATATTTAAAAGTTATGTAGAATCCAGAGTTTTCTTTGTTTCAAAAATTTGCATCTATTTTCGTACTGGTGTAGTGTGAGGATCTTCCACAGGCAAATGGGTTTTACAGAAAATGGTATGCATCATCTACGCTTTCGCTAATTTCTCTTTATCGGATCTTTTGATATATTGCATGGGTCGACTAGAAATCAACAACGCTGTGACTTTCCGTTTATATAGATATAATAGATTTGATCTCGTATATTTATGTATGAGGTAGATAGTTTTAGTATGTATATAGAGGATATAGATAAGATATAGAGGATTCTTATGGATAGCAACGAGACTAATAAAATCACTAAACTTTCATCCGATTCTCAGTTTACTAACCTTGATGCATTAAACAGTGGATTTATTCATAAAGCAACGAGACGTTGGGAGAAGTTTAGTCACATGCAAATACTTCATCTGTTGTCACGGCCATTTCTAAGCTCCTTCTTTAGACCAATTTATATCAAGGAATGGGATGTTGTTTGACCGTATATGCTTTTGTTCTAGACTAAACACAAAACTCGTAATGGAGAAAGGAAACAAAATACAATAAGGTATAGCGCCAGTCACCTGGCACCAAATATACAGTCACCTGCCTGAATACTTCCAGGATTTAGAAGAAAATGAAGAAATAAACGTGATTTAATGAAAACTGACATGTTAATGGAATTATAATTTACAATTTATAATCCCGCTCTAAATATTTAAGCATTATTCCCCGCTCTAGTAAAAGCCGGCCTTTTTTCGTCGGCGTGAAATATCGTCCCATACAGTCTGTAGTCACCTTTAACGTCCCATACAGTCTGTAGTCTCTTTGAGGTGATCATTTGATCAGATAAGTATCTTTCCTCACCAGAATTAAGCAGAATTGAGGTTTTGGAAAGCAGTCGACACAAAAATCTACTTGTAGAAAATTACCTAGCATTCTAAGGGTTAAATAGGCATCCGATAAAAAGATTCCATTGGACAAAAGACAATAGGAATAATTTAGGATCAATCTTTTACAACCTTTCCTTATTCAAGATAGCATGTTATGATTTAAGACAGATGTAACGAATTATTGTTGTTTGTTTGTTCGTTCGTGGTTTAGCGCATTGTGTAACATGTTACAGTCACGCTCTGGCGTCTTCATTATTCCGTTGATATAAGCCTGTAATTCACCATTTTGGTCTGGAACTATTTTTTCTTCAGTGAAATGTTTTGTTCGGCACCAAGAGGAGGGTTCATTGCAGAACTATAGTAAGTGCTGTATAAACATTAAACACTTGCTATAGTATTGCACTGAATCCTCGAAGAGTACTCATTGAGCCTTGGTCTTTAGTATGACATCCCGTAGAGCCTAACGATTATTCGTTCCTTAGTTAATTTTAAAAGGAATGCATCGGAATTCGCATATGCTTCCGAAAGATTTAGGTAAGAGAAGTGGGAAATGCTTCTTCGCCTAAGATTTTGCAAATTTCCTCACAACAAATCGTTTCAGTCATCGCACAGAAGAAAAATTATGGAAATAAATCATTTTGAGAAAAGATAAACTGCTTGTCACTTATGTATTTTCATTTGACACAGTTATTTGCTTTTTGTTCCATTAAAGAGGGCTCATTGTTATTTTAGACAGAAACCCAAATACAAACCGTAGGGAAAAACCTGGGTGAAAGTAGAGACTGCACACAAGTTATGCATTCTCCTAAAATGATCCATTTAATCATACAAAGAGGAACCTAGTGGTTAATTTGACTGACAACTCACGGCGGTAATTGAAAAAATATGCACGATTCATTTCTAAATTAATCTCTAAATTAACCATCATTTCATGAATAACCATTGGTTTCGACCTATACAACATACAAAATACAATATCCTATCATATCAATAACTCAGTGATTTTATCTCAGCATTTAAAGTTAAGTGCATAAACATGTACTTGCTGAGCGATCTTTCGAAGGTTAACTAATCAGACGTAAAGCCAATACCATTCAGTTTGACACAAAGTTGAGGTCTGTAACAACCACATTTGCAATAAAGTGAGTTTTGCAACAGATCTATTTCATAAACCCTGTTTCGATATAAAGAGCATATAAATGCAAAAGCCTATCATAGGAATAACTAAATGATTTTATCTCAGCATCAAGTATTAACTTATTTACTTGCACGACGATGTTTCGAATGTTGACGGAAGCCAATACCATTCGGTTCGACATTAAGTTTATGACAGTAGCAACCGCATACTAGTGCCCAAAAATCTGAAAAACTAGGTAAATGAGTTATAAATCATGACATAATATATTGATACACAGCGAAACACCACAGGATCATGACAATATAACGCGTAAGTGCTATTTTCACAAACTTACCTACCCACCAATTTGCCTTTATTGTTAACAATCGCGTAACATATGAAGTAGCGAGGAGCGCTCGGATAAAAAAAAACACTCCATTTATCATATACCAAAAACGTGAACATTCGATGTGGAGAATTTCTCGGGTTTCATTGATTCTCGTCATTTCTCGGCACACCTTGTTTTATCGCTCATTGTAAACAATGTTTGTCGTACTAACTCTTTTAAATGCACAATGTGAACACGTTACTGTCTCAGTTCCTCTGTAAAAGGGACTTAAAGAACTTTTGAATTAATTGTCATTTATTCTATAACTTTCACAATTTAAGTGTAAATGAGTGCAAATATGGCTTTAATGTGGTTGGTCCATAGCTTCGGGATACTTGGATGGCACCATTTCGCTCCTCGGCGTTCTTTTCCTATAGGATGAGTAGTGTAAAAAGGTCGTGATTCCTTTGAACAATAACACAATACGATAGTTGTTACAGACTAGAGTCTGTGTGGAGATAGTGCGAATGGTGAGATAACCTTAACGAACCGAGCCGCTAGTAAATCTGTGTTTTAACCCTTTACCAAACATAAAATTTTCCACTGTCCCAAAATGAAAGATTTTTCAGACGACATCTCAAAATATGATGAAATTGAAAAATAATCTTTCGATAGGGAAGAAAACATTGGAAGAAAACTCTTTAAGAGCAATTTCTCCTTTTCCCACAATGTTTTCAAGGGTCGTCTGCAACAAACTGGTCGAATATCGTTATTGTTTGATTGCGGGTTAAACGTCTAGACATCTTCTTGAAGCTTTGACTTGAAACTAACAGCTCTATTCTAACAAGAGCAAGATATACTTTCAGAGCGTCCATTCATCTATATGGCATTGACATTTGAATTTTATATGCTGGTGATTGGGGGACAACCCATTTACTGACTTGTTAATCGAATTTCCATAATGTATCTAAAATCAGAGGATGCTGCATTGGTTTGTAGTAAATCCGTCGGATTACTAAAAGACCTAGCAAACAAGGTTCCGTTTTACTAAACAGTTTATGGTAAGAATAATGAGCAATTTATCCATTTGTCACACTTGTTTTTCTAATATTTGCCGTAGCAGATAAATGAATGAATTACCAAAACGAGGTTTTACGGAGAAAGGGGGGAATACTTTTTTTACCAAATCCACTCATCCGGTTTCGTGTTGAAATATTAAGACAGATAGGAGCGTGTCGGGTAGAACAATGCAACTTTTATTATGTGTCAAGTCGTGCTCCAAACAAACAGGCGGGGGAATTGTTGTCGGAAATCCAGATAGGACGGCTGTAATAAACAGAGGCAGGGTGAAAGATAACAAATGTTACGAGCGTTAGATGATATTCTTACGTGAACTGCGTATACAGCGATTTATGATGCACCCTTTCAGTCTTAAATTCGTTTATTCTTTGGTTTTAACTCTTTGAATATCAAATGCCAAATATTCGACGCCCCAATTTGAAAGCGTTTGCAGACGACATTTCAAAATGCGATGAAATTGGGAAATGATCTTTTCGTAGAGAAGAGAGAGCTCGTAGAGAACAATTTCTCCTTTTCCCACAATGATTGCCAGAGTCGTCTGCAATAAACTGGCAAAATATCGTTATTGTTTGGTAATGGGTTAATGCCGTTTTGATAGGCTTTAACCGCAAAACTAAAATATAACCTAATGCGTCGTTCTTTCAAAATTTCGGAATCGAACAGTCTTTCCCTTTCCATTTTTAATTTTAACAATTAACTTAAGTTTCCAAAGTCGTTTCCAATATATCCGTAGCATCTGGGCATTCATTATCGCATCCAAACCATCATGTGCAGTTTTATGACTAGTCAAAATTAATACCAACTCCAAGCAACACTCTTTATATATCAGATATATATTTCCTCTGTAATGTCTTGAAGGATCTATCATTTTAAGAGAGAGAAACTGTTCTCCTTTTGTCCCGATTGTTTTGTAGTCATCTGCTTAAGACATGTAGGGTTCTGCGTGACCAAGCAGTTAAGGTAGAATACCCATAATCAACCATTTTGAAATCCATTCCTTTTGTCGGATAACTTCGGTCGTAGTCGGTATACCTCGGTCTGGGCCGGAACTATTTGCATTTGACCGAGAACAACCGAAGTAATCCGACGACAAGATGAGTTTCAAAAAGGCGGATTATGGGAATTCTGCCTTAAGGTGGTGGATATGTTACCCGAGGATCCCAGGTATGAACACCACTTGTTTCTTGTGAGTGTGATTTTGCAGGACATTTCAGAGTCCTAGTCTAGTTCTGATCAACTCCACGGAAGTCGTAATATAACTGGAATAATGTTGAAATGACGTTAAACACTGCACAACAAAGCTAGCGATATGTTAAAATGAGTGCATATGAAGGAAATGAAGGAGATCCTGATAGTTACTGTCACATTCTATGCCAACAAAAAGGTCTGGTCTAGCACTTGTGATGTATGTTATTTTAACTATAGACGCCCATAGTTCTTGCAATGTTATCTCTGGTAAGAAATATGCTTCTCTTATATACGATGACACCTCAATTATACTTCTTGTGTGATCTTAGACGCACGATGGAGAAATGGTCTTTCCATCTCATAAAGAATCTAAACAATTCCCACCTACAAACTATTGTTGTTGTTGATTTTTAAAAGCACCCTACCCCTCACCCCTCACCGCTCCCCCCCCCCCCCCCCCCCCCCCCAAAAAAAAAACAACATTTTAAGTTCCCCTTCTCTCGAAGCCTCACTAAGGATGAGTTGATTTTAATTATATATTCATTCTTTCCTGAATTGGATAATCGGGAAATCATGATTCAGGGAATACCGCGTCGACCAAAGCTCCTACATTGAAACTGGGTTACCTTACACTATCACTATTATCTCTCCTGTTAAAGTCGGGCAGAAAAAAAACAGACAAACATTCCATTGAAAGCAACGACAAACAATACGGTGTATGTTATGAAGGAGAATACAAGCTAAAGCTGGCAACACCATGGCTATTAATTACATGGGTTTATTTTTTTTTTCTAGACTTGGCTGGGTTTAGTATATTATAGCAGGTTTCTTCATGGAAAAGGGGGTTCCTTTGTGACTAAGATTCTGATATATTTTGGTAGGAACCTTTCCGGAGGGAAGGATTCTCCTGATGAGCAATTTCTCTATACACTCACAATGATTTAGGTAGTTTAATGCTGCAGGCGCTTTAGAAACAGATATGCATAAAGCTTGCATTTGAACGAAATAACTGTCCAACCGAGATGTCTGAGGAAGCAGGCGCTATCGCTCGGCACGCGTTTACTTACTAACATCAAACGCGTCTTTCCTTTGAAATGTTTTCATAACCGAAATACTTCAAATTCTCAAAAGTAGAAAAAATATTTATATAAGAAAATAAAGAGTTTCTATGCCCGGTATTTTGAATATGTTTACAGAAAATGTGCAACCAACCTAAAGCGTTTGCATACTAAATCTGTTTCTTTAATTAACTTTGAATATTAGAATATCAGTTAAATCTGCGGTTAAAAAGCTTTTTTGCTATAATTTCTGAAAACTTACATAGATAATAAACTCATACAGTGTGAAGAAAACGTTTTAAAAAACAATAAAGATGAAATGAAGGGAAGCCAATACAATTTGATTATTAACGAATAAAGTTATGGACAGCTACAATATTCTATCATGCACATGGATATGAGCGCTCTTTCTGAGGTATTGATATATATCATCCATAAATTCAACAAAATAGACCTAAAATATAAATTCAATTAATAATAAAAACCAATGTTAAAGAAGTTTGACATTAAAGTCAAATTCATCGATTGAGAAAGCAGTTTCGACAATCTTATAGAAATCAATGTTTTAGAAAATAGATCTGTATCTAACTTAACATATCACGTAGCCATACTCTTATACAGAGACCTGTTCTACGGTAAAAGAAAAGAAAGGGGAGACGGGAACACATTGTTACGATCTTAAATGGTTTGAAGGGAAAAAAGATTTTGTTTAAACGCACACACTCTTTAGATAGCTATCACCAAACGCAAAACACTGAGGTTTACTGATGCGTATTTAATACTTGTATAATAAGCTGTTGATACAACCGCTGGCAATCAGCAAATATCGATGGTTCAGTGTAAGACAATATAATACCATCATTTAACCCATTACAAAACAACGACGTTTTACCACTTTGTTGAAGACGATTGTGGAAAACAAGTTGGGAAAAGGAGAAATTGCTCTTGACGAGCAAATTTTTCCTTTTCCCCTTTTCCAATTTTATCACATTTTGAAATGTCGTCTGCAAACTCTTTCAATTTGGGACAGTCGATCATTTGGCGTTTGATAAAGGGTTATGTGAAGTATCAACGTTTTTCTAGTGTATAGAAACCTCCATATGTTTCCTATAGGACCCATAAATATACATAATGTCATGTTCTTGACACAGGTACCGGTAACACAAAAAACAAAACAAAAAAAAATGTGAATTTCACTATTATACGTGTATATATTATATAGAGCAATTCACATTCTTTTGTTTATTTTTTGTTTCTGGTACCTGTGGTTCTGGACATATATATATATACATACGAGGTCGGTAAGAAGAAATAAATTGTAATTCAACCATACGCAGTTAACAAACGATCACGATTAAATCTCTAGACGTCATTTATCAGGGCGAAGAAAAAAGGAGAATATGGTTAATAGAGAGTTATGTGTGTGTCGTAATTCAATATTGTAACAGGCACAGTACGCGAAAAAATACCCCGCGCTGCAAAATATCAAATATCACCCCATACTCTTCAGCAGAGTTATAACTCACTATTCCGCGACTGGCTGAAAATAGTAATGTTAGAAAGACAACCGAAATTCTCTTAAAAATAAATAGGTCTGGTACTGGACTAAAGCTGCACTCAACAATCATTCAGTTATATAGCAACGGCCTCGGGTGAGTAATACTCATAGCATTAAGACAAGTAGGTCTAGTATATGGCTTTCAACTGACTGGCTTTCAGGGCATTATGCTATCTTAATTATCAATAGGGGTGTCATGGAGATAATCCATTACTATAATTCATTTTATTCTTTGGTTATGATTATGGCTTGGTATTACACCGCACCTTACCACACACAATGAAGGAACCCCACCTCTGTTACACCACAGATTACTAATTTCGATGATTCAATGCAATACCTTCACAAACGTGGAGCAATTGCTATAGTCTTGCGCTGAATTCGCAATAAACTCTTTACCAAACGCCAAATTTTCGACTGTCCCATATTGAGAGAGTTTTCAGACAACATTTCTAAAAGTGATAAAATTGAAAAATAATCTTCTGATAGGGCAGAAAACATTGTGGGAAAAAGAGAAGTTGGTCGTTTAGAGTAATTTCTCCTTTTCCCACAATGTTTTCCAGAGACGTCTGCAACAAACTGATCAAATGTCGTTATTGCTTGGCATTGGGTTAAAGATTAGACGTATTACTGTCTAAGTCGGGTTTCAAACTTAAAGGGTCTCATGCATCCCACACAGTATACAATGTCAATGCAAGCGAGAAAGTTTACGTTAGATTAACTTTGTTAAACATCATTTAGAGGGTTTGCAACTATGCATGTATCATAATTCTCTTCCAGCTATGTACGTCGCATTCCGAGACCCTGTTAGTCGGTTAAAGAAACAGATGTAATAACTCAAAACTGACTCGAATGACACTTCGTGTTAATTTTGAAGTGGAAATGAGAATGCATGTTTTCCTTCATTCGGGGTCTATTCTGAAATATATTACCAGAAGCTATGTCGGCGACATCCATCTGAGCATTCCATCGAAAGCATATGGTATTAATGAGAAATGATAATTAGAAATGAAGATAAAATGAAATGAAGGGTAAGATGCAAAAGATGAATAAGATGAACAATAAGATTATTACATCTGGAATCTAGCTTTGCATCATAAACGTTGATGCCATGTAAATCTAATACCACTCTATTCAAGCATAGACACGACAAAAAGGAGCTAATAAATGCCCAACTGTGAAACTCCGCTCTTGTTTTTTAAATAAAAAAAGAGAAAGCAAAATACATCCTCACCAGCGCCAATTGGAACCACGATACTCCGGAAATTTGCCTATTCGGTTGTGAGCTAACAGAAATCTAAAGAAAGAAAGTATCGCTGTCGCACATATAAAAATAATGCTGATTCAATATACGAGGACTATTTGGCGCATATGCATTTAGCCACCCAATTCTAACACGACTGGGCTAAACGACCTCACAGATGTGATATTTCAAAATCAGAGCGGGCATTTTCCTCTCGCAGAAAAGTGAAGTCATTGTCTATCATAGACAGAAAAAGGACAAGCAAGTCATCGAAATAAAATGGTGGTGATTTACTTGTGGTAAGATCGCCTTCTCGCTGGTCGATGTTACTACGTATAACTTCATTAACCCTTATAGTGCTGGAACCGTCTTCATGCTTATGCACACAGGTTAGATCCAGGTCAGCCGCCAAGTACATTGGAGGCTGACCTGGATCTAACCTGTTTGCAACTCTGACTATCTTTCCTGAACGAAATAAGACAGAATTTTAAGGTTAGGGAAAGCAGGGGAGACACAGACATATTTTTTAGAAAATTACCCAGCATTCTTAGGGTTAACGTACGTTTAACGTAGCGGAAGAAACCGCCGTGAGGATCTTGCTTTTGGTGGGATCTATATGTAACGTCCCTTTCAAGAAATATGGATAAGTGGCTATTACACCCAGTGTTACAAAGACATCCTTTTGTCTATCTGGGTGTACTCGATATGTAGTCGGGTCATTATATGAAGAAAAAAATCGCCCAAGCTCCAAAGAATTGCTACAAAAGGTATTTTAAGTTTTTAACTGATTCTGATAGGGTAGGATACCCTCTATAACATATCAAAAGTTGACCAAAATCCGACTTCCGGAAAGATGTTTTATTCAAGATGGCCGCCAAAATGGATTCTAATCAGAAGAAAAAGAACCAAACCTTCTATCTTTTACTGGCAGTTAAAGAAAATAAGTTTCGAACATTTAAACTGTTTGAAACCACCGCCTGCTCCTCCGGTCTCAACCTTCTTCTCAACCTTCCTGCTGCTCGCAAGGAAAATCGGCTATGAACCACTCAATTATTAGTGACGTATCTCGAGAAACTGGATTTATCACAACAGTGGTGTGGAGGAGCATTGGTCCTACGAATAATGGCCCGTAAGCTAATATATGTTTAGAAGACAAAACCATGCTAGATCCACCGTTTCTTGAATAACTGTACAACAGGAGAGAAGCTCTTACGCTTTCGAACAAATGAATGCCCTAGTTCAATTGAATCTTGTGAGTACCAACAATTAAGTGTTCAGACAAGAATCAAAGACGTTAGTTTTGTGTGAATACCTCTTTAATATGGACTGCTGACAATGCTTTAGTAGAGTCGCCGCAATAGTTCTATATCAATTTGGACTGCTGACAATGCTTTAGTAGAGTCGCCGCAATAGTTCTTTATCAATTTGGACTGCTGACAATGCTTTAGTAGAGTCGCCGCAATAGTTCTATATCAATTTGGACTGCTGACAATGCTTTAGTAGAGTCGCCGCAATAGTTCTATATCAATTTGGACTGCTGACAATGCTTTAGTAGAGTCGCCGCCATAGTTCTTTATCAATTTGGACTGCTGACAATGCTTTAGTAGAGTCGCCGCAATAGCTCTTTATCAATTTGGACTGCTGACAATGCTTTAGTAGAGTCGCCGCCATAGTTCTATATCAATTTGGACTGCTGACAATGCTTTAGTAGAGTCGCCGCAATAGTTCTATATCAATTTGGACTGCTGACAATGCTTTAGTAGAGTCGCCGCAATAGTTCTATATCAATTTGGACTGCTGACAATGCTTTAGTAGAGTCGCCGCAATAGTTCTATATCAATTTGGACTGCTGACAATGCTTTAGTAGAGTCGCCGCAATAGTTCTATATCAATTTGGACTGCTGACAATGCTTTAGTAGAGTCGCCGCAATAGTTCTATATCAATTTGGACTGCTGACAATGCTTTAGTAGAGTCGCCGCAATAGTTCTATATCAATGAGAATGTGAAAAACACACTTTTTGCGAGGTGCAAAACGTTTAAGATTCTACTTTGGCTAAGAAGCAAGGATAGTGCTAGATACAATTACGCAAGTACACCAGTTCGAAATCAAAAGGAAATTATACGCAACAGGGGAATTGTCGTAAACGATGTTTTGTCAATTACTTGGAATAAGTATTTAACTTTAGGAGACATATAATTTTACCTTCGTTCTCACACATTACGATCAAAAGTATAGGCTATTTGTGAAGATAATGACCCAGCAGCTTTCAAGTTTTGTCAGTCAATGCAATCGCAGTCTCTTGAAATCTCTCATTTACCGATTTACGGCAATGACCTGTCTGATTGTGTCTTGATTTTTAAATTGTTACTGTTTCTACTATCTCTAGTGTTAAGAAATACGCTATAGTTCCTGGCAAAATATTCCCATCTCATCATTAGGGCTTCTAACATTCAACCGAAAGTCACCAACAGAACAAAATGTTCGTTCATTTCTAACATTTTCCGTTGTTCGGTTAAATATCAAAATCCCTCCAAACATAACCTCTCATAGAAATGGTATGCTGATTGTATCGTCTGCATGAGAATTATGCCCAGTCAATAACCAATCAATTTTATGCAGCAGTCTCAACATAGAACGTTTCCAGAAACTCGCGTATTGGAATCAATGGTCGACATAAGATATGCAGTCTCGTAGCTGACTCCTTTATCGCTTCTATGAACCCTACATTGTCCACACCCACTAGAATCGTCTCGGCGATTGGGTTTTAAATGTTGGATTAAATTGATGGCATTGTCAAATGTGCTTGAACCAACTTCATGCTTATGCAAAAAGGTTAGATATAGGCCAGCCGCCAAATTGCTTGGCGTCTGGACTGTGATCTAACCTGTTTGCTACTCTGAGTATCTTTCTTCATCAAAAGATAAAATTGATGACAGTATCTAACGACAAATGTTTATGAATGTTAATTAGTTATTTAATTGTGAAATGGGCAAGTAGCCATTAGATTTGAAAACTTTTCCTTATGCTATTAGACTAATTAATTGATAAATTATTTACTGAACCGCAATATATTGCATGTAAACGATCACAGAAAGGATATTTTAATCAAGTTTGGATATAACCAATGGGTATTCTCTCCCAAGTTAAGCAACATGTATGTGTAGTACCTTACCACAAGTTTATTATTCCGTTGACAATTTTGATATAAATGTCATTTACAGTGTCTCATGAGACAGCATTAGAAAAGAAAAGACTCTCACTTTTGCAATGTTAAAGAATTTTGACGTTACCCTTATAGTGCTGGAACCGACATCAAAGTTATGCTTACAGGTTAGATCCAGGCCAGCAGCCAAGTAACGTGTGGTCTGTGATCTAACCTGTTTGCTACTCTGGTATCTTTCCTTATCGAATTTGAGCAGATATTCAAGGTTTTGGAAAACAGACGACACAATAATCTTTTTTTAGGGTAAAAGGTTTTTATCGATTAGCATTTTACCGTGCAGTCTACACATGAATTATGGACGAAATATGAAATGATGAAAGCTCTTTTTCACCAGTCCTATAA